>VWZE01024400.1:1206663-1245195 GCA_013396675.1 Eubucco bourcierii | reverse complement strand
CCTCGAAGCCTTCTCTTCTCCAGGCTGAAGAGCCCCAACTCCCTCAGCCTGTCCTCATAGGAGAGCTGCTCCAGCCCTCTGATCATCTTTGTGGCCCTCCTCTGGACCCGCTCCAACACTTCCATGTCCTTCCTGTGCTGAGGGTTCCAGAACTGCACACAGGACTCCAGGTGGGGTCTGACGAGAGCAGAGTAAAGGGGCAGAATCCCCTCCCTTGCCCTGCTGGCCACGCTTCTCTTGATGCAGCCTAGGACTCGGTTGGCTGTCTGGGCTGCATGTGCACACTGCAGGCTCATGTTGAGCTTTTCATCAACCCAGACTCCAAGGTCCTTTTCCTCAGGGCTGCTCTCCAGCCATTCACCACCCAGCCTGGATTTGTGCTTGGGATTGTGCCTACCCATGTGCAGGACCTTACACTTGGCCTTATTGAATTTCATCAGGTTGGCCTGGGCCCAACTCTCCAGCCTGTCCAGGTCCCTCTGGATGGATCCCTGCCCTCTAGCAAGTCGACTGTGCCACACAGCTTGGTGTCATCTGCAAACTTGCTGAGGGTGCACTCCATTATCACAACATGAAAACCTGTAGTTCCTAGTTGATGAACTGAGGAGAGAAGCAAACTATTTGGCCTATGAAACTTTCCCTCTTGCTGTTGTGCTGTACTGTTGCTTTGTTTCATTTAAATGTCAGGCTATCAATTCATAATCATGAGATACTGTTCTGCATTTCAAATATGTACGTTGAGCAGTACAAATCTTGATTGTGTTTGGAAAGCCAGCCTCTAAGCCTACTTTTGAGAACAAATGTGCATATTATATGAAAAATTCAGAACAGGCCATTACATCAGCTGTCACAATAGCAAAGCACTACAGCTATCTTACACAAGAGGATATACTGGTGTTATGTGCAAATTGCTGGCTACAGTGCATTCCCTGTTTGTTTTATTCAGAGTGAAATACCACATTTGGTATTGAAGTATCACTGTGTGCATTCACCTGAGGTGTTTGCAAGAGAAAATCCTACATATTAGGAGTGGGGCAGAGGGAATAAAATTGCATGAAATGTAGATTGAAAAATATGTGTTGCAACTGAATTTGACGATCAAGATTTGTCAAGCTGTCAATTGTACTGATTAACCAAATGACTGCACCATATCACTTTTTACCTTTCCTTGTGTAGCAATTGTTTTAAGTAGCATTTTAAACCAATACACACTGTTAAAGAGAGTTCACCGAAGCAAAAAGAAAATGAAACAAAGCAAAATAAAAACCAAACCAGTCCAGATATTATTCCAGATCTATTTACACTTATTTCTTGATGTTATTGTTATTTTTCTTCACAATTAAGAACTGTTTCCATTCGCACTTAAAACTGCAGGAAGTGCACTCAGGCTGGGATACTGCACGATTTAAATATGAGATATAGGAATATACAGAAAGTTGGTGGTTTTCAAAATGGAAAACAAATAATGCAGAGCTTATTTATTTTAAGTAATTTTGCTTCTTGCTATGTTTTCTCCGTGGTGCCAGTTTGGCTTTCAGTCCACAGAGAATATAGGTAAGCACTGTATTTTCAGAATTGCCAGTTTGTTAGCAGGCTTAATGCCAACATATGTAGAGTATGAGCAAGGAGTACTATAATTCAGTGCTCAATAAATGAAATATTTTATCCCCATTAGACCTGAACACATTTATGCAAAAAAATAGCTCTCTATTCCATTTCTGTGGCTCCTGTCAGTTACCTCAGTGTTTAAGACTGTAGGAAAATTACAATTGCAATGAGCCAGCGGCTACCCAGAAGCTGACAGATATGTTAATGCCTGTACTAACTAGTCATTCCACAGACCCAGCTGAGCACCCTTTTAAAGAATTTCTAATACCTATTTTTAGAGACGTAGCAGTGACAGACAATATAGGTCATTTCAGAATCCAAGTCCAAAGTCATCTTGAAGTGCTTTAAAATTTGGTGACCTCAAAGCTGGTGGATCTTTCTGAACTAAAGTCAGCACTTCTTTCCCTTCTGGCCTTGCTTTTGTGCTGATACACAGACACATTTCCTGCAGGCTGGGAAATCTGCACCGATATGAATCTTACAAATCTGTATCGTGGGTCATCACAGTTGTTACAGCTATAGTGTGCAGTCACCCTTTGGTAACTCACACCCCACCCCTCCAAGCCCCCCACCTGGTCAATTACAGCTGTAATCATAAAAATAAACAGAGAGGATACACTTTTCTAAAGTCCCAGAAGTTTTCCAGCATCACTAAATGACTTAAAATGAAGAAATGTTCCATAAAATAGAAGCTCCAGGTCAGAAGCACCTAATTAGTATACAGGCATATAACCAGTACTGTTTCCTAATTGAATTAGTTGCCTGCCTTATTTTGCAAGGAAATGTAAAAATTAGTTTCTTACTGTTGTGAGCTACTGGATCTATGCTAGTTTACAAAGAGACACTTGAGAGGCACATAAGATCTGTGGGTATAGAGAAATGAGAATTAAAACAGTTGTATTGAGCTCCAGTTTATCCCATCTCAAACTTATTCAGAGTTTTAAGAATACATTCTCATCAAGCACACCTAGAGAAGAAAACAATCATATAATTACTTAAAAGATTACAGCTTTAAAGAATCTCTCAGCCTCAAGGCCGTTTTGTGTCAGAGGAAACAGAATGCCTTCTAGTAAATATTTCACTAGCACACTATGTGCGGTCTCCTTTTTTATCATGAAAAAAGCACAACCTTAATTTCTCAAAAGGAATCATAATTCTCTTGTTTACATTTCTGTCACTCAAAGAAAGAAAGTTTTGTCTTCCTGCTCTATTTTGTATAAAGAACAAATTATAATAACAAATACAATTCCCCACTGATCTTTTCCCTAGCTGTTTTCTCAATTCTTTCTTGCTTAAAATGCCTGTCAGTACTTTTAACAGTTCCTTGTATCTCCAACAAGACTGGCCTTAGGCTGTAGCTTGACAAAGACACCCAGGATACTTCCATCACTTCATAGGTGGCAGCTGTCACCTTCCCAGAGCTCTTTTTTTTCAGGAAATCTGTGTTGCTACCCGGTCTTCCTCTAGCTGTTCTAAAGTTGTATAACCAGGATGTTTCAACATGGTAGTTTTACATGATGCAGCTTTTTCACAGCTTAGTGATAACATCAAGAGTCAGTCTTAAAAATCTGCCACCTTTGTTGCTTAGGTTTCTGGTACTTTTAATGGAAAGAGTGTGCAATCATTAATATGGCATAAGATATAAAAAAGGTGCAAAGCAGAGTTTAAAAGAAAACGGAAAATGACACTTATACCACTACAACCTCACTTTACTCAAAGCCACCCTTACATGTAAATCTGCATTCTTGGAATGACTCATTACGGCATCAAACTTAAAACAAAGCTGTTTCTTCATGCAGTAACATGAGATACTACTCAAGAGTCAATAAAATCCACAAGAAGAAATCCATATTTGTCCATCTGTGCATTTGGTAAGCATAATGACAAACTTGTTGACTTGATATCATGGGGCATGAGTAAAATCAAAGATTTGCTAGTGCTGTCTTTGTACATAACGGATTATACTAATTATCTTGTAGGCTCAGATTTAAATTCTAAGTATTAACTCTTGCTCATCCCAAGTGGGAAAGATAAAACCTTTCTATAAATAAAAAAGCAAGAACAGGTAGGTTCCACAGAGCAGAAATGCTGGATTTGTAACATGTTTACAGCTCTGCATCCTCAAAGGGATTAACACCCTCATGTAACTGAAAGAACTGCTCAGTGACATTGCTCTGTAGGTAATGGTTTTGAACAGGCACACTGTACTTCGGTGGAGGTTGTTATGGTATGATGCCATCAATACCCGGTGTGGCTGCAAAATCATCCCTTTGGTGGTAACAAAAGCCTTAGTGAATCACCATCTCGCACAGCTTCAGTGTCTTTTTTTCCCCCTTTGCAAACCATAATGAGTTATATGTTACATGTAGGCTAAAAAGTTTAATTCCCCTTATTCCAGGGGCACAAAGTTTCTCCCACAGTAGGGGACCACTAGAAGAACCTGAACATACATAAATCTATAGGATCTGATGAGGTGCACCCCGGAGTTCTGAAGGAATTGACTGATATAGTCACAAAGTCATTTTCCATGATATTTGCAAAGTCCTAGGAGTCCAGTGACTGGAAGGAGGAAAATGCTGTGCCCATTTTTAAAAAGGGGGGAAAAGAGGATCCTGGAAACTACCAACTTTTCAGTCTCATCTCTGTGCCTGGGAAGATCAAGGAACAGACCCTCCTAGAAGCTGTGCTAAAGCACATGGAGGACAGGAACACGATTTGAGACAGCCAGCATGGCTTTACCAAGGACAAGTCCTGCCTCATCAACCTTAATAGCTACATCATTGGACAAGAGAAAACCAACTGATCCCTTCCAAACCAGCATTCTATTATTCTATCTGGACTTCTATAAAGCCTTTGACACAGTCCTCCACAACACCCTTCTCTCTAAACTGAAAAGATATGCGGAGTGTTCAGCAGATAAGAAATTGATTGGATGATACAAAGGGCAGTGGTCAACAGCTCAATGTCCAGATGGCTACGAGTGACAAGGGTGTCCCTTAGGGGTTTGTAATGGGACCACTGCTGCTCAATATCTTCATCAGTTATATAGATGGGGAGACTGACTACACCCTCAGCACATTTGCTGATGATACCAAGCTGAGGGGTGTGATTGGTAAGACTAGGGGACAGGATGCCATCTAGAAGGACCTGTACAGGATGAGGAAGTGGGCTCAGGGGAACCTCATGAGGTTCAGGAAGGCAAAGTGTGAGGTCCTGCACCTGGGTTGGGACAATTCTCATTACCAATACAGACTGGGGGATGGTGACGTTGTGAGCAGCCCTGCAGAAAAGGATTTGCAAGTACTGGTGGATGAGAAGTTGGGCATGAGCCAGCAATGTATACTTCAGCCCAGAAGGCAAAATGCATCCTGGGCTGTATCAAAACAAGTGTGACCAGCAGATTAAGAGAGGTGATTCTGCCATTCTGTGCTAATGAGACCTTATCTGGAGTACTATGACAAGTTAAGGAGCCCACAACACAAGACAGATATGGACCCGTTGGAGCGGGTACAGAGGAGAGCCACAAAGATCATCAGAAGGCTGGAGTGCCTCTTCTAGGAAGATAACATGGGAGACTTGGGCTTGTTGAAGCCTGAAGAAGAGAAGGCTCTGAGGAGAACTAATAGCATCATTTCAATATCTGAATCACAGAATATCTTTGGCCAGAAGAGACCTGCAAGATCATCTAGTCCAACTTTCAATCTAAAATTTCAAAGTCACTACTAAATCATGCCCCTAAGCAGCAGATTCACACAGTAAATAGTTTCAGGGATAATGACTTCACCACTGCCCTGGACAGACCACTCCAATGTTTGATAACCCTTTCAGTGAAGAAGTATTTCCTAATATCCAGCCCAAACCTCCCCTGAGACAGTTTGCATCCATTTCTTCTAGTCTCATCACTGTCCTGCTCCTTGCTCCAATCTCTTTTCAGGTAGTTGTAGACAGCAATAAGGTCTCCCTCCTCAGCCTCCTTTTCTCCAGACTGAACAACCCCCACTTTCTGAAGCGATCTTCATAGGACTTGTGCTGTACCACAGGACTTGTGCACTAAAGGGGGACCTACAGGAAAGCAGGGGAGGGACTGTTTAGAAGGGCACATAGCAACAGGATGAGGAACAATGGTTTTACACTAGAGCAGGTTAGACTTACGTACAAAGGTCATAACAATGAGGGTAGTAAAATACTGTAGAAGGTTGCTCACTGGTGTGGTGAAGGCACCTGATAAACTCACTGCAGCACAGTTGGAAAAAAAATGACCTTCCAGGGTCCCTTCCAACCCAACGCATTTTATAATTCTATGATTCCAAAAAAAGCACAGGACACTATTACCTGAGCCACCATGCTACTAGGATTTTAAATACACAAATCAGCAGACATGACAGCAAGCACAATCTCTGGATCAGATCTTTGGCCTTCAGCTATACAGGAGAGTTATTAAATTCACAGCAGTTTAGAGCAGCTCAGACTTCGGCTCATTGCCATTTTCAGAGTCAGGAGACAAAACATTATGCCTTGTGGCTTTTGTCTTCTTTCTCTGTATCCCGTGTTTGCCAAAGACTTGGATCATTTTAATTTACTATCGTGTTCTGTGTACAACTAAGCCTTCATTTTGGTTTAGGCCAGAATAAAGTTCATTTTCTTCCCTGTAGCTGGTACAATGCTGAGTTTTGGATCTATGATGAGAATAATGTTGACAACACAGGGATGTTTCCGTCATTGCTATGCTGTGTTTATACTGCTAAGGACTTTTCAGCTTCTCATGCTGCTCTGCCAGCAGAGGCCAGGAGTGCACAAGAAGCTGGGGGGGAGCACAGGAAGCACAGTGGATACAAAAGACTCAAAGAGGTATTCCACACCAAGTGGTTTCAAGCCCAGTATATAAAGTGTGAGGAGTGTGCCAGAAGGGGTCGATCAGTATTTGGGGATGGTCTGGACATTGATAGGCAAGCCATGAGCAATAACTTTGTCTTTTCTTGGGTTTTATTTCTCTCCCCTTTTGCTATATTAATTTTCATCACTAAATTACTATATTTTATTTCAGTCATTATACTGTTCTGACTTCAACCCACAAATTATTTTTTCTTGTTTTCTTTTTTAATTCTCCTCCCCATCCTTCTACAGGGGGAACAGTGATCAGGTAGCTGTGTGGTGCTCAGTTGCTGGCTAGGATTAAACCATGACAGCTGTTTTGAAGCTCTTTAAAATCTCTTGTATGAGCCCTGTTTTAGGTGTTTGGGGGAAAAGGAAACAAATAAAGAAACAGACAAAAACAAAACAAAAGCAAAAAAATTACAAAACAAACAAATGAATTAGTTTGGTAGGCTTATGAAGTGGCATGAGGGAGTGAATGTGGCTTTGTTTCTGGCAATACCTGTAGAATGGAAAGAAAAAAAAGGAGAACAAGAAGAGCAAGAAAAAGGAAGTTAAGCAATCAAGAGAAAATACAACAATGAAGACAATGTTGAAGCTATAAAGATGAGGAACTTTACAGCATGTGGAAAAAGGGGATATGTCTTCATGAACCAGCAACATTATGCATCTATATACTCATTTACAGCACTACTCCTTTCGGTTGGCCTTGCTGACCTGCCCTATGGCTTTCATTTCTCATGCCATCTGTATACTTTAATATGTTTAATTAGATACATGGAGGCCAAGGGCCTAGGCTTTTAAAGGATTAGAAATTTATACGGACAGCAGTAACAACTGCAGTTGCATTAGGCAAGATTAAACACTTTCTAAAGAGCATAAGCTTCAAATTGTACAGAACAAGAGAAGTTAAACTGACAGAAGGAAGAAAATTTCCCAAAAGGCAAATTATCTCATAATTGTTCACTAAGGGATTCTTGTCCCTTCTTTCAAGTATAATGTTAGACTGCATCACAGATAAAAGATCAGACTCCATGGATCCAAGTGCTTGATCCTATATTCCAAACAGGAACAAGGACTATTTTAACTAAGTTATTTCAGTACTTGATCTCTTAAAACTTTATTACTTTTTTTCTGCACTACAGCTAATTAAGGCTGTAAGATCCATTGCCTGAAGCCTATTACTATTTCATTGCCTAACAGTGTTACGCTGGCTGTAATAATTAAAGAGTATAATGATGATATTAAAGCCCATGGATGGTAATTCTATCTATAAACACAGGTGTATCATTTCAGTTCTAAAATATATTTACTATACTAAAAGGTAGTAGTAGTAATTGTAGTACATTTAAAGTGGCATTGATGCAGATGTTAACTATGTTAGTCATGTTGATTTTTTAAAAAAAAAGGGAAAGGTCACCTCATTTTTCTCTTTTCACTGCCTCCTGAAAACTCTTTTGCCAGTGTGTCAGATGTTAGATAGTTACTTACTGCATTGTGCAGATTTTATTGTTAAATAGTACTTACCCTTGTGGCTTTCTCAGGTAATATATTTGGGCTGGATTGATATTATAAAGTACAGGAGGGAAAAAAAAATCAGTTGATGGATTTGTAATCTTTACTTATCAGGGTCTCAGTACAGACTTTTCTTCCAAATCTGTTACATGACCATGAAAGTGAGGTAAAGTGATGCTAGGATCTGCATCTGAACTGAGAAGCCACACTGCATACAAGAAAAACCTGTGCACTTCTTATCTTCACCAAAGAGAAACACATATATGTCAATAAGTAAGTAAGCACTGGTTATCTGCACTATTTATTCAATTTCTTTTTATTTTGAAACATTTTGAATTCAGGAGAAAAAAAATATCTTGACGGATTTTCTGCTTTCCAGGAAGACAGATGTAGGATGTTTCATCATCCTTAAAAGACCAGTTTAGCAAAATTTATGTGGAAAGATCCACACTGATAATCTATTAAGTAGGGTTCATCATGCTTTTTCTTGTACCATATTGTCTATACTTAGTCTGTATCTGGGACTAAGCTATAGCCATGGTGATATGCTCTATCACCTAGTGATTCCTCCCTAGCAGAAAAGAAGGATGAGGAACAGATCTGTGCTTTGAAATTAAAACAGATTTAATGAAACAACAAAAGTGATACCAATGTCAATACAAAGTATATATATTTATACTCGGCCTAGCAAAGGTACAGCACTGACACTAAATGGAAAAGTAATATTCAAGAGCAGGAGAAGGAAGAGAAGCAGAGTCAGGACAAGTTGCACACATAAAAACCCATCAGCACATTTCCCCCTTTATACCAATCATGATATTTATGGTTTGGAATACACCTGTGAGGCAGTTCAGTAAGCTGCACTGGCTAACTCAAAACTGCTAATGGTCTGCAGTCTGTGGCTGGCCTAAGATTCTGTCCTAGTGAAATCTGGACACACTACATTCTGGAGCAGAGTTAGCATCCAGAGGGGTCTAGGGATGGAAAAGATCTCTAGTTTTATTCAAGAGGGGCAACTGAGTTTAATTACTAAAGATAGCAGGGTAGCTTTTTCTCAAGCAGGCCTAAGAGAGAGGGAGCAGTATAATTATATGGATATCTGGCCTTTCACAAGATTGAGTATTTTAAAATACTAGATATAAGGTCTATATGAACATAGTTGTTTTCAGCTTAATTACAGTATAACCATGTTATCTTAATTACATATATCAATAATTTGTTGGCAGGAAGAGTATGATGATATAATATGATATAATTGGTTTCTTCCCTCAGATATCGGAATGATTATTACACATTTTCTAACACGCAGTGTACCTTACTGTTTCTTCATCGGTTTACAACAATACAGCTGCAGATGTTGGAGGACCTGCTAAAATGTCATGGCCTTCAAGTCATGGTTTCCCAGTAACATAAGTAGTGCTTAAATAGCACATCACATCCACATATCCACCCTTCTTTGTCATGGGTTAAGTCGAATATTTGTTGCTGTTATTCATACCATGCCAGCTTCAAAATGAAAGTGCTGGCTGGAGCAAAGTATTATTTGGCTTGAAGTTCAGATTGTAACATGAGAGGCTTCCTTTTCTGGGCTAAGGTAATTGTGCACTTGTACTATTAGTATTGTTATTGTTGTTATTATTGTTGTTTCATTTATTCAGTAAACTCTTATCTCATTCTCTTTGTCTCAATCCGGAGGGAGTTTTGTGTGTTGCTTTTCCCTCAGTTCTGTGTTGGGGGAAACAGACAGATTAACCCAACATTTTGCTTTAACCTGTTACATTGTTCTAGGACATCTAAACATCAGTCTACAAAACCAATAATCTGTCAAGGCAACATCTGGTCACCAGTATGTGCTACCTAAGAAGTCACTTTGAAGAAGCACAAAATTCACACTGTCAGGGCCCTGAGAGCACTTCTGAATTACTGGGAAGGTTTGGCTAGCAGCGCTCAAGCCCAACATGGAGACAACACAGATGGTAGCCTTTAAAGACACTTCAATGAAGACTCCTCATGAACTCTGCTAACAGCTGCTTTTACCTTAGGCTTTTGTGCTTGCTGCTTGCCTGAACGATGTTGCACAGCAACCGTGCCAGTGCCTAGCCATGTACTCTGTTGATCCAAAACCTTACCTGACCCTTGGACTTGACTCCTCAGATTGACCACAGACTTGCCTCATCACTACAAACTTCCCCAGATATGTGGTCTTTTGGCTGATCTTGATTGCTGCATTTGCACCTGCTCCTCTTGTTTTGCTCACCTTTTCTAGTAAGGCCACTGTCTGTGCCTGCCTTGTTATGCTCAGCTCTGAGTACCCTTTCCCTTTGGAATAGCATCTCCTTCCTGATACCTTGCAGCTAAGTTAAAAAAAAAACAACAACCCACAAGATTTGAGTTATCTGAGGTGTTTGTGGCACATACTTAATAAGGCAATTGCAGATTCCTCTCCCAACCCAAGACAATGCTTAATCTAAAATCTGCAAACCTTAAGGGAAGAAGAAATAAAACATAGGTTCCCTCACTAGGCAGCTGCACTTCCCATAGGCTAGCAAGAAAGTTTAGCCTTTTTTCCCTTTTCTTTTTAATTATTCTCTGTTAAGTAAAAAGGTTTCAGTGAGCAAGGTTAAGAAAGTCCTATAACCTTGTAATTATAGAATACGAGATAACATTGGTATATTCAAATCACTTCAGGCAGGTGTAAGAAGCTACAAGTGAATTATCTAACTACTTTTAATGGAAAAAAAATGGAAAATGGAAAGGCGCTTATTCCATCTTTTGGGATTAGTCTATTAGATGTTCTTTTAAAACACCTATTGGATTTGAGCTTGCAGTAAGAAGCCCAAAGCTCTACTTCTACCTTCTTATATTCCTAGTAAGATATATTTTAATAAAGCCAGACAAAGTTTCAGGCTTACATATAGTTATAGGCATGCATAGGGCCACCATTTCACAGGGTGGGCAATTTTATCAGTGAAAAAATATACAATAATGGTCTAGATGCCCAGAGCTAGATTGTAAATGAAGAGGAGGATGTTTCAGGTGTAGATTTAGGCATTTATAGGTGTTACGGTTTTGATTTAGTCAGCAGTTCCAAACTCCCTGATTTCATAAACTGATTTCACAAACTCCCACACACCCCTCCTGGGTGGGACAGGAGGAGGATAGGGAGCAAAAGAAATAGAAAATTTTTAAAAGGGACTAATACAAAAGAGGCTGGAATTTTTGAGAGAGATGGAGAGAAAGCAAACAAACTAGCCAGCAACGATAGGGCAAGTGTGGAAGGAGAGACCAAAGCCTGGACACAGAAGAGCGAGAAAGCACCAGAAACAAGAAGCCTCAAAAGTCACAGTCCAAACTCAAGTCCCATTTCCCTTTTCCCTGACCAGCCTTTCCTTTATACAGAAGGAACGACATCAGCATGGTATTAAATACTCATCAGATGGTTCAGCTGGCTGTCTCACTTGGTGTTTACTTCTCAGACAAAATCTGGACACATCTGTTTCTGATACATTTCACAAAATTGCACAGGTGCCTCCTGAGACTTAAGAGACATCTGCACAAAGTACCTTTTTAACTTTAGAACTATGTCAAGGTTTATGAATTTTCATGCTATTACCAACCATTGACAGACTATCAAGTGATGTCCCCCAAATCCCAAGCTTAAATGAAAATAATCAAATATATATCCATATTTATATTATTATATGTTAGTTATCATAATGACAATTCCTTTATTTCTTTTGTACTGTCTTCATATTTTTCTGTACATTCATATTATTCCATAGAAATACCAGGACAAGAATCCACTTTTCAAAAAACCTCAAGCATTTTAAGAAGTAGCAAACTAGCAATGCAAGAGCTCTGATTCGAACCAAACCAAACCAAACCAAACCAAAATGACAAACCCAAAGGGCTGGAGATACGAAACTGTACTTATAAAAATTAATCACATTTCTAAAATGGAGGATGTAGTATTATTTTATTTTTGGTGACTGAGATGAAAGGTAACACTACTGTCACAAACTGCAAGGCAGTGTTTCAGATAGTAAGAGTTTTATTATTGAAGTTGAGGTTTTGTCAGTTAAGCTTACTTAGCACTAGTGCAACTGCTAGTTGCATAATGCAGCACAGCTTCTTAGCCAATTATGTTGCACTACAGAACTCCACTTGTTCCTGCCAGAAAATTTCAGGTACTGCAGGGCATATGCTTCAAACAGCACAAACTAGATGTTTTGGTTCACAGTGGGGGGAAAAAAAAAAAAAAAAAAAGAGGTTCTAAGTAACTGAGATTTTTTTTTTAACAAAAGTAAAACAGAAGGATATCTCATGCCCTTTGCGGCCCATGAGAGCTCTGTAGTCCACTGATAGGTTCAGATGAGTGTTTTTTCTTTGCATAGTATATTATTCTTGATCCTTTTCCCTTCCTTCTCCCCTATGATCCTGCATATTCAGGCCAGCAAGATACATGGGGTAACTAGTAATGTCGAGTTTCCGATAGGAAGAGGAATTGCACTGAGAAAGGTGCTTAAGTGCATTGAGTTTTGCTGAACACTGGGTTTGCTTCAGAGCAAATGGCTGAACTTGAGGTTTGAAGAGATTACATACAATCAATCTCAAATTAAGGCCATAAGGGTACTAGGCAGTGAGTTGCAAGAAAGAATGGCAGGCTGAATGAAAGAGGGAATTAAACCTGCTTCTCAGTAAAAGTGAACTGATACATTGTGTTGAATGATTAAGTAAAAGAAAAGTGTGAAAGGAGACAAGAAACAGGTGAATCCAGGGTTCAAAGATCATCCAGAGCTAGGGTCTCTCTTTCTCTCAGCGGATAGAAATATATTGTCTCTGGTAAGTAGACTTCAGGCTCCTATCAGTCATGAATACAGTCAAAATTGAGAAACAAAAGTTGACTTTTCTCACAGGGGAAAGATCATAGGTCTGTGAGAGACAGGTTTCCTATTTCTGAAAGAACTGTCTTCCCCAGAAGATTAAGTAAAGGGAGACTAGAAATTGAAAACAACATATCAGATTCCCAGGCAAATAATTTCAATCCATTTCTACTCTGTACCATGCAATATCCTATAGTTTCCCTGTGAAAAGAACTGCTCATGCTTTACACTTCTCTCAGCACAAATCTTTTTATGTTCAATACAGTATTTTTCTGACTATACTTCTGCCTTTTATAGTGACCACAACACGGTGAACAGAACAAGTTTCTGTCAGCAATGTCACATACACAGAGACATCTTTTGTGGTAGGGTCCAGTCTGTTCTTCAAAAAACACTGCTAAAGCAAAACCAACCAAAATTTCAGAGGAGTCTAATGTCTTTAAGTGTCTGTTTAGAATTTAATACAAATCCAAAGCTTTTAGCAAGTCTTTGTGTGTTGGTCTATGAAGGGACCTGGTTTACAGTACTTTCAGAATGATTTGCATCTATCAAGTCAGTAGTATTTTCTTCAGCTGCAAGAACTGCCTCAGAGGTTCCCTATCCAACCAGCAATCAGATCTGTATATTCACTATGCTTGAAATGGCAAAATAATCTGCATCAGCCAATAGTTCTATTCTCCTAACTAACAGCTAACCAATTTTAGCTAACCAACCTTTTCTGAAGCTAGACACTGTGATCAGCAATGCTTTATTGACTGACTACAAGTAATGCTCGATTTAATTTATGGAAGCTCACTGAAGAAAACTGAGTTTACAGAAGTAAATAGGAAGTGTCTAGAGATAGACATGGATGCTAGAATGACTTTAAAATTTAAATAGTGGGGGGGAAATGAGGGTGGGCAAAAGCAGCAACCCACAGCTCACAACTTTTCAAGTGAGATTTGACAGGTAGTCTTTCTTTAATTAATGCTATATATATATATGTATTAGAAACACAAGGGTACTGTATGATTATTTTAAAATCTAATTTTATTAAAGGAACAATTTTAAAGATCCCTACCAAGAAATATTTTCTACATACTCTTTCCAAAACAGTGTCTTCTGTGCATAAGTTAAATGTACTGGGCTGCATTGGTGCTAAACTCAAAGTGTGACAATTAGCTGCACACGAGTTTTTGGTCGTGATACACTTCTTTTTAAATATGTGTAGACACATACACAAAACCCAGAAATATAAATAAAAATGAGATAGAATACTTTTTTAATCACATACTGGAGAAAAGTGGACTGTATGACTATGAAAAAAAAAATGAAAGCTACCTGTTTTAGTATTTATTGAAACAATCGTGTCTTAATTTTTCAGTTTACTTTTCAAAATTGACATCCTTCTGCCTCAAAAACAAAACAAAAACCCAACTGATTTCTGCTTCTTACATGAGTTAACCAAAACACATAAACTGAGATCAGTGCTGTACAAAAGTGATAACAATAATGAATTTCAATCTAAAATAGGGAGTATTACACATACAATGATGGATTTTTGTTTTTATTTAAGTCATCTCTCTGTCTTTGAATTGGTGTGCACTGGCAAGTTACTAGGGTGGTTCTGAGACACCCTACACTTTGAGGAAGCCTTTCTGAGATCAGCACAGAGGACCCAATTATCTTTTACATAGCATACATTCAAAAAATAACAACTGTGATAAAATAATAGAAACTCTGCAGAGTCAACTCACATTTTTTATGCAGTATGAGAACACAGTTTTTGATTAAAGTTGTGTCTGTTCCTATTCCGTGTATGCAGTGTGATAGGGTTTTATGTTCACACTAGCTATCCTGAACTTTTAAAATGATTGTGAGATCTGGACCCCAGACACGAGCACAGCAACCTGACATAGCCCATGGGTAACCACATTTGTGTGTGTTTTTTTCCCCCATAGTATAATTGTTTCAGTCATCGCAAAGGGCAGACATTTTTTTTCTACCTGCTCTTTGCCTTCCTGACAATGTCTTATTCCTTTTAATGCCCGGGTCATATATAACCTCTCTTTACAGTTCGGTTTCAAGTGTTGCCTTCACCCTCTTTTCCTGTAGTGCCCACATATTTTTTCCCAGTTGTTTTTCTCTTTTAGCCATATATACTCTTAGCTTCCCCTTCTCACTCCCTCTGTTTCATCTTGCGGGAAAAGCCTTAGCAAAACAACTGGAATCGTCCACCTTATTTTGTTCTCAATGCTGGTGTTGAAATGGGATCCCAGAAACCAGCAGGAGTGTTGTTTACCTCTTTCTCTTTTTGTTGTCCACTCCTCCCATATATTTGATACAGAGAGAATCCTAACTGAATTTTAGCATGTCAGAGTCCTATGACTTTCCTTTGATGCACTGAGATTGAGACAAGGGAGGTGAAACACACCAAATAGGATTCTAACTTTGTAAATAATGGATATGGCAATGTTTCATAACAAAACAGTCTTCAGATTTCATTAGTCTTTGATAACTAGTCAAAGCAATATTTTCCATCAGGCTCTGGAAGCGTAAGATGAGTTACTTTGGCAAATGACAATGGTGGATGACTTTCTGTATAATTTCATCTTCACAGACTTTCATTTTCACCTTCTGAATGTTTCAGATTAAATGTGTCAAGTATTGCAGAGAAACAACCAACTGAAAACATATTCTTATAAGGGTATGTTAACAAACAACCTTGAAAGTAATCAATAAATGTTTCCTCAGTCACCTTTAGTATCCCATATGTGCAGAGAATTTCCATGCAGAAGACAGCTTGGACTGTCTCTCCTGATCTCCTTCTCTAATCCGTCATAACTTTGACACTTATGTATAGTTTACAGTATTCATTTCACGCTGATAAAATCCGTAGACCACATCATAAAGCTTTATTTTCTGTATATTGATATAGAGACTGACAGCAAATGGCAGGCTTAAGCATTTTCACTATAATAATCCTTATTTTAGTCATAAACTTTTAACACATCTTTTCATCCACTTGTCCTTGTGTAAACTAATAATGTGGAACAATTCTCTCTGCATTATACTATTGATGAAAGAATCTGAAATAGCGGGTCCTCTCACCCCAGAGAAAATCAACACGCAGAAGACCAGCAAACAGGAGTTCATCTTGAAAGAAAAACACTTTTCTGTTTAGTTAAAAACAATGACACCTGTTAATAGATTAGATGAAATAAAATTAATGTTTAGATAGACAATAATTGACCTCCCACAATATTTGATCCTCGGAATAAAAAAACTTCAACTCTGACTAAATATGCCTCTAACAGCAAGAAAATAATCTATTAAAACCCACATATATTGAAAACTTCTTGCTTGAACAATATTTTCAAATTCCTACTGATGGAATAAAAAGTTAACTTAATCATTATATTACTCACTTTGATCGCATGCTTCCAAATTTTTTTGGTAGAAATTTTCATTTTCACAGATACTAGAATAATGCAAGAACAAAGAAAACCAAAATGAGATCATATACATATATTTTTCATTGACTAGCAGTCTTTTTCTATGTGTTTAATTCTCAGTATTTGTCCATTAATGAATCATTGAAATATTATGCACTAGGGATTTTCACATTTATTGGTACATTCCACATCAATCCTTGAGGTAAGACTTCACTGGTTGTACTGGAAGCAGTCTTCGGAAGTCAGCGGCAAAACTTTTGTTGATTTTGATGGGAGCAGAACTGATACTTAGCAACTTGCATCAGAAAATTATCAAGATTGTACCACAACACTGCTACCTTGTGGCATGACACAGAGCAAAATCATTATTGCTTTTCTGACATGCTTCTCACTTCAGTAACAGGGATGCCATATGTCACAAAATGCTAACGCCTCCTCTTACACTTGAAGGTACGATTCCCTTTCCATTTTAAGCATTCATGTGATAATTAGTGGAAAGCAATGCTCATTTTAGCCACAGTAAGACTACAAAGTTTTAAAAGATTATGCCAAATTACTTCTTCACTACAGTTCCAATTCGTAATGTATTCATTCTTTAAAATGTTAATTATCTTGGAAAATTCTGTAATGCTGATGTTAGGAAAATGGATATAGTTTTCCATTAATGACTTGGACAAGTTTGGAACTAGTTTGTATATCACAGATAAAAATACCCTTCCCTACTCCACTATATTTATGTCTCATTAGTTTATGGACCTAAAGCCCTCCAGGGATTGTCACTCACAAATCCACCTAAGGTTTATGAGCTCTAGACTTTGCATTTGGATCTCTAATTTAGCCAATAGATATGGAAAATCATAAAGATAGAAAACTCCCTAGTGACTACAAAGCTCTAGGTTTTAATAGAGAGGGCAGAAATAGTATAAGCATAATGTGTAATATAAGCATAATGCTTAGCACATTAGTGGTAAGCTAAGTGTATCACCTGGGAGGAAAGACATTCACTGTATTTCAGGTAAGTGTAGTACTATTCATTCCAGAACTGTTTGCTTCCAATGAGACAGAGTTTAATACAGTTATGTGTTAATGCCATCCAGTTCCTGCTGAAGAAGGGTTTTAATTGGAACATTTTTAACACAAGCGAGAATCTGCTATTTACTAAACCAGCAGCTTTAAACATTGCTGACCAATAAGCCACTTTCATTTCTCCAAATTCTCATAGGCCACCACACATTCTGTACCAATCCTACTGATTTATAAACCCTACACAAACAGCCTTACCATAAATGTACAATAATGGCAGGAGTTAAGCATGTTGTTCCAAAATTCAAAGCTGCTTAGGAGAACGAAAAAACTATGTAGTTATTACAATTCTATTATTTGAAACTTCTATTAAACTAATACAAATTTAGCTGTTCTGTCAGGTTTTCATAGATTAACACATAGTAGAGCTGACGGATACAAGCACATGGGGAACTGCCCTATTAGACATATTAGACAGGATGGACCACTTGGTGGATAAAGAATGGGCTTGATGGCCACACTTGAAGAGTGGTTGTCAATGGGTCCATGTCCAGGTAGAAGCAAGTGACAAGTGGAATTCCTCAAAGATCAGTACTGGGATTGGTCTTGTTTAATATCTTCATTGGCAACATGGAGAGTAGCATTGAGTGAACCCTCAGCAAGTGTGCTGATGACACCAAGCTCTGTGATGCAGCTAACACAGTGGAGGGAAGGGATGCCACCCATAGGGACCTCAACAGGCTGGAGAGGTGGGCCCATGTCAACCTCATGAGGTTCAACAAGATCAAGTGCAGAGTCCTGCATCTGGGTTGGGACAATCCCAGGCACCAATATAGGCTGTGCAGTGACTGGCTTGAAAGGAGCCCTGAAGAACAGGACTTGGGGGTACTGGTGAATGACAAGCTCAACATCAGCCACCAGTGTGCACTTGCAGCCTGGAAAGCCAACTAGATCTTGGGTTGCATCATGAGAAGTGTGGCCAGCAGGTCAAGAGAGGTGATTCTCCCTATCTACTCTGCTCTCGTGAGACCCCACCTGGAGTACTGTCTCCAGTTCTGGAGCCCTTATTACAAGAAAGATATGGATGTGATGGAACATGTCCAGAGAAGGACCATGAGGATGATCAGAGGGCTGGAGCTGCTCTCTTAGGAGGACAGGCTGAGAGAGTTGGGGTCATCCAGTTTGGGGAAGAGAAGGCTTCAAGGAGACCTTATTGTGACCTTCCAGTATCTGAAAGGGGCCTACAAGAAAGCTGATGAGGGACTGTCACTAGCAGGTAGTGATAGGACTAAGGGGAATGGACCCAAGATAGGGGAGGGTAGATTTAGATTAGACATTAGGAAGAAGTTCTTCACCATAAGGGTAGTGAGGCACAGGAACAGGTTGCTCAGGGAGGTGATGGAGACCCCATCCCTGGAAGTTTTTAAGGCCAGGTTGGATGGAGCTCTGAGCAACCTGATCTAGTAGAAAGTGTGCTTGCCCACAACAGGGAGGTTGGAACTACATGATCCTTGAAGTCCCTTCCAACTTTGACAACTGTGATTCTGTGAAAACAACTATTGAGGTATCTATGAAGTAAATTATTAAATTGATGTTTTAATCCAAGAAGAGAGCTATGTCCTAAGAGAAAGTACACAGCTACAGTGTAAAGTTTGGGAAAATGAACTAAAAAATGTGGGATGCTCCTAAAGGAAGGATTTAGAAATGGATAAGAAGGTATAAGCAAGATATAAGAAGATATTTAGCAAGAGTCATCATCAGCATCTTAACAGGGAATGCTAAATAAAAAATCCCAATAGACACCACAATTCTGAAATGTGGCTAAACTAATGATGCAGTTTTATGCTAAAATCAACCTGTCCTGGCCAGAGGATTTAGTGACATATTTCTGTCTCTCACTCTGGATTACTTTGGCATTAACTGTATCAGATTATTTTTCATATCAAACAGAAAAATCAAAATAAATGGGAGGACATGATAAAAAGTATTTTTTAAGCTGTTTTGTATTACAAAGGTGATATGTGTTATGCATGCATTCAGTAGTATTTAATTTTTCTCAGATAAGACCTCATCTCCTTCATACGTAAGACCATAATATCTTATTACATTCTCTTTACCCCCAAAGATATAACTGAGCACATATTTCTTGGATGATTAAAATTCTTTTTTTTTCACAGGGATTGAATTTTTACAGGGATTATTTTATTCACCTACAAATTTTGAGGTGAAAATGATATGTCTGGTAAACTGTAATGTATCACTTGTATTTCCAGTTCAGCCCTGTGAACCAGAAGATAGATACTTATATCATTGTTCTGCCTGCTCTGTGTTAAGATGAATTCAAACATAACATTACTGCTCTGACAAATATATTCTGAGTTGCATAATATACACATCCACACCATAATTCTTTGAACTAATACCAAAGAT
Organism: Eubucco bourcierii; assembly: GCA_013396675.1. NCBI lineage: Eukaryota > Metazoa > Chordata > Aves > Piciformes > Ramphastidae > Eubucco > Eubucco bourcierii. The sequence continues at coordinate 1,225,430 of VWZE01024400.1, read as the reverse complement.
AGTGGATTAGGTGTTTTATAAAAGTAATATTTGTAATAAAACTTACCGGCACTAGCAACCTAACAGCAGATGGGGTTTTACAGAGAGTGCATAATGATGATTCATGGCAGTAAGTACACATGGATCCCTCAGATCTTCTTTCAATTTAGTTCTCTCTTTGTGATTACCTGGCTATATAATTATTTTTAAAACCAAGAAAAGGTGATGTCAGCCATCTGCCAAATTATTAGTAGATATAAGCAAGCTTTATCTTTCAGAAACAGATTCTTTCCTGTAATGCCACTTACTGACGTGAAATTAAATACCCATAGTTAAAATGGTTCACTTGATATGCTCTCTGTTGCTAAATCTGCAAGTGATCCTTGACTGATAAAATACATGTAAGAAATGCATCAGTAGGAAAGAGAGGAATATGATTTAATGATTAAAATACTGAACTGAGTTTGAAAAATCTGAGAGTGGTATTAAAAAATTCCCTATGTGTCCCTAAGCACGCATCTCTCTCTCAGTTGTTCTTACACAGAAATAAAGCCCATACTTCTCAATGTCACAGAAGTACTATTAAGGAAAATAGACACTTTAACCTTCATAAAATTACACTTTACTATTGTTGATCTGACTCTGTCTCCTGATACAAATAAGTAAACTGGTTCCCACTAATTAACTGTAGTTACTTATGTAGAGGGGAACATTAGGAGGAGTATTTGAAAGCTTTAGAGTAAGATCGGATATGCACTCCGTATCCAGATGCCCCATTCTGGAGACTGGCATTTTACCAAAGCAGCTTATACTTCCCTAACATAACTACAGAAGTCAATCCTACAAGGCAAACTGCAATGGGAATAAATGTCTGAAGCATAAACTGTTTGGTTTTGGGTTGGGTTTTTTTTGTTTTGGTTTGGGTTTTTTTTCTGAAAGAAATGGAAGACTCTAAATGTGTGGTTTTGCAGATGCTTGTTTCACTTCAACACAGATTTGTCTGCTTATTCATGGTGTCTGTTCCAAGAGCAAAAGAATTCATAAACACTTTTTTTTTCCCCCCAGATTAAACACCACTAAACTATTTCCCTACTTCATTTTTGCAAGCAATTTTTAAAACAGGTTTGAATTTATTAGACAGATCTTCATGACTGAGCTTGTTTCCTGTGTGAAAACAAAGAATGACAAGTATGAATATTACTTACCATTTTTCAGATTTTATACAGGGCATTACTCAAATTAAATTAAAAGCATTAAACTTACTTCTATCTTAATAACACTGATGTCACTGGGCTTAGAGCAAAAGGAAGTTTGCCCCCAAATTACTAGTAGTGTTATTCTCTGTTTCTGATTGATTTCCTGTATTTGAGTCTATTTATATCAATGTAAGAGCATATCACTGAATTAAGTAGTAAGTCAGTCACAAATGATTTTACCTGATGATACAAAGAATGTTCATGACTTTGCTGCGAGAGTAATGTGTAAGGAGGAATATATCTATCCTAAGTCAGATGCAAAAAGTTTACCTAAATTTGCACAAAATCATGATTTATATCATCCATATAATATTATTAAAGTTATTAATTAGTATCTGACTAGGAAAATATTTTTAAGAATGATATTTTATCATTTAAGAGGTATAATAAGTTTAAGAAATAATGTTTTATTGATAACGAGCATCCTGTGCAGGTCAATAGGACCATCCATCTGAGGCATGTGAAGCAACAGATAGGAGAACTGGAGCCAAAATTGCATCAGGTCTGATGGTTTAACATGCTAGTTTTATCATTTAATTATTTTAAATCAGCTTTTGAAATTCATCTGGAATCCCTTCAAGGAAGGTTTTTACGAAGAAGGAAGAGTGGGAAAATAAGCATATTAAAATTTAATCTATGCCAACAATTACTTTCCAAATATTCTAGCTACAGCTGGTAGCATTTATGGTTTTGAAACATATTTTTTCATCCTGGCTGACAAAACAAACATATTGTGATGACATGTTCCTGCTACCAAAGATGTTGCTACAAAAATTACGCCAATATCCCTATTTCATTTAATCCTTTACCTCAAAATGTATCCCCTATTATTATGGCATAATTAGCCCACTTTAGCTGGAAGTCTTGACAACTCTCCAAAGTGATATAATCAAAGATCTGCACATAATATCTACACCCCTAAACTGCTTGAAATTTGACACACAGGATGCCTATAAAATGATGCGGCACCAATATCAACTATAAGACTCTTCCTTTGCACATGGTAACTTCACAATTGAAACCACACGTATGGAGCGAAGATGAAAACAGAGTTTGCAAAGTCACTTTGTCATAACGGCTAAATCATCATGCTGATATCACATTAAAATATTTGTATGCTTGTTTTTACATGAGTTCAATTCAGGAGGAACAGGAAAATAAGTTAAGCCGAGGAGGGAGGAGAATAAACAATGAAGGCAGAGGATGAAACCAAAGTTTCCTGTGTAGAATGGAACTGAAGGTATGAATCTGAGAAAGCAGCATCAGGCAACACAGGGCATACAGAATCTAGTTAAATCTCCTGAAAACTCTGAATCCTTTACTGTGTCCTCAGGGATATTGCCTCAAATTGACAGTCTGGTTTCTGATCAGAAGACTAAGTATTGTCTGGGGCTGAAGTTCTTAAAACTTTTCCTATATATCTCTGGATCCATGAAGACTGTGAAAACAAACACTATGGTATACAAATACCAGAACTACTAGCTGTTGGTCACTGACTGCATAAAGACTTGGACACAGTTCTTCATAATTATTTCTCTTTTACCCACCTGTAAGGAGAAAATCTGGTACTATGACTTAACTGATATAGGAAAAAGACACAGAGTTAAATGTTATTACTATCTATAGACAAAATGGCAACATAGGACCAAAACTAAAAGGATGAAACTAGTGCTCTACATTAGCAAAAAAATATATTGACCAAGTCTCATTAACGTGCACAGTAATCTTCCAGACTCAGACTCAGAACTCCTCTGCCTCATGGACTGAATATTGGGCCACGTGAGACTGAAAAATATACAGCCATACTGCCAGAACACCAAGCATTCAAACCACTAAGGTTCTGACAATTACTCAAAAAAATATTGGAATTAGCTGTTTAAGTGGAATGGGATTTATCATATTATTTATTAAAGAAATATCTCATCTTCCTGAAGAAATTCACATTAACTTTATTTGTTGACTGATTTAAATATCTCACAGCCTCAGGGTCACAAAGAACTCAGTGAAAGGATGGGATTTCTATTCTTCTATGGACACAAACTACCTCCCACGTAGGGTTGTAAGTAGTTGTCTATTAAAAGTGTTATCTTGTTGTCATTAAAACATGCATAAATCCATTTTTCTTCCATGTACAGAATCACAGAATCATAGATTGGAAGGAGCCTTCTGAGGTCATGAACTCCAATCCCCTTGCTAAAGGAGGATCACCTGGGGCAGGGCAGACAAAGGCATTTCCACAGGATTTTGAAAGTTTCTGGAGAAGGAGACTCTACAGCCCCTCTGGGTAGCCTTTTCCAGTGCTCCATTGCCCTCACAGTAAAGAAGTTTTTCCTCACATTGAGGCAGAACTTCCCATGTTCCAGTTTGCGTTCACTGAATTGCTAAAATTTCTTATAGGCAAAGCCAAAGGTTTAATGTTTTCAAATTCTCCAGGGGAATTTGGAACAATGAATGATTATGCTTTCTGAAATTGCTACGACTCTTATAATAAAGCTTAGAGGTGATGCCTCTTCCATTGATTTTATCTTCACTGTCCTTGAACTTCTGAGAAGTTTAATTTACAAAACATGAAGTAATATATTTTTTTTAATGTATCTATGGGCAATCAGAAGAAAAGGGATTTCCCCATATACACATGGTATCAACTTTGTAACTATCATGCAATTTGTTTCAGCAGTTTGGTATGTTCCAACAAAATAATGGTTAATTATTCAAAGTCTGCATTACACCAATTGAACGTATATTTAAAGTTACATCTTGTAAAGTCTAACTTTGGTTTCTTTGCTGTACTTCCCTATAAGGTATTTCTATGTGGTAAGCCTATGATAGTCAAGCTGTACACTACTATTTGTAGGAGCATTCCATTCTAGCTTTTATTTTAGAAAAAGAAAGGCTTAGAGTTTATTAAATTTGATAATGAAATAGTAAGCCAATACATTTATTTAATATTACAAATATGCATAATTGCTTTTTATCAATCTCTGTTTTTAAGAATACAAAACATAATGTACACAGCATTTACTTTCAATTCATATAATAAAACCTACAGAAAATACTTGAAGATTCTACTTTCAAAGAAATGTCTCTTTTGTAGTAATAAACTTAAAAATTAACTTTCTTCAGGCTGCTTTGACTACTTTAATCTTTTATATTTACAAATAAGAACAGTTCTATAAAAAGCACCATCTAACTAAGCATCCAACTAAACAAAGATGAAAAGCTTTACATTTAGGGATTTCAGAGTGTAATAACACCTTCTTTTTTAATTCCTCTGTATTTAGAAGTTACAAACATGCTCCTGTTTCCTGTTCCCCTGAGCTTCATGGTATGAAACTGGTGATAGATTCTTATGCTGCTTTAGAACATTCATGTGTACTCAGCACAATGCATCCTTGCAGAGGTCTACAAAAGTTTTTACATCTCTCTCAAATACTTGATTCTGCTCTCTTTTGATTAGCAATTGCAGCACTCTGCTTGGCTAATAGAGATGTGTTCTCTGCTGTGCAAAACAGCCAAGTTTAGAAACTCAAACACAAAATTTCAGTTTGTGAGGAGATATGTTACAATTTCAGGAAGAAAATTCAGCAGTAGCAAAAAGATACTGCCCTACTTCAAACGGTCGTATCTATGGTGCATAGAAATGCATTAGAATGTTTGGTTCTCCTTTTTCCTTTTGACAGATGCAACTTCCATCAAGAAAATTATCACCTAAAGAGATGGAGATTAATCCAGTGATTCAAGAATGTTTAGGAAATGTCTTATGTAATGGGAGTAATTCATATAGATAGGTCCTTAAGGACAAATCCTTAAAAGCATCCATATGTTTACAAAGACATTATAAACACCTGTTATAAGTAAAGCTGGAAATTTTGGATTTTGGTTTTTTCCTGTAGTTACAGTTTACATTCTCATACAGAGAATTCCACATTGTTTCATGTCACTTCTGTCCTCTGTTGACATGTTTAGTGTTCACTCTTGTCCAGCCTATATGAGTAGGGAATTCTCTTTCTGCAGTTCAAAGAGAAAGCCTGATCTGCACAAAAAGGAACAGTAGTGCACTTGAGTTTGGTGCTTTCCTCCCTCCATCTTCATTTGTAACCTTAGTTCCAGTTCATTAAGCTGTAAGACACTCTAGATCATTCCCCTTGTGAATATAGATGCACCATCATACATATTTCAAAGCGTTAGTAGCTGAGATATAGAAGTGAGAAATATAGTATATACTTGTACAGAACCTATCATTCAACAGGACTCTAACTCCCACAGAGACCAATAAAAGTGAAGAATTTAAGTACCTTTGCCTCAAGTTCTAAGAGTTAAATCACTCCTTCTGTGAAATCTTAGGGAATCTCACCAAAATTCTATTCCATCTAAATAAAAGATAACCACTAAATTATCCACTAAAAGGTACCAACTCTGTTTCAGCTTTTCTTCCTGGAATCATGCTATATCAGGATTATTTAATGTCATTTTTTAAGCAGAACACAAACTCAGAAATAAATTATACAGTTGAAGAATGAGTGGGATGCAGGTGCTTCTTCAGCATACTATCATTTTAACTTTAATTCTGATTTTACTCATTCTGTCAAGGAAGTACTAGTGTACAGTTTAAAGCAGAAAGAGTTTCAAGCACTTTATTGTAAAAAACTAACCAACCAAACAAAAAAACTCAAAGATCAAACAGGTAAGGCAAACACTTGTCAGGGACAAACTGAGTACGAGTCACCGTGATTTGGAGGAGGATGAGATGAATTGACTAATAGCCACGTGATGCCTCTACTCACGGTGGTTTTTTATCATTTCTATGGAAGGAAAGTTAAGCAAACTTAAAGCAACTGCTTGCAGTCGTACTAATACTTCTCTATATCTTCTGGAAAGCAGCTGTTCTAGTATTTGAATTACCATCATAAGACACATGTTTTCAAGCAAATGTAATTAAAAAGTCATCAGAAGTCACCCATAACACAAAGGCATTCTCAAGGAAAACCTGTTCCCGTTACGTAAGATATATTACTCTTTAATGTGTGTATATTAAGGTGTTTATATTCACTGAATGTGAAATCTTTTCTAATTCTGTGCCTAAAATACATTAAGAGAAGGTTAAGCTTGCAACTACAGCACAAACTTTGCTTTCTTGAATATTTGCGCACAAATGTCAAACTTTTAATTTCTTTTAAAGGGACATTCTAATTTCCACACATGAGGCCATTCAAGACTGTAGTAAACAGTGTTGCATCCTTTATTATATGTTGTGTAGGGATGAATAAAGGAATAGATAACTGTCTATTATCTCTTGAAATATTTTTACTGATTATTCCCTTCTAACAGCTTACTCATTGGAATGCTCTGTTATGTTTAAGTAAGATGTTAACAATGTAATTAATCTCATTACACAATGAGTTTTCTTAACCAAACTCAAAACTAAACAGTCAGTGGTAGCATTGTTGGACTGAAAGATTGTCTTTGAAAAGTATTACAGATGTTCCCATGGGTTAAAACTGGCAGAGGGAAGATTTAGACTAGATGTCAGGAGGAAGTTCTTTCCAGTGAGGGTGGTGAGACACCGGAAGAGGTTGCCCTGGGAGGTTGCGGCTGCTCCCTCCCTGGAGGTGTTCAAGGCCAGGTTGGACGAGGCCTTGAGCGACCTGCACTAGTGGGAGGTGTCCCTGCCTATGGCAGGGGGTTGGAACTAGATGATCCTCGAGGTCCCTTCCAATCTTACCATTCTTTTTCTATGATTCTGCGTTGGACTGCTATATTCAAAGATCCTTATCTAGTAGTGATGGATATTCAGCTGCTGAAATTAATAACAGCTTTTCCAGTTACTCCATTGATGAAGGTAGCCAGTCTAGAAGTTGACACAAATTTCCTGTAAATGGTCAAAATTCTGATAGAACTGAGGATCTTTGGAGGAAATAATCTGTGCATATAGTATCCGTTTGTGTCTTTAGGTGATTCACAAGAAATAAAGGAGAAAGTTCTCACCAGTTTTCCTCCATGTGCCAGCAACGTTTCATGTAAGGTTAAATGGTAAGGAAATGCACTTTCTGATTTCAAACTTTTTTTCCCAGAATTAGTAGTAGTCTGAGAGGATCTCAAAAAAAGAAACAAAGTTAGATGCTGCTGTCTTGTCAAGCACAGAGGACAAGTAGGCAGAAGAGGGGAAAGGGAAGGAAGAAGGAGGAAAAAAGGGAAGAGTGAACTGTTAACAACCAGTTCTGTGAATTGTACCTCTTGATTCCTCTTCCAAGGCACTAGAAATTTCAATTCTTCTGTTCATTCCAGCGACTCTGAAATATTCAATATGCCTCTAAGTAGGCACAAATGCAAGCTGTGCAGATCTCTAGACAAGATTCTGTTACCATTACCCTTTAAAATCATATAAAAATAATAAGGCTGAGATCTCTCAGCAGACGTTTACATCACTTTGCGAACATCATTAGTAATTTTCATTACAGCTTGAGTTAAATGTGCATTTACAAAATAATTGCCTGCTTTTAGTACACAGAGTATAACTTCTGATACTTTACAAAAACATTAAAAACTCTCTGACGTTTACTATTTCACAAATACCAGCTTTCTACTCCAAATCCAAATTCTTTCTGAGGTGAACAATAATAATAAAAAAAAAAAAAAGATAAATACTGAATGCTCCCCCCTCCAAAAAAAAACCCAAAACAACCAACCAAACAAAAAACTCCAACAAAACTACCAAAGACTAAAACATAACACTATGTTACACTGTGAAAAGTCTTTTCCTTCACTTAAATTGATTTGAAAAACATCTGAATGTTGTTACGTGAAATGGCACCAGGAAAACAAACATCTCAATTTCTGAGTAATTGGGAGATACACAAAAAATATTCCCAAAGATTAAAAAATGTGAGCAAAAACATGAACTTCAAAGTATGCTCTCTGGCAATGATGTTTTCAAATCTAATTTACAGCATACTGTTTTCATTATACATTGCATTTTTGCTGAATTAAACTTGACATAGCAGAGTAGTGCATTATAGTGAAAGTGATATACTTTATTTTATATATGTTAAATGAGAGTAGATCTGTTTTTGTAAGGAAGAATGAGGTCATTCAGTTATGCAATATTTCAGGCTAATCTTTAGAAGCACTGATTGAGTAATTGCATTGTAAAAGAACTCATGTTCTGCTTCTGACTCTAAATGAAATTTTCTTCCTAGAATGACAGAAAGTTTTTCCAAGACCCTGAAACCTCCCCTAATGATTTTTTTTCCTTAGAGGTCACTTGAAAAGTTTTTGTCCTTGAGAAGTAACTAAACCAATATTTTTCTTATTAAAAAAAAAAAAATAATAATTGATCGTGCACTCCAGCACTTCAGCTATCAGTGATTTTTGTGTCATGTTAAAAGGCTCTCATGGAAATTCTAGTCCATCCCGTAAAATATCACATCCAAATCGTGTATAATCTATTATTTTCTGCCAAAGGATATTTTCATTCTCCTGAATGATGATGGTAGTCTTTTAAACATTTAGCATCTTTCTGGATATATTTTGCCACAAAGTGTAGATGGCAATTATAGATAGACTTAAAAAAGAGCACATAAAGAAATTGGCAAAAAAAACCCCCACCATTAAATTCCGTGTATGATTTTGAGGATAACGGGGAAAGCTAAAAGCTACAGCTATGTTCACATTTTTCATACAGCAACAGGAAATGGCAAAAAAGTCACACAGCCTCACTGGCGATTCAGAATAAAAGTGTCCAAATGGGGAGAAAGGAGAAGAGGAAGCAATTTTGAAAGGCAAAACACACTGGATAACAATCACAGCAAAGTCAGACAAGTGTGAACCCCAGCTTCAGGTGTCAAAATAGCTGCAAGCAACTACTGTTGTGCTTGTGATAAAGGCACTTCCATATATAGGCTCTTGATGCTTAATGGCAATTATTAAGATGGTAGATAGAGGAATAGAAAGAGCAAAAAGTAATCAGCCCTTCAGCTACCTGACCCTTAACAAGTAACTGGTTCTTCAGTGTGCTGAATATTGGAATGGCATTGCAGGGACATATTCCAACACAACCTAGCAGTTCACAAGAAGAAAAGTAATCAGAAACAGATTTGACTCAATTCTTTCCTGATGTTACTTCAAGCCACTGGCTTTTTCAAAAGAACTCCATACACTAGAAATGTGTGTTTCCCTCTGTCAAGTGAATGTAGTCTACCTGCAGAAACATTTTCAAAGGCTTATCTCAAAAACAACAAAGCGTAAACCTCATACTGAAATAGTAGGTTGGTTGGTTGTTTTTTTTTACCACAACAGAATTTTAGATTACTTCCTCTTTCTGGATCAAAAGAAAACTATTTCAATCTTATATAAGATGTGGGATGGGGAGGGAGGCAAAACAGCAGACTAGTTTACAAATGGTGTAATGAAGATAATGTGAATCCTCTAAACCCAGGCTAGAATCCTAAATAATCTAACTAGGCACTACCAAGGAACTAATTCCTGAACAAGAGTAATTTTTCAGATATTAGATGTAAGTTATAGTGCTTTCATATGGGGATAGACAGAATGTATGCTCACATGTGAGCTAATGCCTTGGTGTGAGCTGAGACAGTATGAAGTACTGTATGTTTACTGGAAGTTAACCTAGCCGGTGCTATAATTCTGTGTGAGAAACAATCAATCCAAGCACTGTCAGGTACTGCTGATGTTTTGCAGTATATAAAAAATCTTCAGCTTTATTTAGGAAACCTCTGGAACCCTCAGCACAGGAAGGACATGGAGGTGTTGGGGCGGGTCCAGAGGAGGGCCACAGGGATGATCAGAGGGCTGGAGCAGCTCCCCTATGAGGACAGGCTGAGAGAGTTGGGGCTCTTCAGCGTGGAGAAGGGAGGGTTTCGAGGGGACCTGATAGTAGCCTTCCAGTATCTGAAGGGGGCCTACAGGAAGGCTGGGGAAGGACTATTTACAAGGTCCTGCAATGACAGGACAAGGGGCAATGGGTTTAAACTGGCAGAGGGGAGATTTGGACTGGATGTTAGGAGGAGGTTCTTTACAGTGAGGGTGGTGAGGCACTGGAACAGGTTGCTCAGGGAGGCTGTGGATGCTCCCTCCCTGGAGGTGTTCAAGGCCAGATTGGATGAGGCCTTGAGTAACCTGTACTAGTGGGAGGTGTCCCTGCCTATGGCAGGGGGTTGGAACTGGGTGATCCTTGAGGTCCCTTCCAACCTTACCATTCTATGATTCTATGATTCTATAAATACAAAGAGTGTGAACAAAAGCCAGTGCTATAACAAAGCAACACAGCTCATTACACAATATTGAATACATAGAATAAACCATAAAGACAGTTCTGGGGATTTCCCATGACAAGGAAGGAAAGAGTTCTTTTAGATGCACAGATAAAATACTCAACATTCTTTAGGATTATCCCATATATTTTAAGAATCTTAAACATATTTGTAAGTCCTTTATTAACTTGGTTATATATTTAAAGCATATTTCTTTGTCTTCTACAAAATATAAATGTAAACATATGCACCTTTGTATGTGAGCATATATAAATGTATATGTATATATGTATATCAGTTTTACTGTAGATATTTAGATACATCTTCATTTTGAATCCTCTGATTTTTAACAGGTTTTTGCTCATTGTTTCTTCCTTGACTTAATTCTTCCCTAATTTTAAAAATAGTTTACTGTAACCAATTCTGAACAGCAGTGGTTGGAGAATTTGAAACTAAATAATTTTTCCTTAATGAGTAATCTGCTCAGAATAAATGCAGAATGAAGTCAGAGGCAAAAAATATGCAAACAGTGTAATTTTTTAAATGATGAATTGTGTGTGTAAATATATCCAAGCTATTTACAAAGATTAGAGATTGATTTAGGCCATTGTGACTTACTGATAAAAATGTCTTCACTTAAACATATGTATATATGAATAGCAGATATCACAAGAAAATAATTCAGTCAAATGTTAATATCCAGAGACAAATTCAGAGCTCTCTAAAAGTTCTGTATTTTCAGTTGGATGCTCATTCTTAATGTACTCCATCCACAGTGCAACTTTATTTTTTAAACTGAAATAATTTGTTAAACTTATGGCTATTAAACTTAAAAATTATATTTTAAAATACTCATATAATATATTATGAAAAGATCCTTTTTAATACAATATACATTAAAACCAAACCCAAACCAAACAAAACCACACTTTTCCATAATTTTTCAAGCAATTCAAAAAGATTTACAAATGGTATAAATAGATGTAATAAATATTTTGCTTCTGTCATGCACTTCCTTTGTAAGGTTCTTAACAGAAAGTATTGGAAAGATAGTGTCCTGTTTTGAGCTGGAACAGTTAATTTTATTCCTAGTACCCAGTACAGTGTTTTACCTGCTGCTTTTTCCTAAATTGAAGATTTTTTCATTTTTCCATGCTCTGCCAGCAAGCAGGTGCATGAGAAGCTGGGAAGGAGCACATCCAGGACAGCTGACCTGAACTAGCCAAAGGGTTATTCCATACCATAGAACATCATGTTTTGTATAGAAGCTGAGGGTGGTTGGTCAGCAGGTGCAGATTACTGTCTGGGTATTAGTCAGTGAGTGCTGAGCAATTGCATTGTGCATCACTTGTGTTTTTTTCTTTTGGTTTTATTTCTTGCTCTTTCTTTTTCATGTTCCTTCTACTTGCTATTATTACTATGGTTGTTATTGTTAATAATAACAATGGCAACAGCTTATTTTATGTTAGTTATTACACTATTGTTATCTCAACTAATGTGGTTTACTTTGCCCTCCCCTGGCATGATTCTCCTCCCCATCCCACTCAGGGCAGGGGGAGAGAGTAAGAAGATTATGGTAAATTTTCGTACTAAATGATCTTTAGGATTTTATGAAATCCAATTATAGTGAATGACTCATACCTATCTTTGCTGCCTTTTACAAGAGGATGGGGTGTTTTTTCCCTTCATTGGCCTTTGCAGGCAAACTGTCAGAGTCTGGCCCGAGAGGTGTCCTAATTCCAGAGAGCTCCAAGGGGCCTCACTTAAGATCAGTATTTATAGAGTTGCAAGATGATTGATTTTGGTCAGTACTTTTTCATTGTGAGATTTGCAGATGCATTTCCCAGACAACAGGAGCTTCAGGTATGGTTTTCAAGTGCACTTATACCCAGGATAAGAAGGTACCAGATTGCTTTGACTCACTGCTTCATTAGGCAAGACTAGAAAGTATCAAGTTGTCCCAACGCACTGTATTTTACAATTAAACAAAAACATAACAGCTGGTTCTGACATTGTAATGCAGCCTAGGGATGGTCTGCGCCTCCACATATAATTTTAGGGAAAAAAAATAAGAAAGAACAATGACTAAGTAAGTGTGATAAAGAAGTCTTACTCCTTTCTTAACTGAAAAACATGTGAGTAATAAGAGAAAAAAAAAAAGTGTAAAAAGAGGGAAAAAAAAATTTGTTTCCCAGCCCTTTACCACATGTAAGTATGCTTAAGGATTTTAGCTAGAGTTGACAAATTTATTTTATTTTCAAGACCTCTCTTTTGGGGCAGACAAGCTTTGTAGCCTTTTTATTTTCTCAAGGTGTGGTAATCTAGGCTTGAAACAGTTAACCCTGTCGAACAATAAGCTTGTCACTCTTTGGTAGTTAGGTTATGGCTAAATACTAACATAAATGCTTCATCTTTCTGTATTTATTTAAAAGTAATGCTGATTTTAATTCCATTTTCAGAAATTATGTTACTAGCAAGAGCAAATTTATTTCATGTTTCTGCCTAAATTTATTCTTAACTGCTCGGTTTTGATCTTTGTTTTGTTTTGATCTTTGTTTTAACCTTACCATTCTATGATTCTATGATTCTATGATTCTATGAGTCTTCTCTCAGGCAACTAGCACCAGAACAAGAGGACACAGTCTCAAGCTGTGCCAGGGGAAGTTTAGGCTGGAGGTGAGGAGAAAGTTCTTGACTGAGAGAGTCATTGCCTGCTGGAATGGGCTGCCCAGGGAGGTGGTGGAGTCAGCGTCCCTGGAGGTGTTCAAGGCGGGTTTGGACATGGCACTTGGTGCCATGATCTAGTCTTGAGGTCTGTGGTAATGGGTTGGACTTGATGATCTTTGAGGTCTCTTCCAACTCTTGTGATACTGTGATACTGTGATCTTTACTCCTAAGAACTGCCAAGTGCGAGTTGTATTTGACCAACTGGTTCCTTGTTATCAGTTCCCTCCTCTATGAATTATTTTCTGCCTCTTCTGGGTGTTTTCCACCACTTGAACCATCTGTAATCCAAGGTTTAACTGTGATCTGCTTAGTTGAACTATTCCTCGCTCGTGATTCATGACTGGTCATGTAAGGTGTAGGGATTTTATCTCCCTTCAGAAAGAGTGAAAGTCTTGAAAAAGGAGACTAATGAAAAAGAAATAATAAAAAAAATCAAACGCTCACATAGGCAAAGAAACATCACTGGTGCCAAAGGTCACAGAAAGCTCAGTATCAGTAGATTTTTTCTTACTCTCATGTTTTCCCCTAGACACCACCAGAAACAAGAGACCAGACTAAATGGGTTTGCATTTTCACTTTACATGTAGTTATGTGAACAAATGTCTATGAGATAAAATCTCTAAGAATTCCTGGATAGTAAGTAATGAGCCAACACAGTACAACTGAGTAGCAGTTTAAAGAATGACCAATTAATAGCATTCAGCAAAATAAGCCAATGATTCTAAACAGCTTCATCTCCTCCTTTGAATTCAAATTATTGAGGGCCAAATTAAATAATGCTGTGATGTTCACATGCTGATGGGACAGGAGCACTAGCCATGCAAGAAGTCAAAATCATACAGATTTCATATTGTTAAAGACATTGATTTAATAAATTAAACCCCAGAATTTTCATATTTCAAGGAGTTTTATCTTTTTGTTAGATAAAAATGCAACTTATTATACTCTATGAGGTATTTCTGTAGCTTTTGTTTTGATATTAAGGTTATCCAACTTGCCTTTTCTATTCTCATTACCAGAATATTTTATGGGTAAATCCACTTAAGGAACCTATTGTGCTTTCTGATCAAAGTGGAAAATGAAGCCAGGTTATAATAGGCAATTTAATTTTTAATGATCTGATTGAAGCCCAAGGTCATAAAAAAGGGCACAACTCCCTCCCAAAAATATGAACAACAACAAAATTTCTAGCACAGAACACTAATGACAGCACCCTATACACGACCTGGGCAAAATAATATTTGTCAGAGTATATCTAAAAGCTATCCCACTTGTGTTTTTTATTTTCCTTCAAAACTCTGACCAAGTCTAAGTAAGGTGTAGCATATTAAATAATACAGAAGCACATAAAAATGCATGAGACTTGTTTTCTGAAAAGAACTTAGCTAGGGTGTTTATGGAATTTAAATTTCCCAATCTCAAGTTTAAATGTTACAACCACAAGCTTAGCATTTAACCCTCTAATATTTCTTACAAGAATTTAGAAGATAGTTAACTACTATTCTGGAGTGTAAATCTGCCAGAATCCTGCATGTCACTTCCAGTGAAGTCCTTGGGATTTGGCCTTTCAGTCTTCAGAAATAAATCATATGTAAGCAGAATCTTAACATGGTGCCTTTGCTTCCTTTGCAGTTTGTAAATAAAGTCATCAAACTTTATTATTTTTGAATACAGTCCTGTTTAAGATCTTATTTAGCATATTCTTCAATTTTTACCGGTGAACTTTCTTATAGTTTTCTCTAGTAGTAGAAATATTTGTGTCCATAAGGCCTCTAGGAAAGACTTTATGTCCAAGACACACATCGTTTTACCCTGCCAAAACTGCTACATGTATTGCAAGTAATGTCCTCGTGAAACACACTCTGACTCATTAAAGGAATATAAAATGTAAATTAGATGTACCTTTACATCTAGCAGAATATAAGCAATAGAGGAGATGCTAATGAGTTCTACAGATTCTACAGGTAGTCCATGGATTAAGTTCAGCCTGCAGGAACTGCTTTGCTAGCTTTTCTCTAGGGAGCAGAGGCAACTGTTGGAGCAGCTAATTGCTACTGGCACAACTAAGCACTTCATCATGGTATTGTCACTGCTCTCCCAATGAGAGCTGAGAGGAAAGAATGGTTGGCAGAAAACAAAGCTGCCTCCATTCAAAGAGAAGGGGCTCCAAAATAATTGTCCTTCCTAAGTGACAGCAACATGAAATGCAGATGGAAGCAGGTGCCTGGTATCACCCAGTAGAGCCATGAGTTGCAACTTTCACGACCAAGAGTCTGAGGTAAAGCTTGAAGTCCAGTGGCTGTGGTTACTGGGTTACACTGACCTTCCTTAGAAAGTTTACACTTCCTCAAAACAATTTTCCTTCACAAAATGGAATCTAATTCCTCCTTTTCTTCCCATTGCTCACAACATATGTCACCTCAGTTCCACCAAGAGACAAAAAATGTGACAAATACTGGTATCCTGGCCTGCATAAGGAATAGTATTATGTGATCAGCAATAGTGTGATCAGCAGGACCAGGGAAATGATTGTTCCCCTATACCAAGCACTAGTGAGGCCACTCCTTGCGTACCATGTTCAGTTTTGGGGCCCTCACTACAAGACATTGAGGTGCTGTAGCAGGTCCAAGAGAAGGGTGACAAAGCAGGTGAAGGGTTTGGAGAACAGGTTTTATGAGGTGTGGTTGAGGGAACTGGGGTTGTTTAGTCTGCAGAAAAAGAGGTAGAGGAGAGACCTCTGGAGCAGATCATCCTGAGCGGAATCACAGGGCACCTACAGGACTGCCAGTGGATCAGACCCAGCCAGTACGGATTTAGGAGGGGTAGGTCCTGCTTGATCAACGTGATCTCTTTTTATGACCAGGTGACCCTCCTGGTGGATGTAGGGAAGGTGTGGATGTAGTCTACCTGAACTTCAGCAAGGCCTTTGACACTGCCACAGTAAATTCTTGGCAAAGCTGGCAGCCCATGGCTTTGACAGGGGCACTCTGTGGTGGGTTAAGAACTGGGTGGATGGCCAGGCCCAGAGAGTGGTGGTGAATGGTGCCACATCCAGTTGGCAGCCAGTCACTAGTGGTGTGCCCCAGGGATTAGTGCTGGACTTAGTCCTGTTTAGTATCTTCACTGATCTGGATGAGAGGATTGAGTCCACCATCAGTAAGTTTGCAGACACCACCAATTTGGGGGCATGTGTCAATGTGTCAGAGGGCATGAGGGCTCTGCAGAGGGACCTGGACAGGCTGGACAGATGGGCGCCTTCCAATGCTATGAGTTTTAACAAGTCCAAGTGCTGGATTCTGCATTTTGGCCACAATAAACCCATGCAGCACTACAGGCTGGGGACAGAGTGGCTGGAGAGCAGCCAGGCAGAGAGGGGCCTGGGAGTACTGGTCAGCAGCTGACTGAACATGAACCAGCAGTGTGCCCAGGTGGCCAAGAATGCCAGTGGCACCCTGTCATTCTGCCCCTGTACTAGTTAGGTCACATCTTGAGCACTGGGTCCAGTTGTAGGCCCCTCAATTTAAGAAAGATGTTGAGGTGGTTGAATGTGTCCAGAGGACAACAAGGCTGGTGAAGGATCTGGAGCACAAGCCCTATGAGGAGTGGCTGAGAGACCTGGGGTTGTTCAGCTGGGAGGAGGCTCAGGGGAGATCTCATTGCTCTCTACAACTACCTGAAAGGAGATTGTTGTCAGGCGGTGGTCAGTCTCTTCTCCCAGGCATGCAGCGATAGAACAAGAGGACACAGCCTCAAACTACGACAGAGCAGGTTTAGGCTGGATGTTAGGAAGTTCTACATGGAAAGAATGATTGCCTATTGGAACGGGCTGCCCAGGGAGGTGGTGGAGTCACCATCCCTGGAGATGTTTAAGGGGAGGCTGGATGATGCACTTAGTGCCACTGCTTAGAAGGGTTAGCTGATATGTTGGACTCGATGATCCTAGAGGTCTTTTCCAACCTAGCTAATTCTGTGATTCTCCCTAAAAACAAGTGATAGATGAGAGGAAATGGTCTCAAGTTGCATAAGAGTAGGTTTAGGTTTGACATTAGAAGAAACACTTTCATTAAAATCAAACAATGGATTATGTTCCTCAGGGAAGTGACTTTTAAACATCTCCCTATCCCTGGAAATCTTCAAAAGATGCATAGATATGGTGCTGAGTGATATGGTTTAGCAGCAGATTTGGTAGTTAGGTAATGACTGGACTCAATGATCTTAAAGGTCTTTTCCAACTGAAGTAATTCTATGATTCTAAATATAAGAGATGACTGGTAAGTCATTATTAGGAAAGTATCCAATGTATTACAGTTGTCTTCAGGTTAGGATTGGAAGAGAGGAGAGGGGCAACACTAAGCGATAAGAGTTTTTTTGTGAACCGCGGAACAGAATTTGAAAACCACCAACTTCTGTGATCATTTATCAGTCATTTAGACAGATTTTAATATGAGAAGCATTAGAATGGATGTCAAGTTATGCCCCACTTGTTATTACGCCATTGCCCACTTCAGGTGTGCTGCAAAAGTGTATTCCCACTTACTAGGTATACAGAACTCCTTATCTCTCTGGATAAGAACAGCTTGTCATATGTATACTCTGAATTTTATCAGAGGATGCTGGTTGCTATTTCCTTAGAAATATGTATTTTTTTTCCCAGTTTCTTCTAAAAAAGGTTTTCAGGACAGTGAATTTGTCTACAGAATTTTCGCTTTCCACTAAAAGGGAAGAAGAAGGAGGAGGAGAAGAAGGAAGAGAAGGGGAAGGGGGAAAGGGAAGGTGGAGGGAAGAGGGGAGGCAGAGATGGAGGGGAAGGTGGAGGGAAGGGGGGATGGCAAGGGAGAAAATGGGGGAAAGAGAAAGAGTAGAAGAGAGAGAGATTCTCAGTGAGGGTGTTTGGTCTGTAGAAAAAAATCTAAAAGAATAAGAAAAGGGTAGTGGAAATGGTGGAAAATAAAAAGAGTAGGTAATGGAGTAATAACACTGAAGGCCTCAGGAGTGTCTAGAGATAATAACAAGTTAACCTATGCCTTTAATTTCTTCTTTCAATACAAAGAATATTGTAAAAAGAAGTGTTAGGATATTATTTAAACATGACACACGTACCTAGGTCAAGGTAATCCCAAGCACAAATACAGGCAGAGTGGTAAGTGCATTGAAAGAAGCCCTACAGAGGACTTGAAGATTTTCATNACTGTCGCTGTGACTTCATCATGAAAAGCCACTAAATGAATGAATGAACATGAGCCAGCAATACATGCTTCACAGCCCAGAAAGGCAAATGTATCCTAGGTTACATTAAGAGAAGTGTGGCCAGCAGACTGAGAGTGGTGATTCTTCCCTTCTACTCTGCTCAGCTGAGACTCCCACCTGGAATACTGCACTTCATTCTGGGGCCCTCAGCATAAGGAAAATACAGACCTGCTCAAGCTGGCCCAAAGCAGGGCTATGAAGATGACCAGAGCTGTTGTTCAGTCTGAATAAGAGAAGGCTCCAGGGAGACATCATAGCAGCCTTCCAGTACTTAAACAGAGACTACAGG
>VWZE01024400.1:1185410-1206601 GCA_013396675.1 Eubucco bourcierii | reverse complement strand
TGGACTTTTTATGGAGAGCGTAGATTCAGATTAGGAAGAAATTATTTACTGTGAGGGTGGTGAGATGCTGGTACAGGTTGCCCAGAGAAGTGATAGATGCCTCCTCCATGGAAATGTTCAAAAGGCCGGGTTAGATGGGACTTTGAGCAATCTGACCTAATGGAAGGTGTCCCTGGCCACTGTGGGGGGGTTGAAATTAGATGATCTTTCAACAGGAACCACTCTACGATTCTAAGACTGCTTCAATTTTCCTTCTGAAGGTGCAGAGATTGAAACATTGCTTTGCACATTTTTGAGGAAAACGACACAGATCAGACAATTGATATATTACATAAACACATTTTTCTCAATAAACTGCTGTTAGAAAAGCTTTACAAAAGCTTTTCAATTGCTGTTGTAAAAGCTTTAAGGAAACTTTGAGAAAATCAGAATGAATCACTTAGTTTCAAATTGATTGATATTTCATTCAGCATAAATGGATGATACATAATTTACTTTTAAGGTATCCTAGATATACTCTGATCTTTTGTTTGTTTCAGTCTGAATTAAAATTAAATTTTATTTTGGGAGACTTCAACAGAACTCTCTCAATTTATTCAGATAGTTATGTCATTGTAGTAAATATCCCATACTGTTTCCTCAGCCTAAAAAGCAGTACACCGATTGTGTTAATTCCTCTAACTTATCCTGAGGTCTGTCAATTTTCAGGAACTATACCTTGGTCTTCAAGCCTTGTCATGAATTTTGGATCATCAGCTGAAAACACAAACAGAAAAAAGAGCAGCTGCAGGTAATAAGATTTGATATTAGCAAAATTACATATAGGACCAGTGCCCAAAGCAGTACTGGACATAACGGAAGTAGGTGTCCATTAACCTAGAATGTGGCCACAACCACAGTATAAACACACTTTAAATTAACATAAAAACAACATCACTCCCAAAAGAACTCTGCAATGGCATTGAATCTAGAGAAATCAATACCACTTACTAGAGAAAAGAAGCTCAAAAATCAGCCTGTACTTGTCATTGTAAGTTCACTCAATGCAGTCTCTGTACCAGTATTATATACTTATTGCACAGCTAAGAGAGTGACAGTGTGCATACCTCTCCACCCATTAGAGCATGTAAATGCAATAAACTCGATACAATAATTTGACAAGAGAAGCGCGGAGAAAAAAACCCAACCCTTAAGTCACAGTCACAGGAGCAACATAAATTTGTCAGCCTGAAATTTCTAGTATCCTGTGCTCAAAATACAGAGATGACTTGTTTCCATCTAGAATATTCATTCTTTTTACAAAGTCTTGACATTGAACCA
Source organism: Eubucco bourcierii (assembly GCA_013396675.1). Classification (NCBI taxonomy): domain Eukaryota; kingdom Metazoa; phylum Chordata; class Aves; order Piciformes; family Ramphastidae; genus Eubucco; species Eubucco bourcierii. The sequence goes on along the minus strand of VWZE01024400.1, from coordinate 1,205,281 downwards.
GTACACTCAGTGATGTACTGCCTTTGTAGAATACAGGTATGGGAAAGACCTGATGGAAAATTACATTTTAAAAGCAACACAAACACCATGTGGGTTTTTTTCACATTATCTGAAAGCAAGAGTCAATTTCACAGCAATCTGAAGGTACCAATAATGTCTATTCAAAACAGTAATGATTCAAACTGTGATAATTACTGTGGCATTTCTCTTCTCTGATACCGAGAAAATTCTGTCATAGCTAAACTCAGCTTAGTTTCTGTTTTGTGTAATCCATCTTCCTAAAATTTCAGGATGGAGTTATTGAGAAAGTAACACTACACACATGACCCTTTACAAATAGTATCAAGTCAAATTACAGTCTTTGCTTGCTGATCATTGACATAAGTGAAAGTTTTGACAACATAAATTATAAGGGACTCTTGAAGCTTTTGCTCTGCAAAATTTATTTCTGATATATTTATCCTCTGTAATAAGAGGATGGTTAGAGAGGTGGCAAATGGCAAAATCTCTTTAATATCATGAATGGGTTTCATTCCCTTTTCCACCCTATTGTGCCGATGGAAGCACTTCATGCCATGAGCACAGCTATATTTACTTAGCTTCTTACTGATGCAAGTTGCTCAGTTTGCAGACACATGTGGCTGATTTCTTCATTAGTGAGCTGCTTCTTGCTGATGACTGTTAGCTGGCAGCTCACTCAGTCAATAACATTCAATTTGCTATTGATGACTTCACTTGTGCATACTATCCCTTTACTTATTCTGTGAACAAAAGCACTAAACTAACCAACAGTAGTGACGTGAGCACATGAACTCACATTGTCACATGTAGCAAAATTTGCTTGTCTATAGAAAGCTTTTCTGAAAAGCTAGACATTATTCAGATACACATTGCAAAACCACTTCTGCACTGTCACTTTTAAGTATTAGCATACAGACCATGCAGCCGTGAGGTCAGTTCCCAAACACGCTTTGCACACTTGTTCTCAGAACACTCCTGGAGATGGTCAAGGCCAGGTTGGATGAGGTCTTTATGAACCCGGTCTAGTGTAAGGTGTCTCTGCCCATGTCAGGGGGATTGGAACCAGATGATCTTCAGGGTCCCTTCCATTCTAAACTTTTCTGTGAATCTATCAGCCAATGCAAACTCCAATAATCTTTGAAACATAGCGACAGTTTGTTAATGGAGGGGTAATTAACTGATGTGAGATGATTTTCAAAGATTAATATTGTTTATTAATATTCAATATTCATAACTCTCACCACCCTGACCACTAATTTTAATAATAATCAGTTCTTCGCACGGTCATGGAAACTTTGTACAGGTAATAACGCAGGATCTAGAGATAACTAGTAATAGTATGTCACATTAATTGAACTGGAAGAGAAGGTTTCTTCAGTCAATGTACCGCTTGCGGTCAATACACCACTTGCCCACTAGATGGACTCAAGGAGCTCCTTTCTGCTGATGGCAGAAGGCAATGGTGAATTACAAGAGGCTTTAAGTATTTACTCATGAAATATCTCCCAACTTGTGGGGCTAGCTACAACTTCAGACAGTACCCAAATGCTTTCAGGGAATTCTGTTACTGTTTTGTCATCTGCTGAGACTTCTGATTCTTCCCAGGCTGCTGGGGAAAGGAGACAGACAATCTCTGACCTGGTCCTGATCTCCTCTTGATGATCTGTGTATCTCCAGGACTTTCTGTCTCGGCAGGAAGTTTTCAGGTGTAGGCAGGACGTCTTTTGATGCGCAGTCTTGGCACCATGTCACACCAGCTATGCAGGCCAATTGCATGGAGGCATTTAGAGCCTGTTCCTGGTAATCTGGACACAGGTAGTTTCCAGGCAGTTCAGGATAAAAGGCAGTAGAAAGTAGGCAAGAACAAATACAATAGCAGAGCACAGATACAACAGCAGAGCAGCTGCGTCACTTGCTCATCTCCTTTTATCAATACAGACCAAGACTAATGGGCCTTTGGACACAGAACAGCCAATCAGAATGGCAGTTAGCCAAGCTTGGCCATATTAGGTGAAGCCATAGGCTTGCTTTACCCTTTTTAGGGCAGAACACAGGCCTTGCACAAGGCATACACAAGCTGAGTGTGTGTACCTTGTTTTCCACTGGATGCAAACAAGTCTGGGCAAGCCAGAGTCCTTAGATTCAGTGGCTGCAGGTTCTTTGTCCTCTTTCCCATAGTTGCTTCTCCTCAAATCAGAGGGAGGGAGGGACAGTAAAAAACATGTCTGGGCAAGCCAGGACATGTATAAGCTTATTTTGGCCTATTTAGGCCTAACTACAACACAGCATTCTATGCAAATCTGAGCATAACAATGCACTTTACAAATTCAGATTAAGTATATTCCAGCTGATTCTAATTATCCTAAAATGTCTTTCTAAAATTTTGTAATATTTTGCATTGCAATGCTACAGCCTTTCCTTTTTCTCAAATAGAATTGAATAAATGTTTTCTGCACTCACTGATGTGACCAGAGCAAAAGAAAAAAATCTACTGGCCTTTCCACTGCCACGCAGTAAAGTCCAGTATTTCTTCTAAAGGAAAATAACTACACAGAAACCTGGGCTGTACTCTGTGCCTGCAAGTACTGTCTGCTGCTACAAAATCTTCCTGTGAGGTTGACGTGACTTACTGACTAAGTGGTAGGGATTTTGTTGAATCTGATAGGATAGTCCTAAGGGGCCCTAGTAAGCATCAGCTACATGCCAAATCATATGTGAAAGAAGCTCCAAGCCATACAGAAATATAACACAATGTTTAGCAATTGTCTTGCAACTTTTTTCTTTTCAGTCTCTAAGTAAGCCCCCACTTTCTGGTGTAGACAACAGAGTTCATAAGCTTTGCTACATCACACATCCATGAGGTAGTCCAAAACTACCTCTCCTGTTATATTAGTGGCTACAAGGTAAGAAGGAAGACCATAATAATTTAAAACATTAAAGATTTAATTTCCCTTGGATTAACTGAGTTAAAATACATGCACGTTCTTCTGAGATCAGCATGAAAATTTGCATAGTCTAAATGAATAAAGGAATTGTTTTCTAAGATTAAAAACTGAGACCTCATGACAAAAATTTTTATCCAAGCTTATTTTCTAACTTTGCTGGAATGATGCAATAATATCCATGTCTAATGGATCTTTCAAAAGGATTACTCTATTTCCATTTTATTGTGAGTTGCAACACCAATTTTGTGACTAACTGAAACCTAAACTTTTCTTGCAAGGAATCAAAGTTTGCGTGGTAGTATTTTAACTATAACTTGACACATTATTTTCAGTGGAGTTAGGGCACTTAGGAAGGCAATATTCCTATATATGAGACATTTCAGGTCCCTGAACAATTCTGAACACCAAGACATGGGCATGTTGAAATTCTGAACATTAATACTGCTACATTTAGTCATCAATGCCTACTTAACTGAATATTTCTTAAGAATCACCATGATGACCTTAAGGATAGTTTTACAGTACTTGACAATTTGCAAAACATTACATAAAAGGAAATAGAATAGGTGACAGAAGTTTTACAACTTGTCCAGCTTTCAAATGTTAGGGAGACTAAAGCAGGGCTGCATTCATTACAGAACATAAGTACTATTCATGCAAAACCATCCAGAAAAATCAATAGAAAATCCAGAAGTAGAATTCTTATTTTCTAGATTCATATCGGTGTTAAACAGGCTGGATGGTGAATGGCTGGAGAGCAGCCCTGAGGAAAAGGACCTGGGGGTCTGGGTTGATGAAAAGCTCAACATGAGCCTGCAGTGTGCACATGCAGCCCAGATAGCAACCAAGTCCTGGGCTGCATCAAGAGAAATGTGACCAGCAGGGCAAGGGAGGGGATTCTGCCCCTTTACTCTGCTCTCATCAGACCCCACCTGGAGTACTGTGTGCAGTTCTGGAACCCCCAGCACAGGAAGGACATGGAAGTGTTGGAGCGGGTCCAGAGGAGGGCCACAAAGATGATCAGAGGGCTGGAGCAGCTCTCCTATGAGGACAGGCTGAGAGAGTTGGGGCTCTTCAGTCTGGAGAAGAGAAAGCTTCAAGAAGATCTTATATATTAGCCTTCTATTCCAGTGTCTGAAGAGGGCCTGCAGGAAGGCTGGGGAGGGATTATTTACAAGGTATTGCAATGACAGGACAAGGGGCAAAGGGTTTAAACTGGCAAAGGGGAGATTTAGATTGGATGTTAGAAGGAAGTTCTTTACAGTGAGAGTGGTGAGACACTGGCACAGGTTGCCCAGGGAGGTTGTGGCTGCTCCCTCTCTGGAGGTGTTCAAGGCCAGGTTGGATGAGGCCTTGAGTGACTTGTACTAGTGGGAGACGTCCCTGCCTATGTTATGGGGTTGGAACTAGATGATCTTTGAGATCCCTTCAAACCTTACCATTCTGTGATTCTATGATTCTGTATTTCGCAATACTTTGTAAAGAAGAAAATTTCCTGTTCATTAGTCTGTATTGCCTGGTGTTGACTAGCTTAAGCAGAGGATGACAAAAACACGTCAACTGATGAAAAAAATTTTAGTCCTATTAAGTAATTCTTAAATTACAGAATGAAGAGAAGTAATTTCTTTAACTTGCAATTTAGGATAGTTATTGTTTTAGGAAACATGTTTTGCACTTTATTATCTCTAAGACCGGTGAATAATCCTTGTCTGATCAGATTTATGACAGATCTTACTGAAAAGTACACATTCAGGAGTGTATGGTTTGTCATGTTATTTATAAGAATAGGAAGTTATTTGGAAGTGTTATAATAATAATTATTTTGCTATTTCATGGTTTGAAAAAGAGATACTATTCTGACTTCAAATGTAGGGAGAAAATTCTTTCTAAATCTGAAACTACAGTTTGGGAAAAAATTACTTTTATAAGTTGAAAGCGATGTTTGTTAATTATAAATTATTTTCAAAGAAAGTACAGACTTAATTTTTTTTTTTCTGTACTAGAGAGCATCACACAGACAATGCAAGTTTGTGCAATATTTCTTTCCCAGAAATGTTAAATGAAGTAATAAAATTCTTAAAGGTTCTTAATAAGAAGTGCTGCAAAATTTGGTCTAAAATCTTATTTTAAAGTAAATCTAAAAGGTTTCAGTCACTAGAACTTTATATATTGATTTTTATTTTTATATGACTTTGCCCTTTAGCGACTTTTAAAGTGGAAAATATAATATGTAAAATATATACACTGGTTTTGACATAAAGATAAATTATCTAATTTCTGTAATCTATCTCAGCCTTGGACAGACACAGGAAAATTCCTGGGAGGCAGACACCGAGTCTTTGAGGCAGCATGCAACATTTTGAAAGTCAGAACACAAATAACCTTGATATGAGAAACAATAATGGTCTGTGCCAATTTATTAAATTGCATCTCTTTTCTAGTCACATAACTTCTTTGGTCTGGGTTAAGCTTGAAGTGGCTCTTCCCTCAAGTGCTCATTTCTTTAGGATACTCAGTCAACTAGTGACAGCTTTGTCTCCTCTCTACAAGAAACACAAAGTTGGGTATCAATATATAGATTTAATATGAACCAAGTATTTTTGGTATCTTGGAGGCATGTAACATATTTTGAACTGGAAAATTGACAGGTTCAATCAACATGTGTCAGGCTTTGAAAGGACACACATTTCCTTAATACTATCTTAAAAAGAAAAAAAAAGAAGTAGATGATAAAAAGATATATGAAATGTGTTGAAAAGGAGTTTGTTGAAGAATCAGTGTGTAGGACCATAACCAACAACTACTGAATTATATAATGATTTGAAAAAAAAAAAAATTAAAAATAAGGTAAGCAAGAATGTTTTGTTGTGTCTTGCATCATCATCTTAATAATACACTTATTTTTAACTTTTGATTTTTAATACATTTAAGAATTGGCTTAGCAATATGCCATACAGTCCTCGGCACCACAATGCTCCCATTGCCTCAGAATATACCTAAGCATTTCAATTTTAATTTTTTTGTTCTTTTTACTCTTGACAGATTTTTTCAGACTCTAACACATTGGAAAGGTCACAAGGACAAAAGGGGATAAAAGCAATTAACTTACTGAAATAAAATAATCAACTTAATACCAAATAGTGAGGTGTTCTTATTATTACCAGTACATGTAACAGTAATTCTGAGAGGAACTTCTATCTGTTGCCATATCACCAAAACACTGATTGTATTAATGATGCATCCCAGAGGCTTTGCACTCCACTGACACTAAGCAGTCATATGGAACAGCAGTGTACAGCATCTGGGACACCTGAAATGAGATTTCTCAGAGTTTATATATAAATTCCTGATATAATAGTACTAGGGGTAGAACAATCTGAACCAGCTGTTTTATTTCCACTATTACTGTGATTTCTTTACAACCTTTTTCACCACGCTATACATAGGTATTATCACACATCCTGCTTCAACAAAACAATGTAAACTAGTTGATCTCTATGGCTTCTATGAACATTAAATATGGAAGAGCTTAACAATGTTGTGTAGGATGTATACAGAACACATCTGCAATTTAAATAGGGCATATTTGTCTGGTGGGTTTTGCACTGACACTGGAAAACCTAAACTGGATGTGAAAATTTGGATAAAGTTACGAAATGCAAAATGCAGTAAAATTAATTTATGTTAAAAAATACATATAAATAATATTCTTGCTTTTTGGTGATTACAAAATGTTTGTATTAAGAAATTCCTTAATTCATTTTAATGAATTATAATCTATGTTTGGATAGTATATATAATACATATTATCTATATAATTATACATAATATATAATATTACCTATAATAATACAGTTCATATCTGTAATAATATAGGAAATATAATAATTATCTATAATAATTATCTATAATAATTATAGATAATATTATAATATTATCTATATATATTTGTATAATATATATAGATAATGAATAGTATTATCTATATATATTTGTATATCATCTATATTATAATCTATATATGTGATTCAAAAGAATATCACAGTATCACCAAGGTTGGAAGAGACCTCAAGATCATCAAGTCCAACCCGTTACCACAGACCTCAAGACTAGACCATGGCACCAAGTGCCACGTCCAAACCCGCCTTGAACACCAGGTCTGTAAGGCTCAATCCTTAAGTATAGACTGTATTATGTTGATATTTTTTTAATAATTTTTATCTAACTGGTAGACATTATTAGGTTTTGTTTTTCTGAAGTCATCCAAAATTTTTTAAATGGCAGCCCATGTGATCTATGGACAACTTCAGAAGGACCAGATTTGCATACACACTCTTAAAATGCCACATACATTTTTGCACTAAGACATTATATATATAATACTATGTTCTTAATGAAAGTAAAGATGAATTTACTATACTTGTATATGTCTCCCTGTATAAAAATTCCAAAGTGAAGCTGGAATTTGTAACAAAAATTCCTCTGATGTCTCCTGGAAAAGCCACATTAAGAAGGATATTCTCCAGTCAGATCCCCTCCTATCCACACTTCATGTAAAGTAAGTTTAGAAAATTATTGCATTTTTGGTAAGAATACCTTACTACAAAACATCAATGAATAAATATACAGATCCATATGCTATAAGGTATGTTTCCTCTATCAGTGACAGATACATTCTTTCTTTTGTATTATTCAGTCCTTTAGTCCAAAGGAGTAAAATTTCTGTCAGGTTAAAAACGTAAGATGTAAATTAGAACAACTCCAAAGCAGACCATGAAGAGTAAGCAATCAAAGACACAAACAATTCCTGAAAGCATAAATAAAGAATGAAGGAAAGTTAAGAAAGAATTGGTGGTATGACAGGATTTTAAAAGACAGTAACATTAAAAATAAGCAAGAATATGCTTTAATTGGTCACTTTTCTCCAGAAGATGGAATAAGTAATATACAAAGTTTCTGAATATTAGTGTTAAGAAAATACTGGAACAAATGGATAAATTGAAAAGCTGTACTTCATTAGGCCTCGATACAGATATTCACAAGTTCTGCTAGAGTCACCTGGTTGAACTGTGAACTCTAACGCAGTAGTTAATGGAAAATTAAAAAGGCTGCTGGGTAGCAAATCTACTTATCCTATGTTAGCTATGACTCCGAAATCATGGATTTCAGAAGTCAAAAACGACTGCTCTAAAAGGCCTTGGTTAACTGGAAACCACTGCAGTGGTTAGTTGAATTAAATAATAATTTACTGTACTGAAATTTGTGCAGGACATAGAATTGCATAAGCTGTAATGTCAAAGTGGCAGGTTAGTGCAAAAACATGAATTTTCATGTTAAGGTATGAACTAATATGTAATAGGAGCAATATTTTAAGTAGTCCACAGTGGATGCTAGTAAGGTTTATAATTTTCTATAAGGACTCAAAAGAAAAAAAAATTACATTTCTGGCTAGCAGCATGCAAAGCTTTGCAAGATCCTACAGCATTTAAAAAAAAAAAAAATCACAAAACATACCACAAACAACTGAAGAAAAAATATCTCTAGAAAAATAACACAATCTATATAGACACATACAAATAAATACATACATGAAAACCCTCAACAATTTGCAATGTTTTTCAACATAATTTCTCCCCCAGTATGTGGACTTTACTACTGATCATTCCATCTTGAAAAAGACTGCATATAAACAGGGCAGGATAAGAGCTGACGGTTGTACACTATAACATTTTTATTTAAGGATGCACAATAACAGTTGTGAGTACAATGAAATCATACAGAAGGCTAGATATCACACAGGCAGAGTAGCATTTCCACATACAATTATGTGACTTTAACCTTTTAGTTTTCAACCATCTAGGGAAATTCCAAATGTAAGATTTAAGACTGCTAATTTTCTTTAGGTCCTCTGGCAAATTATACAAAGGAAATCAAGTGTTCTTTTCTGGAAAGAACATAAAAGGTTCATTGATACTGAATGGTAACAAAACGAAAACAAATACGGACATTTATATACACGTTTCTACATTTACATACATGTATGTCTAATCAAAATGCATAATTGACTTAGGTAATTGAGTACATCAACATTTCACAGCAGAAGAGGAACACACAAAAGAACAGGATAAACTCAGTAACTATAGATAATGACATTTATTACTATTACTGTAAGAAAGGGGAAAATGTCATGTGTCAACCTCATAAGCTATTTATCAGTGAGTTTGCACAAAAAACCCTGAATCCTCTGGCAAGTCATACAGGCAGAAACTCTGCAGATGACAATATTGTGTATATTCAGAGAAAAGGAAAAGGCATCTTCCTTCCTCCTAAGCAAAACAGTTTGTTTTCTCTCAGAAGTCACTACCACAAGTTCCTTCTCCCAACTGATGCACTATTTCACATGGAACAAACTGCTTGAGATGGGTGTTATCTCAAGTCCATCAGAACAAGAGGACACAGTCTCAAGGTGTGCCAGGGGAAGTTTAGGCTGGAGGTGAGGAGAAAGCTCTTCACCGAGAGAGTCATTGGCTACTGGAATGGGCTGCCCGGGGAGGTGGTGGAGTCACCGCCCCTGGAGGTGTTCAAGGCGCGTTTGGATGCGGCACTTGGTGCCATGGTCTAGTCTTGAGGTCTGTGGTGACGGGTTGGACTTGATGATCTTTGAGGTCTCTTCCAACCCTGGTGATACTGTGATACAGTAATACTATACAATATTAAACATGAGGATTTGTTTTTGGTAGCAAGACCTCACATTACTAAGATTCATGGAAAACACAAGTAGAAAATTAATGTTTAAGACTTGGAAATTGATTGATTGATTGATTATGCTGGGTTGGAGAGTAAAATGCAAAAAACTAAAGCATTACATTCCGTGGGGGCTGGATGTCAGAGTTCATTCAACTTAGTCTAGAAGACTGAGTAGGTAGAAACCTGAATTTCATTGCTTATCTCAGACTGGTTAAGACAGGTACACTGTTCAACTGGGTGGTATGAAGAAAATAAATTCAGAAAATACAGGGCAAAGATATCTTGATGGGAAGAAATACAAATCAGGTAAAGCAAAACATGATTTTACATGTGGCTGTTTGGCATCTTTGCCTTTTTATTAGTGAGTGTGGGGTATCAACAGAATAAATGGTGTCCATTATGGGGAACTTGCTAAGTTTATTCAGCATGGTACTTCATACTGATGGAAAATGAGAGTGGAAAAAAATCATTATTTTGATCTTATCTAATACCATAATTTTACTTTCATATTATTAAAAGGGAAATTATAATTCTCTAGCACAAGTCCTTCCTCTAAAATGTCAAAATGTACTAACATACCTCTGAATTTAAAGCTTTAACATATCTATAAAACAATTCAGTATCTATTCTAACACACTATGAGAATATTTAGTACTTATTTTAACATATTAGAATATTTAATATCCATTTTAATGTAGTATCAGGATATAAGGACATTGAACAGTTTTATATGTATCAAAGGTTTAGAATTTACTACAAATTTTAACTAGTTAAGGGAATATTAGAAAGTAAAAGGTGAGTATGAGAAAAAATACTAGTGTTATGCTGCATATCAGTACAGGAAAAGTGTGTTACATGCCAATATGGTGTTAAAAAGATGAGTTAACATTTCTCACAAACCTAGCTCAAACAGACTTATTTTAAAACAATTGATGTACAGTAGAATAGTCACATTAATCAGAGCACTCAATGACAGAAAGAAACATGTATACCACATCTGCCTCAGACTTACCTTTTATTTGGTTAATATATAGCCTGTATCTGATTAAAAGACAGATTCAGATTTTATTTGAGTACCTGAAGGAATGCAGAACATTTCATTGGTTTTGGGAGTTCATTCTTATCATTGATCCTAGCACAAAAAAAACCCCCAGACTGTACCTACATTTTAAAGAGTTCTAGTGGCAATCTGAAGAAAGACTATGAGGTCTTTCTCCATTAGACTGAAAAATCCACTAGTATCTGATATTTTCCTCTTTTACCAGCTAATTAATCTCTCTAAATGCTCAGTATTAGATATCTTCACCAGTTTCCAAGCACTTAGGGATCTTCTCTGTAAGTTTTCTACTTTTCAGCTCCATTTTACTCTCTGGGCATAAGGAGTTGATACAACACTCTCTTATTAGCTGTATCTATATTATTTATGTAAACAATCACTATTCCCCTAACCACCATTTATTTCTCCATATAACAAAGTGAAAAACTTTCAGATGCAACATGGTACAGTCTCTCTGTGTGTATGAGAGCGACTATTTTCAGGATAATTATTTTCCAGGGTAGAATCACAATTTTGAAAGTGTCACATACGTATCTAATTTCAAAGCACATAACATACCATGCAGCTGTAAAGAAGCTTTTGCTTTTATCAGACAAACTTTTAACATTCTCAAAGAAAGAATTCACATCTGTTTGACAAGATTTTATCTTCCAAAAACCTTCTGCCTGGAATTATAATAATAATGTTCTATAATGCAAGCTTTTGATTCATTACGTATAGAAACCCACCTCACCATTCTATTAACTTCGCTTTTACAGCGTGGGTCACATTGCTTGACTTTCTGGTTTTTTTAGGGGGGTTAAACTTTAGTATAACATTCACTGATTCCAGGAGTTTCTATAGTATTCCAAGATTCCTCCAAAATGAATACAGCACATAGCTACTTCTGAATCCAGTTCATCTGAACCAGCTATTTTCAAATATTCATCAGGAAAAAGCATAGAATCATAGAATCAAGCAGGTTGGAAGAGACCTCCAAGATATCCAGTTCAACCTATCACCCAGCCTTAGCCAATCAACTAGACCATGATGCTAAGTACCGCATTTCTTGAACACCTCCAAGGATGGTGACTCCACCACCTCCCTGGGCAGCCCATTCCAATGTCAAAACTCTCTGTGAAGAGCTTCCTCCTAATATCCAGCCTATACCTCCCCCAGCACAACTTGAGGCTGTTCTGTTGCTGGTTGCCTGGGAGAAGAGACCAACCCCCACCTGGCTACAACTTCAGGTAGTTGTAGACAGCAATGAAGTCACCCCTGAGCCTCCTCTTTCCCAGGCTAAACAACTCCAGCTCCCTCAGTCTCTCCTCATAGGGCTGTGCTCCAGGCCCTTCACCAGCTTCATTGCCCTTCTCTGGACACATTCCAGTATCTCAACATCTATACTGCCTAATGCTTTTCTTAGAAACTAATTGCTTGTAAAATACTTCACCTCATTATGGAATATGAGTGCACTCTCTTACTTCTTTCCAGAAACAGAAAGGAAATAGATAATTTTTTTTCTGTCATTACAAGCAATTTCATTTTCTTGAACTTTAAATCATTAAATGGTGTCATTTATATACATAAGGAGACATTCTTTTCTATCCCTATATAATGCAACATATACTCTATTGCCCTTAGCTAAGCCAAGGACTGTTCCTTGGTCTCACTTTCACTATACTCACAGAATCACAGAACGTTAGGGGTTGGAAGGGATCTCAAAAGATCATCTAGTCCAACTCTGCTGCCAGAGCAGGATCATCTAAAGCAGGTCACACAAGAACGCATCCAAGTGGGTTTTGAATGTCTCCAGAGAAGGAGGCTCCACAACCTCTCTAGGCAGCCTATTTCAGTGTTCTGTCACAGTCACAGTGAAAAGGATTTCCTTATATTTAGGTGTAACCTCCTTGCATCTGTTGCTCTCTGTCCTATTCTTGGACATCACTGAGAAGAGCCTGGCTCCATCCTCCTGACACTTGCCCTGCAAATATTTATAAACAGTGATGAGGTCACCTCTCAGTCTCCTCTTCTTCTAGCTAAGAGGACCCAGATCCCTCAGGTTTTCCTCAAAGGTTCCACTCTCTATGTTTTCTTTGTGGCTCTGTGCTGGATTTTTTCAAGCAGTTCCCTCTCTGTCCTGAACTGAAGGGCCCAGAACTGGACACAACATTCCTGATGTGGCCTCACCAGATCAGAGTGGAGGGGAAGGAAAACCACTCTCAACCTACTAACCACACCGCTTCTAACAGATTCCAGGATGCCATTGGCCTTTTGGCCACAAGGGCACAATGTTGGCTCTTGGTCATCCTGTCCACTAGGACTCTCAGGTACTTCTCATCTGTGTGGCTCACCCACACATCAGTCCCCAACCTATACTGGTACATAAAGTTCTAGTTCATATCAAATTTCCCTTCCCACTTTTTACACTGTGGTATTACATACTTTCTATTTTTTCTTTCTTCTAATTGATGGTCATATGCTGTCACCAAACAAATCTGGGTTTCCAGAGGTTGCTTTTCTCAATCATGATATAGTGGGTATTTAGCTAACTACTAAGCTTCCTCTTCTTTAATTTATCTTTCAGTCACAATCTTACAACCTATTTACGCTTTTAGCTCCAGAGACTGAGAACATGTTTAAGTTTGAGAAATTGGCCTCTTTGAAATATCAGTTCTCCACATTATTGCTAATGACCTTTGTCTGTTTACTAACAGTAAGTATGAGCAACCTAAAACCACTAGTCCCTAGGCAACTGTAAACTTCTATTACAATGATTAATTCATCTTTATCTAGCTCAATGAATTCCAAAGCTGAACAAGTACATGTAGGGTATCCAGCTATATATCTCTTAAACTGAATTCCTAAATAGCAGTTCCATGTTTCTCAACAAAGAAAGAAAAGATATTAAGGAAAACAACCAACTAACCAACAACAAAAATAACCCGAAAACACATATTTTACATTTAAAAAAAAAAAATATTCCAATCATCTTTTCTTTCCTCATAGCTACAAAGAAATTGTCTAAATACCAAATTTCAGGTTAAAAAATTCAGCATGTGTATGAATGCTTCTAGACTAGAAAGTGCATGAGTAAGGAAAGGATTACCAGGAATTGAAAACCAAAGTGCTTTTTAAATACCAACATCATGAAGATTATAGAGTGATTATGCAGATTCCTCTCTGTAGCAATCTAGTTTTTAAAACTTCTCTATATACATGGGTCATGTGTACATGTAATTCTGCAAATGGTTCATTTTAGCACCTATTTGGAAGCATACACTGGAGCAATACAGACCACGAGTCTGCAAAATGCATTAAGTTTCAGATCAAGAGTGCTGAAAGTATAACAAGGGATTTAATTTCTTGATATGAAGACAATAGGTACAACAATTTCAGAAGGTAAATCAAAACAAACTAAAATGAAAATGAAACCCAAACATTTTCTTTTCCATCTACAAATGTGAAATATCCATCACTTATCAAAATTCCAGTTGTGAAATGTATTACTTCAGAGAAGTAATTTCAGCAGTTAAGCTCTCTTTCAGACATTTCTATTATATATGAGCTTTCATCTTTAAATTTTACTTGTTGACATCAGTTCTAACTATTAGAGTGACAGATAGTTTCCACTGCAACTTCTTGACTTCTTCATAATCTTGTGAAACCATTTTTTAAATGTGGGTTCTTTCGTGGGTGTGTATATTGTTACAAAGCACTCAGCAGGACCATTACAGTGAATATCATAATTTATTGCAATATGAGCTTTAGAAGAGGTTCCAAAACCATGTAACAGCAGACGGAATGAACCAAATCAAAGACCCCTCTAACCCAATACCTCTCCTTGTTAAAAAGCTGGTTTCCATGTAAGGTGATGTCTAGGCACAGACAAGTATACAGTGATCACTTCCTTGAAAACTTTCCCAATATCTGGCACTACACATCTCAAAACAGAGCTTGAGTCAAACATGTTTTTATACCCTTCACTGTATTCTTCTTCCTAAGAACATTTAAGTATAGTTACAACTGCCAGCATTCACCATGTCTTACTGTATCGTATTGTACTGTGTTGATTAACCTAGAAATTTTAGTAAATACCTCTCATTTGTGGTTATTTCCATATTCCAAGGAATTAGAAAGGTTATCTACATCTTCTTTTAGACCTTTATATCAATTAAACTTTCCAGGTGCAAGACTTGCTTAATAGTGCCTTGTTTAATAGTGTGTATACATCTATGCCAATATTTACATGGCCACCAGGAAGTATGCAAGTGCCTAATAGAAAGTATCATTAAGAGAAGATTCTGGACACTTATGGTATCAAATATTTTTAAAATACAATATATGGTGGAAAATGCTGAAGTGGCAAGAAACAGCATAAGTACCTGCCCATTACACATGACTGTCCAATCAGAGGCAAGTCATGACAGAAATTGCTTAATATGCTTCATTCCCACCCAAACGTGTCACTAAAAACCAACCAACCAAACCCAAAACCAACAAAACAAAACAAAACCAGCAAGAGGAAAAAACCCCACAATGTTCTATTACAGAGAGGGTTATAAGCACTGATTCATTCCAAATCAGGAAAAGAATGTTGCTCAGGACCAGCAGAACTTATCTAATCCAGCTCACACCAGTTTCCAAGTCAGCAACTCAGACACATTTTACAGCAGCAGACCACCTATCAACATGCTCATAAACACATCCCTTTGGAAGCTTTCTGACTTTACCTCTGCACTTCTGACCTGTGCAGGAGTTTTCTCCGGACAAATGCCAAAGAAATACAACATTTGCAAAATATTACCACAGTGAATAGTATCAAGCATGCCCAAAATACACCCAGAAGTACTCTTTTCAGCTTCCTTCATGACATACACAAAAATTTACAAGTGCATTTGACAGATGAAGAAGTTTTTTTTCTGGCTGCTGAGAAACACAGGTGAAGTGGCCATATGTAAATTTTATAGAGTTACAGTGATGATAACAGCCCATGAGACATCCTTATCTTTCATAGAATAGAATCATAGAATATCTAAGTTAGAAGGGACCCATAAGGATCAAGACCAACTCCTTTCTCTTTGTGGGACTACCTAAAACATACAACTACAAGCACTGTCCAGATGCTCCTTGAACTGGCAGACTTGGTGCTGTGACCAGTTCCTGGTGGAGCGTATTCCACTGACCATCGTCTCTCTGTGAAGAACATTTTCCTAACATCCAACCTGAACTTTCCCTGCTGACACTTCCTTGTATCACCAGAGAGAGGAGATCAGCACTTCTCACTCTGATGCCCCCATTAATAAGTTTTAGACTGTGAATAGGTCGGAAGATGTAGATCTTAGTTACCAGAATAGATGGTAAACAACTCTCATTACCAAAGGCAAGTGCTCATTCTGTTTTATCCAGAAGCCATAGACCTCATGTGTGCTTGTATGTTGTATGCTTCCTTAGAAAAAAAAACGTTTTTCCCTAACCAAAGAGGAAAAACAAACAGTCCTCAGACTCAGAACTTATTCAAATGTACTCATATTAGCTCAACTGGAAGATTTAATTTACACAGAAGAAAATTGTCTTTCTCCAATACAACAGTCTTACAAATATCAACATTTTCTTAGAAGGCACGGTTTTTCTTTTCCTCTCTTTATAATATTTTTTCCCTCTTCCAGATCTGTTTATTGACATGCACACCTTTTTAAACAGGCAACGCTAGTATGTTTCTGATCTTTGTTTAGGATGTGGAGAACATGTCAAAGACTGAATTCTCTAGTAGCCCTTGGACAGGCCAAAGGAAATGCAACACTTCAGTCATTGGGTCTGAAAAAGGGGAGAATTCCTACCATGACTTGCCTTTGAAATTCCAAATACTGGCTAGCTGAAAAACCTGCTCATTAAATCTTCATAAGGCTGCAATAATTAGGTAAGATTTCATAGTATATTAAATGTTACCCACCCATAAATTTAACATACACTTGTGTAGAACTCGATTCCTTATAAAATACACCAGCATATGATTTTTGACACAAATTTAAACCTCAAGCCATCCTATATATTCTTGCTAGCCTACTCACAGCTTTCCCTGACATATTTATAAATTGTGATCAAAAGCATTTCAGCTACCTGAAAAGAAATTGAAAAAGGAGTGGAAACTTGCCTGTTCAGCTGTGGAAGAAAAATCCATCTTTTTTTTTGGCTAGGGCTAGAAAACAGTGTTTGTTTCAGAGGAACTTCTTACTGATAAACATTTTTTTCTGATATTGAAACAGAACTCGCTCATATTTGGCTGATTTGACTATTTGAAAATACTAACATGTTTAATTTTCTGATGAGATCATCAGATGTGTTCCTGAACATGACACACGATGTGTATCAGCAGCCACTTTCACTATTATCAGCTCTTTAAGGCCTTAGAAGCAAGATTTTAAGAGTCCAGCCAGAAAAGCCAGAAACCAGACATAGTTCTATTAGAATAAATAAAGCTAGTTTTAAGGTTATATCAGTGTTGGTGGGTGGCAGTGGGGGGGTCCATTTTTTTTTCTCTATTTAACCATCTCAATTTGAAACACTTTAAACACCACAATGCCAGGTGTGAGATCATAGGGATTTAAATGATGAAAGGAGCCAAAAGACAGCAAATAAACAACACAAGATGAAGATTCTTTTAAACATAGCTTTGCTTTCTCTTTCTTTTACCTTTCTGTTTTTATGCCTTTTTTCTGTCTTAAGTATTTATTTCTAGCCTTCTTGTATATTTCTCAGATATGACTATAGAACACTGAACAACGTTCCATTTGCCTAACTCAGATGAACAGTCAATATATTAAGTAGCCACTAAATTAATTATCAGCTTGACTTAGTCATGTTAAGGTGACTCCACTTGCCTAAAAAATTTACTTTGATGAAAGCAGATATAGCAGGCTAGTACATGACAGGTCTTGTTAGGGGTTTCACTATTTTTACATAGCACTTCCTTTTGGAATCCATATAAACATAAGAGACTCTAATTTTGCTCATAAATAAAGTGCTTTTTAAGATCTCTGAAACAGCTGTAATATCAAATCCTGTATTGCAGTATAAGTCTCAAAAATCTAACTGAAATCACTGAGGATCTGTCCATGGACTTTGACAAGTGTTACTATAGGCCCATCATGAGTTAAGTAGTATCTTCATTAATCTTCCATATTTTGAAAATACAGCATTTAGTCCAGCAGAAAACACTCAGTGCTTTTCTGAACAAATACTTGCTGAATTCTGACAGTTTACATATTAAAGTACTAGTCAGATAGTTGACTTTTAAAATATTGCTCACTACATGCTACCCTAAGTTGGTGCCATTCTTTCAGGCATAGAACACATCTATCATTTGCATTTCATTGACCTTGAAGCTTACTGGATAAAGATGAAACCTCGCCTATTCAAAGCAAACTGTTTAAACTAGTCAAATAGATTTTTAAAAGTACATTCAGGTTTTGATTTCCTGCTATTCTTCTTCCATTGAGAAAGCACTGCCTGAACCCAAAGGGATTTCCACATCTACCTCTCATGCTTTTTGTTGCTACATGGCAGTGACCGCTAGATTGGCAAACAGAAAAATTGCCTTTGAGAAATTTCTTTAAGGATGTTAAGAGCATGAACTACATTCTTTTTAAGTAGCTTAACTAAATGCTTCAAAACAAAGTCAACTATTGATCCAATTCTTTGAATAAAAATTCTCCCCATCCGACAATAGGATTTACTACTGAAGACAAAATGTACATTAATCTTTCTAGTTTATTGTCTCTAATTGACAAAGGTGGAATTACGGAGTTGCTGCAAAGATTTGTACCCTCCGTCTGAAATGACAAATCTACATAAATTTATTGACTGACTTACGATAAAAGCAATCCTTACTGCTCTACTTCTTGTCACCTGAGGAGAAACAGGGCTGCAATTTATGCTTCATTCACTAGTAACGCTGTTAAATAACTGTTTATTCTCTAAGCACATTTGAGATTTCCTTGTTTATTGTAGTGATACATAATTTTCACTTTTTTTTCCCTCGGAAGTGAAAAGGAACACCCAGACTGTCTATTTACTGACAAGGAAGATGGGCAGCAATTTTATCTAGGAAAAACCCAACCAATTAATACCCTCCATCAGAATATTTGGAAAAGTTTGTACTAACTTTACAGGTTTTACACTTTGTTTTCTACCACTGGAACACCTAATTTGAACTCTGATTTCTAAAGGAGGAGGGAGAGAAGATAAGAATGTCAATATTCTGTCACGTGTGTGTACAGCAGGATAAAAACAGCCACTGTGGGACACTAAAGGGTTTTTCCTATTGACAGCTGCAATGAGAATCTGAGCTAGGACGGACATTGCAGGAGCAGTGAAGAGAATCCTTCATGCACTCTTGCTCACCTCCGCAGCTTTTAACTTACCGTCCCTTTCCTTAGGATAATCGTAGTGCTGTGCTTGGCCCTAAGGAACGGGCAAGTGAGACCTACTGTGTTGTTCGAGTTGCATGCGGATTTGGGGGACGAGGGAGGAAAAGAGCAATCACAACGCCAAGCAAAGGTTCAGGAGGCGATGAGACAGAGGTGAAATAAAGCTTGCTCTACACAGGTCACGCAAAGGCTATGGCAAAAGATAAAAGCTAGGCAC
Organism: Eubucco bourcierii; assembly: GCA_013396675.1. Taxonomy (NCBI): domain Eukaryota; kingdom Metazoa; phylum Chordata; class Aves; order Piciformes; family Ramphastidae; genus Eubucco; species Eubucco bourcierii. The sequence goes on along the minus strand of VWZE01024400.1, from coordinate 1,185,886 downwards.
ACAAGTACACTGCGGCTGGGGAGCCTGCAGTCTCCCTGCTTCATGCAACCGGAGACACGTACGTAAACGCACACACAGAGGCACTGCACACACACGATTGTGCCCGTTTGCGCACAGGGCGACAGCCATACCCTCCTGTGCACGCACACCCGCTCCCGCCGCAGCTGCACCGCGGCGGAGCCCGCTCCCACCGCACCGCGGGGGCCGCAAAACGCCTCCGAGGGGCCACCCAGACTCCTCGCACAATCCGCCTACTACGCGCCGGCCACGCTCCTTCCCGGCTCCAGTCACCAAGCGTTCCCCTGGCCGGCTGCCCGGACCCTGTCGTGGCCAGAGGCATAAGCGGAGATCATCCTCCCGCAACCAGAAGCGGAAGACCGTGTGTCTGAGAGGCACCTCTCGCCCGCTTTCTCCTCTCTCCCAGCAGCGGGGCCGCGGCTGCTCCGCTCCCGCCCGCCTCCGCTCCCGCCTCCCCG
>VWZE01024400.1:1099965-1185057 GCA_013396675.1 Eubucco bourcierii | reverse complement strand
CCCCTCCGCGGCTGCCGGAAGGGCAACGGACAGGTGAGTACCCCTGTACCGCACTTGTGCCCATCGGGACGCAGAGGGTGCCTCTGCGCCGTAGTTACCTGTCACTGCAGGAGCTGTTCATTCATCAAACTTTGCCTCCTGTTGGCTCCTGCACCCCCCGCCTTGACTCCCTCACCCCAGGCGAATGATCGGGGTTAATTGGTTTTGCGCAGACGGAAGCCGGGTGGAGGGGCGGGGGGGGGGGTCCCGCTCTGCAGTGAGCAGTTCAGCCCATCTCAGGAGCCGGGGCTGGACGGAGCTCTGCGCACCCGCTGCCGCTCAGGGCTGCTGCCTCTACACCTTCGCCCCTGGTGCACGGACGCAGAGGCAGTGTTGGTGCCCGCCTTAGCGAAGTTGGGTTTTTTTTCTGCCCGCGGGGCCAGTGCAACAGGCACCGTCCTGCGCGAAGAGGGAGGGCGGGCGGCGGAGCGACGCCTCGCCAGACAGCGTGGAGCTCACGACGTCCCCGAGCGGACCTCTGCCCTTTTAGGTAATTTCGCTTAGTTTTCCACGCATCCAGAAATCTATCTTTGCCGGGAGCCGGTGCCACCCGGCTGCCTGTGAGTATCTAGCACCAGCCTTCGGAGGCATGCCTCCTCTTGAGAAGGACTGAAACTTGACGACCCGCTGAGGGGCGGAGGGGGTGTTGTCACCCGGTTGCGCGGAAGATACGCGCTGGGGCGCTGAGCGGCTCTGCGCGCCCCGCCGAGGTTCCCCCCGGCGATGGCGGGAGAAGGCTGCGCGGTGAGGCGCGGGCTCCCGGCAGGTGGAGCCGTGGGGAGCGGCGGCGACGACTGGGCTCGGCTGAAACAGCCTTACTCCGTAGGCGCGGCGTGAACTGGCCGGTACCCCCGAAACCGCACCTCCCCGGCCCGAATGGGTCCTTAAGTTGGCTGCGGCGGGCGGTAAGCGAGGTTGCGGCAGGCGGGCGCGCGCCTCCCGCGGGGCCTACGGGTTCAGGCGGAGGCGGCGTACGGCGGCCGTAACGGTACCGCGACCACACGCTTGTGCTTCTGCGAGAAGCGTGTCTTTCTGTTTGTCACAACGTGCTTGAAAAAGATTAGATTCTAGGGGTAGTCTGTCTTAATTATCACGGAATGTATAAAAGTGTAATTGCTAAAATTACTCAATAGCGGTTAACAATTAAAAGATTATCCCACTAGTCTGCAGCTAGCAAGGAGCAACGGTACTAATTGGATAGTTAATTACATTTAAATAGGCAGGTTTTCTTGAAATAGTAAGCGACTCTCTTGCAGGGAACCGAATAGGGCGTTAGAATATTTAGTAATTATATTGCAGTGGTGGCAACACTTCTGAAAGGGCTGTGGTAATTAAGTTGTTAGCTTGGCCAGCAGCACTGGGACAGACCTCTCACAGTTTTAGAGCATTAGCTAAGAAAAGGCAGGATTTTCATCACTTTTCTTTTGATAGATAAATATAGCTAAAACACCTTAGAAATTTGCATGAATCCAAATCAAAAGCAAGGAATGTTTTTGCGTACTGTCCCGTGATGACGTCTTTCTTCTTTCGCTAACATCGTTTGACTGAATTGATAATTGAACTTGAGTTTTATGTCACTTACCACTTACTACTTGAAGTTTTATGGAACTTAACGCTGATTCGAAATAGTTACAGTTTAATATTGTTAAGGAAGGTGTAACAACATTCCTCTTATCATCCTTTAAAAACTAAATGGCTAAGATACTACCGTTATTTTGGTAGTGCAAACATGTCAGTTTAAACACTGTGCTTCAATAACAAAGTCATAAATAAATCAGCTTCTGAACGATTGAACTTTATTTTCTAAACTCTTTGTTCTCCACATCTCTCATGTTTCTTGCATAACTTTAAAATGTTCTGTAAGAAACTTCTACAGCAACTGCATAAACTTGTTGCATTTTGTTTCAAAAGTTTTCTCAGTGTAAGCAACACAATGTAACCTTGCCTTTTTTGTTGTTGTTTCTTTTTTTATTTATTCCACAAAGAAAATGTTTCCCACTATCTTAATATAAAACATACACTTAAGGAAAATGCCAGAAATTGAATTAGATAAGATATTAAATTTAACAAATTAAATGGGATATTCTATTTTAAGAGCTACTGTGAAGAGTGGAACATAAAATTGAGGTAAAAAAATAAATGTACTGCTGAAATGCAGGGCTAAAGCTGAAAGGGCTCTGAGTAAGTGAAGTAGTTCTCCCAAACATGTGAAAATGCTGAGCTTCACATAAGTTGCATTCACAGTTGTTAAAAGTAGTATATTTGCTTCTGCTAGATGCTGCAGTTGTCACTTAGGAATCTCTTTTGCTGTTGTTGAATCCTAACCTTGTTCTTCTCACTTTATAGGTACATTTCTTAAACACTTTCTTTGTTCTTGCATTCTGGAGTATTGAAAAATTTCTTTTGACCATTGCTGCTGACTTCTGAACCCAAATTCCATTCTATGCTCTCCTAGGTGAGCGTTTCTAAAAATCAGAATAATGGAGCTTTTTTTTCCCCCTCATTTTTTGTAAAAATACTAACTTGAATGAAGATGAGATTTACTGGTAAGATTTGGTTTCCTCAGACAAAAGTGTTACCTTCCACACAACTAATAAATCAATAGCTGAATGATTATGAAAGATTTACACAATACTAATATCTTGACATCTGGATTTGTGGAATGTCTTTGATAAAACACGAAGTGGGAGAAAATAACCGTAGAGGGATTTTGAACCCCAGAATAGAAAGAATATTAAAATATGTTTTCCATGACATAAAGCAGTTTTGGGGAGTTGTGTTTGGATAATTTCTATAGATTTTATTAATATTATCCCAGCACAAGTTTTACAAGGAAATGAACTCTGCTTGAAAAATCCTCCTAATGAAATACAGATAACTTTTGTCTATAATATCTATATATCTTTTTCCTGAACTTTCTCAGCTCTTCATTGCTAAATTTATGCAAGAAGAATCCCCAGCACTATTAAGCATGTTCTTCTGTATTGCTTCCAAATTGTACCACTTGAGATCTTTCATCTTAATAGTCACACTAATGTTAAGCTTAATGTCCTTGCTAGGTAGAAAGTACCTTTCTGCTCTTCTGATGCTTCCAAAAGGTACACACCAATGTTTCACAAGTGGTATATCTAGAAGCATTGTATTTGCAAACTTTGCACCTCAATATGGATGAACCCCAAAACTTTAATCTTGAAAAACAGTGTTTTAAAACTGTGGGAGAGAAGTTCTTAAATCCTGCCATACTCTTACTGCTTGTTAAATGAAGAAATGTCAACTTGTGAGCGCATGCCTGTGTCATAACAGTAAATAGCCTATGGTAGACTTTGAAGCTACACTGTACATTACATACCATTCCAGGTGAAATGAATATTTGACAAGCATGCAAAATGTTTATTACTACATGGAAGTGAACAGGCTGAATTCAGGATCTGAAAATATGTTTCTGGTGTAGCTAGTAGTTATTGTGATAGATACTGGAATAAGACTTTTGGAAAGCAGTACTCATGTTTTGTTTCTTTATCAGCATCTATGAAGCCAACATAGTTTATTTATGTTATACTAGCATTTTACTGTATCAAAGATAGCAATTGAGGTTATAAACTATTTAATTCTATAGGCTTCGCAGAGTCATGGTCTGCAAATTTTCAGAATGAGTAAAACACTAAATTACACTTGTGCAATGATTTCATATGAGACTTGACTTGCAGCTCTGTAATGAATATAATTTTACTTCTGCAATTGCATTCTTTTATCCATGTCTGTAAAGAAAGTGAAGTTTAACATGTGAACCTGTTACTTCTGGACTATTAATTTAGCAATTTAATGATGGGTACTCCAGGACTAGGGTTTTTTGATGGCTGGTATTTTGCCAGAGAAGACTCTTCTTGCTTTAGAATGCACACATGCACTGTTAAATATCTAAATATGTGCCTATATGTGCTTTCTGTGTGAAAACTGATCTTTCATTTAATAAATCTCAGTGAGAGGTATTCATTTTGATTTACAAACTGCTTTAGTGATTTTACTTCTTTAGTACCTTGTACCCCAAACAATATATATATTATAAAGACAGAATTTCCAAAGTTCCTTTTAAACACAGGAAGCATTTTAACTGTAGCAGAGAGAAAGTTCAACACGCAGGCTTTGCAAATACTTTTCCTCTAGAAACACAAATGAGTCAAAGATGATACTAGTTTTGTAACTCAAATAACATCTCTAATCCTAAACTATTGCACCAAAGGCAGTCTGCCTGTGACATCCACTTAAATCTACAACTCTTGAGAATGTTTCTTCTCTTTAATAGCTACTAAATGTTCCAGTGTTAATTAAGAGGTAATGTAAGTGGAGTCTAATGTTATGACAGCATAGTGGTCTCCTGTTGAATGTAAGTTCCATGGCTAAGGAGACACACTTTCAGAAAATGAGCATATTTCAGCATTGCCTATTCTCTAGGAAGTTGTTTCTACACAAACCTTAAATAATCCTCCCTAGAGATATCTGTTGATAATGTTACTGTTGTGGCAGACTAATGAGAGCCGCATCACTTTCTGTTCGTTAGCTGAATGTGGGTACACTTGACAGAAATATGTGGAGTCGCACACGGTCGTTCACTGCTCCAATCCTTGTCTACACAATTAGGCTAGATTTGTGCTAGCTGAAGCTACTTCTTCCTCTAAGGGGAAGGGAGATCAGGAAAAGGTAGCTGTATGCCAGGATATACCATCATGACTGCTTGACAGTCCAGAACTACAGTGGGCAGACATACAGCCATCCCACTGTGCGTGATCTTGACCTATATGCAGTATTTGGAGCGGAAGCATTTTGAACGTAGAAAGGGAAGTGGTTGAGCTGTTCATCTTTTCTGATAGACACTCAGTTCAACTATTTATAAACATTTTATATGTTTATTCAGGAGTCATTCCATCATTTAATGTTAAAAATCACATCAGTTTATTCTCTGAAGAAATCTGTGACAATATGCGAAATACTGTTCTCGCAATGATCTCTACCTTTTTGTTGTAAACCTATTCTCCCTAGGGAGAGGGTAATACTGAGATGTAACTATAATGAAGTTCAAACAAATATCAACCATTTCTAGGGGCAAGGAGTAGGGCGCAATTGGGGAAGACAATCCACCAGCAAGGACTGAGCTCTTATTTATCCACTTTCAGAGCAAGTGGTATAAGGAAGAAAGAAGGATGTACTAATTGACAAGTGGACAGTGCACCTAAGTCACAGCAGGAGTGAAGCCTATTGAAGTTTGCACTGAAACACATCCAGCTTAGCTCTGAAAGACATTATCTTGGCAGCTAATTCCACTTTATGGTAGACTGACCAGTGTATACATGATTTGAGATGAAAACATTTGAACTGTTAACAGCATTATCTAAAATTGCACTGATGTATGCAGCACCAACCATTGAACATTATAAGTGATAAACCCCATTTAAGTGAATATTACAATACAGGTTCAATATGATGATGAGTCCTTGTATTTTTAGGACTAAAACTTGGTATAGCAAGAGATATGAAGCATAATCTTTTAATGGAAGCAAAGTCTGTTTAATACTTTTCTTTTTGGAAATGGAAGGCTTTTATTTTTATTTTGATGTATCTGATTGGCAATGAATCATATCTCGGCAGCTGTATATAGTACCGTTTCAGTTAAATGCTGAACTCTGTAAAGCACTGTATAACTTGTTTTTGGAGAGCAGAAATGACTAAACCTAATTTCATGTTACACTGAAATAAAAACTCACAAGTCTTGTCAAGGTAGTTTTAAAATATTTCTAACTATTTGCTACAGTGAGGGGGATAAAATACAGACAAGAATCAAAGTGGACTAGCTAATGGTCTAAGGGGAAATCAAGCTTTGAAGGGAGGAGGTGATAGTTAATAGAGATTCATCCTTGTTTTTTTCTTATTTCAGCAAAGCTGCTGCTAATTTAAGCTGTAGGCAAAGGATAGCCTGTGAATTAGATACTGCAAGTTAGAAAGTACTGGCCATTCACTTCAAAAATACTGTTAATTTAATTGGATTTTCAGCAGCCTTTCAGGTTAAACTGCACATGTATTCCTAGTCCACTGCAGCAGGAAGCAAAATATGTTCATTTGCAACTGAAAAACTAATTAATTTTACTTCACTTTGCAAAAGATTTATTATGGCTTATGTGTCCCTGGGAAAAGGAACTGTAGATTGTTGTAAAATGCTCCAGAACTGGGAATGTTTTGAGGTTTGTTTTGTTTTTGTTGTTTGGGGTTTTTGTTTTTGTTTTTAATGAGAATTGACTAGTTAGGTTTTACTTCAGCAAAATAAAATTAGCAACATTGTAACACAGGCAGGATAAGAGTTAGGTTTTGCACACCTTTGTTAGACTCATGAGCAAATACTTATAATTTGGTGAGTATGTGCTCAGATACTCTTTTTGGTTTCTCATGCATAAAAACATAGGGAAGAAGCTACACAAAGAGATTGTATGAGACTGACAAAGTAGCAACAGCTGTTACAACGATCAAGGGGGATGACAGGTAGGTACTTCAGTAGGTACTGAAGGAGTGAGGATTGGATTTAACATAAAGAAGAAAAAGGAAGAATGATGAGAAGGGAGAACAGCTAAAGAAGGCTTTAGCACACTAACTACCTTGTCAGAAGTTCTTGGGACAAAGATCTTAGTCAACAGGAGGGAAAAATAAGATACAATTTTTTTAAATTAAAAAAGCTCCTACTCATCTTTTTGAGTAAGAAGTATTAAGTTGAGTATGAAGTTTGTCTCTTGAAGGACTTGTGCTGCAGAAGATATGGAGCGAGAGAATTTCAAACAGTACATGGATTCTCTGGATTTAAATCAGATGGGGGAGAGCTCTTTACATGTACAGCTTACTTTGTGCAGTGTGGACTTGCGTTCTTGGAGGACAGAATAACCTTTCTAAATTTCTAAAATTCTTGGCCCTTATTTCCTTTATATAGACTTCATCCTACTGTCTTTTTCTGTGTTTTCTTCTGTGATTCAAGAGCATGAGGATCTGAAGATAAAATTGACCTAAATTGAAAACTCCTTGAACCAGTAGAATTGGCTGGGGCCGTGATCACACTCAATTTCACACTGCTGCTAGTGTCATGTAGAGTAATATTGTGAAGGATTCTGTCAATTTTTGGTTCAGCTGCTAGTTGTTGTAATGGTAAAGAATCGCAGGGAGAGTCACTATCTTCAGACAGTGAATGAGAAACTTTATTAGAGAAAGGAAAACTGGTATTGTCTCTGAAGCTTTATTTTTCCCCCCCTCATTATAAAGCTTTCACGTGGAATCTTTTAATTTCCTGACTAAACATCAGCAGCTGGTTTTCAAACACTACATGACATTTGAAACTTTGGTTCCATATATGCTTTTCTTGATGGAAAAGCTGAGTTGTTCCAACTCTTTGACGATTTACTTCTACTCTCTAACAACCTTCTCAAGAAAATTGTATATGGGACTATACACACAATCTAAAGTGACTAATTATATGGGGGAAAAAAGCAAATTGAACTGAGATTTTTTTAACAATATTGAATCACCTCATTTTTCCCAAATTCATTTTACTGGTCTAAATGAGGGTGCAGAGTAATGTTAGGATTCCCTCCTGGGAGGGAAGAGGATGTGGGGTTTGCTTTAGATAACCTTGCCACCAAAAGAAAGATTTGTAGAACTTCTGCATTATGCTTGGTGTCGTCTGTACTGTATAATCAGAATGTTTTGCAGTTTTTTCATTATTCTGTCTTCTGTGGTCTCCTTTAACAGCTAGAGACTAGTTAGAGAACAGGAAAAGACTGTCTTATATTAGGTGGCAAGTGCGTTTAATGAGTACAGTTTGTGTTTTATCCTTGGACATAAGATAACCATCGTCTCGTCAAGGTGTAAGCACTTGTATATGCAGCACATCTAAATGAAGGATATTTGTTCCTATTTAGAATATAAAAACGAAATTAGTGAAAGTTTAAGCTTACTAATTTTTCTGTTGTGTGGTTTTGTTGTTTGTTTTTTTTTTTTTCCCCACTCTCCCATGCACAGACTGAAGATTCTATTTGGTATTTAGGGTAGGGTGTTTAGGTAGTGTGTGACTATCCATTATAAATAATTACTTGCTAAGGAGATTTTATGTTCCTCTTTTGTTTACTCAACTACAATTGCTTCTTCCACCCGCCAGGTTTTCCCTTTTCTATTTTGGTCCCATCTGCTTCTCAGGTGTGACTGTATTTCTACTATTAATGTAGTTATCTACATTTACAGTTGTGGTCAGCCCTGACTGCTGTATCCTGAGGTTTATAGGGGGCCTACAGGAAGGCTCAACAGGGACTGTTTACAAAGGTCTATAGTGATAGGGCAAGGGACAGTGGCTTTAAATTAGAGTAGATGCATGTTGGACATTAGAAGGAAGTTCTTTACCATGAGAGTAGTGGAACACTGGAACGGGTTGCCAAGGGAGGTGGTTGAATATCCATGGAGATATTCATAGTCATACTTGATAGGCGTCTGGGCAACCTGATTTAATGGAGGATGTTCCTGGTTACGCCAGGGGGGTCGCACTAGATGACCTTTGGTGTTGTCTTTGAATCCAAACTATTCTATGATTCTGTGCTATCCTTTTCTTTGAGTAATTTTCTGACTATTTCTCATTGCCCTTCACCTTCCCATAGAAATGCTCTTAAGTTGATATTTTCGGACTCTCGGACAATCCTTCTCATGAATAACCTGTAAGCCTGGAAAAAAGGTCTACTCTTAAAAATCTGTATATCAGCCACTCATGTTGATCATAGAAAGAGGAAAACATATGGTAACTAGATTAAAAATACAATCTATTACCCCAAATAATTTCTTTGTTAGTGCAGACATTATGATCTGCTTAACAGTTGTGTTCAGTGGTCACACTTGCTCAGAATAACACAAGAAGCATGCTGCTTGAGCTATTTCTGAGTCAGTTTGAGGCCAAAGAGAAGTGTTAGCTGCATGAAAAGCTTGTTGGCTTATCCAGGGAAAAGATACATGCTGGTTACATAGGTATAAGATTTTATTTCATCACTGTCATCATAGTCTATCTCAGTTTTGCTTTGGGGAGACCACTTCGAAGTTTAATGTCAATTTAAATTTCAGTGAATACCTTGTTTATATTTCTTCACTGCAGTGAAGATACCTTTACTTATTCCAATACAGCATTTTTGAAATGCCTATCCTGTTTGTAAAGTATCTGCAGTGACAAAACATGCACAGTAAAATGTAAGGTGTAGAAAGTAATACTGCACACTGAACTGCAGTAATTTCAGCCCCAGTAAAACAAAACCCACTCCTGAAGTTATCCCACATTTGCCTAACATTCCTGCGGTACTCCTAAGATGATGAATGAATGTCTTCAACATGTTTAAAGTTTGCTGAGTCTGGACTCTGAGAGCATCCACAATAGAAGTTTAAATGTCAGTAGAAAATTTTTTATTTAAATGCCCTTAATAACCACAGTAGAAATACTGCTTTGGTGGAGGAAAAAATGCATGTCATAAGCAAGATTTTTCAGGAATTGCACATTCAAGCTGCCATCATGAACTACATTTCTACAAAACAAAAGCTTTCATCATTCATATTTTGTGCCATCTTCAGAGAACAATGCCAAACCTGTCTGGCTAAATTCTGCATTAACTGCCTTTTAAACGTTAAAAGGTATTTTGCTATGTAACGTGCAGAAATAAATGTTATAGCTGCAATTCCTTGAAATCAAGAATCAGAACGCTATGCGGTGTAATAATTTTTGCAAGGAAGTACAAGGACAGCGTGTAACACTCTGCAAAGTAAAAATTGTGCATACTTTGCTTGCTGTGAATTTGCTCCTGCAGCCTGCTCTTTGTTCCTCATAACTCTGACAGTGCTACCAAACATACTGCATAATGTAAATATTACAGTGATAAATCCTCCTTATTTAATATTTTAATGTAACTGCTGTGAAAATGGCTGAATCATAGAATGGTAAGGTTGGAAGGGACCTCAAGGATCATCTAGTTCCAACCCCCTGTCATAGGCAGGGACACCTCCCACTAGTACAGGTTACTCAAGGCCTCATCCAGTCTGGCCTTGAACACATCCAGGGAGGGATGCAAGTAGCTTTTAATGAGAAGCTAATTTTAACTCACTGACAAGGGTTTACATGATATGAGAGTTGTCAGTATGTTCAATATAGGACTTTGGCTATACCCACTGGTGAAAAACTGTTGAAAATATCCTCCTCTTCACATTTGACAAAATTATTGCACGACTTGCTCTTTCAAGTTTCTTTCTTAAGTGGTTTCTTCCAGTTGTCTTTATGAAACCATCTCCAGTTAAAAGGAACACTGCTTATACTCTAAATAATGTTTCTCTTTTAATAGTATCTCACAATTAAACCTAACTCAGAAAACAACAACCCTTTTGTCCCTTTTTAAAAAGGACCTGAAATCCACTATAAAAATGCTTAACACTTAACTACATCAGACAGGAAGCTAAAGTTCTAGTTTTCTGCTGAACCAGTAATCTTGACTTGGTTATTTCAATCTCAAGAACTTCAGATGTTTTCATTCAAATCCAAATAAATAAAAGATTTTAAGATATGCTTTAAGTGGATGACTGCTAAAGATTTAAGACTTTCTTGTTGAAATGTGTATGAAACTTTTCTATATTTTTTTGTTAATGGTGTAACTTTCTTATAAACTCACTTCCCAGTTGAAAGAATTTTACTAATGCGAAGATTAGCAGTGGTGCACTACATCAGTTTCTTTTGCACCCAAGGAGAAAAAAAAAAAAAAAAAAAATCCCTGAGCCCACACTCTGTGCTTTTGAAACAAAAATCTACTATTTCTGTTTTTACATTGTGGTTTAAATACCAGAAAAACTTCAGTTATATGTGTTTATTTTGTATCACTGATCAGTATCAAGCTGGTTTAAAAAAACATTAAATCCTTGAATCCAGTTTTTCTAATCTTCATGCATGTTCAAGCTAGAGTAAAAAACATGGAAATGAAGAGCATGCATAGAGTTATCTTCAGTGCTGTAACTCCAGTATCAGTCTAAAAATATATCTTCCAGAGGTCTGAAAAAAATCAGATGTTCAGAAAAAATGACATGATGCTAATACTTCTTTTCTTTTACATCAGTTCTTTCTCACCTCTTTTGATAGTACCCATGATTTTGCTTTTAAAACAAAGATTATGATGTGATTCCATTCCAGAGCAAAATATGCTTTACCACACAGTTCAATAGATTTCATTTAAGATCTTTCATAATTATTTCTGTCTTTGAGTATTGTCTTATCCATGTAGATACTATAACCTGCTCTTTGCAAACAAATGAGACAGGTATTTTGAAAATAACTAACCGACAAATCAGTAAAAGTAGCAATCGCTCTCTACTTGAAAATGCTTTGTATAAAAAGCAACTTTGATAATAGGAGCACTCTAGGTCTCTGTTGAGAAGTGGCTCTGAGGTGTGCACTACTGAGTGCATAATGTAAGCCATTGGATACTGAGCAGTTTTATCTCTGTTCTTTGCAGCTTGTTCTTGCACGAAGAATAAAATTTATGTGAGAACTTGAAATGAAAAAAGAGCTGGTAAAATGTGGTTGTTGCTCATCTTAACAGAATATCCTAATTTGTGAGCATATATATTCCTACAGTCTGAGGAATTCACCGTTCTTATAAGAGGACTTTGAGACTTCAGTCACGTCCTGGTTTTGTGAAGCATATATAGTTTCCTGCTTCTTGGTCCAATTTGGATTTAAATTCAAAACCTTTGAATAGTTTCAAGGTGATCAGTACTTCCAAACCTGTTGTTATTTTTTGGGTTTTTTTTTTATTCAAATATCTGATTGCCTTATTGTCCGATTTATCCTCCATGCTTTAATTTACTGTACTAAAGATGGTAAAAAAAAAAAATCAAGTAAATAATTGATAATGATCTTTAAATTGATGGATTTTATTTTTGTACTTTCATCTCAATTTTATTTCTGATGTATTTTTACAGTTAAATTAGCAGAAACTAGTATATTAATTTATAAGTGAATTTTGCATCTTCACTAATGTTAAATCTTCGTGCTTTAAAGTGTAGCTGATGAGAAAATTATGAGCTGTCAGTGAATTTCAGATTAAACTACTTCTATTTCTTGTGCTTTTTTTTTTTTTTTTGTTTTTTTTTTTTTTTTTTTTTTTAGATTTTGGACAGAATGAAAAACTATGGAAAGAATTTTCTCATTACTTAATTTTCTTTACATTGTTTGATTTGATATGTGGGAGGCCAGTGGAAACCTCATTCTCTCTTACTGTGTATTAGAAGAGCTGAAGGCAGCCTTTGTCACTGGCTCTGGAGAGCTCTTATACTGAGTAATTTTCTACTAAACTGAAAGATTTTCTTAGTCAAAAATCACTTTATGTAACAGACATGTATCTTATCTTGTAGCTCAGTTATCATGTAAAGGTGCTTTATTGTGAGGAATTTTTGTAAGTAGGCCAGTTGCTTGGTTGAAATCCAACAACGTGGTGAATCAATTTTTTGATACCCATGTAAAAACCTTGGAGGGTGTAGTCAGATAGTGACTGGCTCTATAGTCCTCTCAGTCTATCATTGATACTTTATGGATTATGGTAAAGGTGTTATGTTACTCTGTTGTTATGGGAAGATGATTTATTCTGCTTACAATCTGAAAAGCTTTTTCTCTTGTTTACTGGATACCCTTTACCCCTTTATAGCATCACTTATAATACAAGATTTAAAAGGTATTTGTCTTCCTGTCTTTGCTCTCCTTATCCAACACTGTGCTGAAGCCAATGTGGAAATGAGCTCAAGATGTCATAGAATCATAGAATTGTTTTGGTTGGGAAATACTTCTAAGATCACTGAGTTCAACCACGGAGCTATCACCACGACTGTTAGACCACATCCCAGAAGTGCCATGTCCACACATTTCTTGAACACCTCCAGGTATGGCGACTTCACCATCTCCTTCAGCAACCTTGTGCTAATGCCTGACCACTCTTTCAGTAAAGAAACTTTTCATGTTATCCAACCTAAACTTCCCCCCACACATTTTTAGGCCATTTCCTCTCATCCTATTACCTGATACTAGAGACAAGAGACTGACCCCTACCTCATGACAACCTCCTTTCAGGTAGATGTAGAAAGCAATGAGATCCTCCCTCATCTTCCTCTTCTCCAGACTACAATTGTGGTTCCCTCAGCCAGTCTTCATAAGACTTGTTCTCCAGGCCCTTCACCAGATTTGTTGCCCTTCTGTTGGACACACTGCAGCGACTCAGTGTCTTTCTTGTAGCAAGGGCCCCAAACCTGAACATGGTATTTGAAATGTGGCCTCACTAGCGCTGAGCACAGGGGCATGATCAATTCCCTGATCCTGCTGGTCACACTATTCCTGATACAGGACAGGATGCTGTGGGCCGTATTTGTCTCTTGGATACGCTGCTGGGCACATGTTCAGACAGCTCTCAACCAACATCCACAGGCCCTTTTCTGCCAGACAGCTTTCCAACCACTCATCCCTGAGCCTCTAGTGTTGCATGGGGTTGGTGTTCCACAAGTGCAGGCCCTTTCCTAATAAATATGTTACTGGCTGCCTTTGCTGTGTATGGTCTGGATTTTCTGGGTATGCCAAGTATGGTCAGGCACACAGCAAGTCAGGGAAATTCAGAAAAATGATATAGTCTGCCTAGTTAGGGTTGAGCTCTCTGTTTCATGGAGAAACTGTTTACTTATTGAGAGGCTGCAGTGAGCTTGTCAATAGAAAATGCCAGGTGTACAGTGTTTTGTCTGAAAACTCACACCTCTTTAGGTCTTGGAAGACTGGGTCAGGGCTTTACATAAGATGTGTCTTTTCATTTGGAAGCCAAAAATCTGGGATTTTGATAGAGGAATATTACCTAAGTGTGAAGAGCTTATTTTCCTGTTTAAAAGGGCAGTAACAGTGACTGCAAGCAAGTCTTAATACTTAGGGCACTTGCATCGACAGTGGAAATGCTGATCTTTCAATCTGCCGTCTTTTACAGGAATTAAATTAATACCTCCTGTGTCCTACAGAAATATCACATAAGTTTATTACTGTGCAGCAACTAATTTTGTGAGAGAAGTAGAAATAACCAAAGAACATTGCTCTGAGATGCAGTGAATATGAGAGGTGTTCAGTGTGCCACTAGATTCCTTTTGCCTTGAACTCCATTACATAGTTATTGAGTAAACAGATTAAATCCTATCGGGGGAAGTAGAATCAGAGTCTAAACTCAGTAAGTTTTAAGAACTGTTGATCACTAGGGTCATAGACAGACAGGCATTCAAGGTCAGAGCTGGATATAAAAGAATTGGCATTTAGGCATTGTTAGCAAATGTCATCTATTGTACCCGAAGAGTGAATAGCTTTAGAAATAAGTTTACTGAAGTACATAAGCCATCTTTCTATTGTCACAATATCTTATACACTTTACAAAATTGGAATGTCTTATTTAACATGGTAGAGAGTGTCACAGTTATAATTTTGACTAGCGGACAACTTTGGCAGAGGACTTGGATGGAATTCTAAGGTTCAAACAACCATGTAGATCAAACAACTGTCTTATTAGGAAAAACATCAGGGAAATATTTCTGTACCGTTTTATTGTCAAATTAGCAACTTGCTAATAAAAAGTAAGAAAATTAAGGCTGTGTTTGGAAGCCTGTATAGTGGCAGTCCTGTCAAAGGCTTCAAAGTAATCAATGCAGTTGCTTTAAAAAATTCTGAAAAGATGGTGTAAATCTAAATACCAGTAAATAATTGATAATGCCCCTTGGAAAAAAAAAAAAAAGGAAAAAAAAGAAAGACTAATGAATGCCTTCTGTATTTCAAAAAGATATATGTGGGAGTGAAAACTTACCTCCAGTAGATTCTCAGTCATAGCACATATAGTAGAGTATCTTACCCAATTTAGTACAGTCATTTGCTCTGTTACCTCCTAATGTATTTTCATTAGACTTAAAATCTTCAAGTCTTAAAAGCTTCTCGGCTTTTTGCATCTGTGTGTACCAATTTTTCTCTTGATGCCAGCACAGTTGTTGTCAATATTATCCCAGTGATTAAGGATGTAAATGAAATGGACAGCTGTCTTTCCCTGTACATTTTTCTGTATTTAAGATACTTGTGAATATTCATAGAACTCCTAGGTTTGTTCTTTATCCAACTGTTTAACCTGAAACTACAGAACCTTTTAGTTCACTGAAAACTTATTTGTGTTTGTAATTTGAAAAGAGTGGTGGTATGGCAAAAGATTGGAATACTAATTGTGCTGCATTTCTTTGTATTATAAAAATCTAGGCATTTGTATGTGCTTAAGCTTCAAATGTAAAGCAAGATGATTTTGTCTAATTATCAAAACAAGAAAGAGTTTCAGCTCGTAAACAGTAACACAAATGCTAAGTACTGTTTAGTTCTCTTTATAACAATAAAGAGCTGAACTGTGCTTTTAAGATGAACGAACATAGTCTTCATAAAGTTCATCTGTCTCACTGCAGCTGAATGTGGGTAAAATAAAATGATGACTTGCATTTGTATAGGCAGCAGACCTTAAAGAAGGGTTTGGGTCTTCTCTATGCCTAATTTTAACTATATATAAGAACAGTGGAAAGCAATTTTAAAGAATCAAATTTGGAAGGCTAGAAAAGGGTTTCTTAGCATCTCCTATTATGCACAGTTCTTACATGAACATTACTCTTTGCCAAAAGGTTTTGTTAATTGAGGGGGGAAAAAAAAACCTGAACTGTAGAAAGATTTTAAGTGTTACCACCAGAAGTGTGCCAGCCAGTTTACTAGAAGCTAATGTACATTTCAAAAATGATGAGTGGGAACTGAAGTTATAGAGGTTATTGCCTATAATCAATAAAAGGGTCAACTACAAATTTTCCTGAGTATTGAGGATGGCTCCTACTCAAAGCTCCCTGCGTCGCTTAGTCTGACATGTGGCTTTCAGGAGCGTTTCAAAAGCAGTCCTGCAGTACCTATGCCTCTATCGCAGTTTAGTTGTGAGATTTAATAAACAGGTAATGCAAGTGAAATTATGTTACATTGTTTGGGGAAAGCATCAAGTCCACTGTAGTGTAGAATCCAAGTAACATCTACAATTATGGGAAATTCTGATGTAGGCACCTGACTTTAAATAGCCAGAGTGTGCAAGTGGAGAATCTACCATTCTGTTATTAGGTTCATTTTTGACATAGAAGTTGTACATCGTATGACAGTATTTATACTAAACAACACTGAGACATAATGATTTAGAGCAAGAGAATTTGTTGTTTCAATTGCATATAAATACTACTTTACAGTATCAGTTCCATGTCTGTTAAGTACCTATATATAATAATATAAATATTTATCCTTAACATTTAGTATTTTTGTGTGTTATGCAATTAGCATTCTGCATTTAAAATACATAATGTGAGTTTATTTAAAATCCTGCTGTCCTAAACATGAGCAAATTGTTATCTGAAAAGGTAGTGCCTGTTAGGTCAGGACTGTGACATGGCACTTAAACCTCAACCTGTTTTGTTGCTTTGTGCAAGTATCTTAATAGCATTTATTGTGCTTTTCTAAGTCATAGGTGGAATCCACAATGATTTCGTTTCATGCACATAATTTTACTGCTACATTTTACTAAGTAGATTTGCTAGTTGGTACATTGCATATACTTACTTAGCATCATTTGGGGTTGCTACTCAGTGTACAGCTCAGAATTTCTCAAGGAAATTACAGGCTAGGGGCAAAATAAGAGAAGACTACCATTTAACTTGTTATCTTTCATGGTTCTGGGGCAGTTTATCTACATTCTGCTTTGTCCACCAGTGGTGAGCTTGAGTGTGTGATGCAAAACTTGAAAACAATACTAACTTGTACTAAAAATGTTCACTAACTTGCTAATACAGTTATACAAGAGGAGTACTCAGTTCTTACAGACCTTGTAAATTATATATGTTTATTTTAGTCTGTGTCTAGAAGAATTAAACAATTGCATACAGTGTCTCAGAATCAGTGTATATATAGCTTTTGGGTCAAGACTGGTAACTCTCAATTTACAAGGAATGTATTCTGTATAGCTGTAAAGACCACTGTTTACACTGTAAAGTAGCCTAAGGAAAGAACAAGTTCCCCAAGCAGTTTGGTGTACACTCACATCCCTGTGACACAGGAAAACAGTGGAGGTTAGTGTGAGACAGGTTGATTTGTTTTGAGTAGCTCTGAGGTGCGGTTTTGTAAGTGGGCTGTGGGGTTCGGGGGAGTTTTGATTTTTTTTTTGTTTACTTGTTTGTTTGTTTTTGTGAAAAAGCGTACAAGTGTGTGTGAAGGTGAAAGGACATCAGAAACAGCAAGGATTCCATGTTGCATGGGCAGTCTAGGGTGCTGCATGCTATGCTTAGCGTGTATTGATGCTGCCCGTTAACAGCAGATTTTGGAGCAATCTTTGTAATGGTGCCTGAATTTCCTCTCAGAAAAGGCTGGAATTATTAGATTACCCTAAAAACGAACTCTGCATGAATATGAAGGTCATTCTAACACAACATACCATCATTCTACATTTCAAATGTACTAAACAGTGTTACAAATGCGTGTTGCGTACTTTGGGATGTAAACGTGAACTAAGTGTTAAGGTCCAAGCGGTGTGCAGCTGCATGTGAACATCTAAAGAATCAGAACAGATGTGATGAGCTATTTGGGACTTCTTTTGAAAAGGAACTGATAAGCAAAAGATGGCTTCAAACTTCTCACTGGAATTATCAAAGATCTTCTAAAGATGAGTACATTGATTTTTTTTTTTTATTTTTATTCCCCCCCCCCCAGGGAGATCAGGTAATCAGCAATTCTGAATTTTGGTTTCGTATTCAACTAGTTGTTGATCAACACTGCCAGGTCTTTCTCTGCCAACCGTCTTCCCAGTCGCTTTCCCCAGGCCTGTAGTGTTTCATGGGGTTGTTGGGACCCAAGTGCAGGGCCCAGCACTTGTGTTTGCTTGTGCATGTGTATGTATACTTAGACTAAAACTGCTATATACAGTTTAATATAATTTGTAATCATTCCGAAAAGATGTCAACAGTTTCTGCAAGCAGTCAAAGCTAGGAAAATCATGCCATATGCTTTCACCAGCCTGTTTATAAATTCTGCCACTGAGACCCTTTAATCAGTAACAAGTTCTCTACTTGATAATCAATGGGCACTGAGCGGTCCTTGCATAAAGCCAACTCAAATGATTCCTGTGAAAAACTGCCACTCTATGTGCCTCCATCAGAAGTCAGTTTTCTTCTACTACCTCCTGTTTATTATTGTAAATCTGTAAAGCAGAGTGGAGTGATCCAGTGTCGTCTGTCTGATCCCATGCAGCTTTGCTGGCCAAGTTCAGGACAAAAATGCCTTAACTTCTTTCTGACAGAAACATCCCAAGGGTGCATACTTAATCCATTGCAATAAGAATTTGGAGTAACTGTTTCTTGAGAGATTGTAATCAATAGGGACTGCATTATTGTTCCTCAGTTCCTCCTTTTTCTGTCTCTTCAGATGTCAGATTTTTGATAGAGCTGTGTATTGTGGTCATTGGAGGAATGCCTTAAGAAGATAGGCTGCTCATCCAGTCCTGATAGATGTAGCAATTAAAAAAAATGTTCTTGAACAACTGAGGTAAATGTTTAGCCGTGGTGGGATCCAACTGAATTGTAATGGCTAGTTATTAAAAAGAATGCAGTTGTGAAAGTAATGTAGTTTAGTGGCTGTTTCTGTTACAGTTTTCAGAGGAGGTTGGTTTATAGGAAATGTTACTTATTTTGGGTAAAACAGAAAACCAAAACCAACGCTTGCAAATAATTTTTTTTAAAAGAACGAACGATGGAACCGTGGAAAACAGCTTGAAAATATCCTTCCCATGATAGAAATTTTGTGTTTTGGAAGAAGGAAGTATCAGATGAAAAGGGAAAGGAATTTGACCCAGTTAAATACAGACATGCATTGATTTATTTAAAGATGGAAAGTAATTGAAAATTTTGTTTCAGCAATACTGTTTGGAATACAGAGTATGAACACAACTTGGCAAACGCACATGTGACTTGCCTCAGTAATTTTATTGATTTTAATTGGAATTCTGAAAGGCTTATCTGCTGTGTTATCTTTTGCTTTTAAAGGCAGAAAATAGAAATAAGTGTGGTGTTCTTTCCATAGGTCGTTGCTCGTTTTATTTTTTAAGCAAACACAAGAGATTTTGTAAATTCATCAGGAGCAAGCTAGACTGGCAGGCACATTTGAGTGGCTACTGAAGAGCTGATTGAAACAGTACATTCTCTGAAGAGTAAAAGTCAGTTATCTGTCCATGACCTCTGGGGACCTGAAATGAAAAACTGGTGACACTTTTGTATGATTCTGTATTTATGTATAAGGATTTATGTAAATAACTTACAAAAATGTCTGCGATGTTACTGAAGAGAATACACGCTAAATCACTTAATACAATAATTCTTGAGAATTGCTAAGCTGATGTCTTCAGATAACTGTCTGGAATTACTGCTTGATGAATTAACTAACTCTAGTTAGGATTTAGTTCTTGCAGTTTGTCCCACTGAATATAGTCGTGACATCTAGCATCATAGCTAAAAGCAAGACTTGAGTAGTTAGAGAGGACAATCAGGCACTTGTGCAAAAACTGTTTGATTATTTGCTTACTCTTAAAGGAGGAAGTTCTCTGAGAAATCTAAAACATCTACTCCAGTTAAATTGCTCGGATGTTTGGTAGCCTGCACTCGGAAAAAAGTTTGAACTTCTTAGCATATGCTCTAAGTGGTTGTGCTTCACTGGCTCAGAAATTTCCAAGCATCTAACCGTCCTTGTTATTTGTGCTCCTAATGCCATGTGCCAGGATTTCAGAAAAAATTATCAGGAAAAATGTATGGGCAAAATTACAACTCCACTGAAGCCACAGGAAAAGTCATAGGAAAGTTGTTGAAGTTGGACTCATTTACTAAGTTTTCTTATATTTGTTTTGCCCTAGCAAAGAATTATCAAACTATGACATAGAAAATGCTGTACAGTTACATAATAGGCTTAATGTGGAGCACAGCTGGACTATTTTGATCTTTACATATTAAAGCTACACGCAGACTGCTAAATTGTAGGATGTTTGATTGCGGTAAGCTAAGTGGCAGTTACAGTGAGTAATATGCCTCTTTCCTCCCAACTTGTCTATTTTTCTTCATTCTCCTCAGTTCCTTCCTTACTTCCTTCTGAATTAATTCCCTCCCTCCCTCTCTCCCTGCCTCTCTCCCTCTTCACTTTCTTTACCAGAAGATTGACTTGCTCAAACAAATAACAATAAATTTAGGACAAATCAAAGGAAATAATACTGTCTGTTAGTTAAATAATGTCAATTCCAACATCTGGGATTATTTTTCATTCATTCAGGCAGAAAGATCAATCAACAATTGCTGGGTTATGCTGCCATAGTGTTTCATTTCCCCTCCAGATCCTATTCTCCTAATAACTCAAATGTATATTGTTTTTCTTATTTTTGTTTGTAGGAAAAATACTGTCTAAAATGCCACTAAAGGCTTCCAGAGAAGTTGGAAAAAAAATTTTTTTTCACTTTTCCCTAATTTTATTTTATATTTTGCTGTAATTTTTTTTTTTTACAAGCAACTGAGTAGGAGGAAGTCTTACAGTTTATCCATTAAAGGAAAAGAGATGACAGTTATGACAAATGATGGATATTTTTTCTAATAAAAGAGTTTAGGAAGCATACTGAAGTGTTGGGTTGTTGGGTTTTGGATTTGGTTGTTGGGGTTTTTTTTGTTTGATTGTTTTTTCATATACATTATAGGAATAAAACTTTTCTGACTGAAGTAGAAAGATAAGTGACAAATGTGATCAGTCTTATGTAACTTCTCCTTCTGTAGAAAAGAATGAGATGCCTAATATTTTCAAGGTTTGATCCAAACAGAGATGTTTGAGTTGCAAACTGACATCACTTTTGCAAGTATTCATCCTGTAACTGTCTGGTATAAGATCAAGTGCTGTGAAAGGCCAATGCTATCCAAAGAAAGAAGATCAAAGAATGCAAAAACTGGAAAAACAACATGTTGTTGCAAAAAGCTATTCTAGAAAGCAAAATGCTTAGTTGCATATGAATACACTTTCCCTGTACTTCTCCTCCCCACACACATCCATCCTGGTACTGAATTTGGGAAACAGCAAGGAGAGGTAGAATTTAATTATGTGGTTACTATGATATGTAGTCCTGCTAGGAGGATTTCCCCACCCCTCCCAGCTCCAAGGTCTGAATTACTTTGAAGCAACTTTGTTTTTTTACACGTTTTGTCTTGAATGTATTGCTTATAATTTTGATATTTCTTACTGGATTGAGGTTTTTTACCTATTAATTGTATGCAAGGATGGTTTGCTTAATATTTACTCTAATCTAACCACAAGGTAGTATTGCTAATAAATGCAGTATTTTCTCTACAGAATTTTTTTTTTTAATATGTGCTATGTAGTTTTGAAAGCTTTGTTTTTCTGCCTTTGGGAATAAACTGAAAAGTTCAACCAGCAGAGCTTCTCTTTTGAGGACATAGCAGGCATTGATAATGTACTATAAACTGTCATTCTGTAGTGACATCAGACTGCAGACTGACAGCAATCTGTTGGATGCGAGTGGCAAGATTGTAATGCTTTCTCAGGGAAGTGACTGTTGTCTTTAGAAGGTGTGTTTGATTTCAAAGGATATTTTGGTTTTCTTTAAAGATGAAAGCATTTTTCATTTTTCTAATGCAAAATTCTGACTCTGTAATACAGGAAATAAAATTACTACTCTCATGAGAGATTTATTGTTTGAATGTGGTTAAGCCCATCTTGATTTCAGCATAATTACTATACAATTAAATGGAGTTTGGGTAAATAAAACAGTCTGTTTTCTACTTTTATGAATTGAGAGTAAAATTACTAAATTTTGTGATAGAATATTCTGACTTTATTGATATTTTTTATATGCTTAAATTATCCTATAGGTACCCTTTATTGAGAATCGAAAGACAAGAGGAAATTTCAGTTAATGTTTCATTATTATTGTAATTATTGCCTAGATGAAAGGGATCATATATGTGGTAAACACAAAGAAACTTTATTTTAGTCACAAATACTGTTTTTTATTATGACACATCTATTAGTAACTACGTAGTCTATTTCATTTATACTTTAATATAGTTTCATTTTTTTTTCCAATTAAAAATAGTATTCTAGTGAGTGGCACATGATTTGATCCATACAAACTACACTATCAACTCTTGTATGTGAGAAGCCAAGGAACCAAGACACTTGTTTGCCTTTTTTTTTTTATTTTTTTTTTCCAGTGTACCTGAGAAAGGATGATATAAATCACTTTTATGTAACACTTTCAAGTACTTCTTTGACCTTTAGTGCCATAGTTCATTTTAGCTCATTACAGCTGCATTCCTTATTTACAGAATGTTTATTTTTCAGGAGAAAAGAAACCTGAGTGAGTCTAGAAGTAAGGCTGAAGAAAGTTTGTACTATTTCCAAAATAATCTACTTTACAGTTTTCAAGTGGTAGCAAATAAACTTTTGGAAACCTATTTTGTGTTATCTTTCAATTAAAACTTTGATTGTACATAGGGATGGCTTCAGAGAAACAGATGCAAGATCATTTGTAAAAGCTCTGAGGTGGCTGGCTGCAAACTTGCTATAGGCCCAAAGCTATATAGCTACGTCACTTGGTATTTTTGCCCACTTTAACATACTTCAACTTCTCAAGGAACTCCTAAAGAGGACTTTGAATGAGAAAATGGAGTTTTTATTGTCAGCCTGTTGGTATTCCTCAAATAAAAGGGCAGCCTGTAAGCTGGAATAACTAGCCAGTGAAAAGTGGGACTTACTTATTCAATATATGAAAGTGTGGGTTGACCATAAAAATGAAGTTTCTGTTAGATGCACCAGAGAGCCTGTCTAAAACACTGAAAAGGATAGCCATAATCAAATGGAGAGCAATACAGAAGACATTAAAGCGTTTTAAGAGATCTGAAAGAAGGCTAAATTTCCAACAGAATTTGTCAGTATATTTGAAGGAACCTAATAGTAAACAGATAGTAGTGATTTTTTTTTTTTTAATTAATAATAAATAGATCACTGAAGATGATGAATAGAATATTTTCAGTATATGTGGGACAGAAAACAAGTAAGTATCTAGGGATCAGAATAAAGAAGTCCTTTGTATAGCAGCTGTTACATTTTAATAATTTTAACTTTGAGACTTAGGTAGATTATTAATATGGGAGATAACCAGGATTAAGTTGTTTGGTTTTTTTCCATGGGAATTTAAACTGTGATAATGGTGAAGAAAAGTGTAAGACTTAAGAGCTAATGAAGGAAGACTGAATTTTACAGGGACCTTTGAACTGGAATAAAAAAATCTTTGGATAACTATCTGAGGAGGAACATGGTGGAGTAGTAATTAATTACTGCAAGATGATATTTTAAACATATTAATATAGTTTATTAATATTAAATATTCAGAACTTGTGACACCCTGATTATCAATTTAATAATAATAACAGGTTCTTTGCATCATTTATGGAAACTGTATACAGGTTATAACAGGATCTAGCAATAACTAGTAAATATATACATTAATTGAACTCGATTAAACTGGAAGAGAAGGCTTTGCAGTTAGTGTGCCACTTGCAGTCAATACACCGCTTGCTCACTAGGCAGACTCAAGGAACTCCTTTCTGCTTATGGCAGAAGGCAATTAATGGTTACAAAAGGCTTTTGATATTTACTCACAAAAAATATTATCTGACAGTATCTAAATCTTGTGGCGGTCTTGCTGTTGGTAGCTGTTAGAGGCTTTGGAGTTTCCCCAGGCTTCTGGGTGCTGAAGAAATGAGACAATCTCTGACCTGGTCCTGGCTTTCTGGATGATCTGTGTTATCTCTAGGGCTTCCGTCTGGGCAGGAGGCTTCCAGGTCCAGGCAGGATGTCTTGTGGTATGCAGTCTCAGCACATATAGAGCGGATATAATAGTGGAGCACACATAATAGCAGGCACACCTTGTAATGGCAAAGTGCACACTGTGCTCCCTGCTCATCTCCTTTTATTCATACGACCCGAGACTAGTGGGCCTTTGGACACAGAATAGTCAGTGAAATGGCAGTTAGCCAAGCTTGACTGTATTAGGTGAAGCCATAGGCTTGTTTTACCTCTTTTAGGGCAGAACACAGGCCTTGCACAAGGCAACTGTGAGTACCTTGTTTACCGCAGCGTCTGGGCAGGCCACGGACCCCAGACTTAGTGGCTCCAGATTCTTTGTCCTCTTTCCAGTGATTGCTCTTCCCAAAACAGAAGGAGGGAGAGCAGAAAAACATGCCTGGGCAAACCAGGACGTGTACAAACCTATTTTGACCTGCTTAGGCCTACCATGCCAAGGAGTACCTTCCACAATGGGAACTTTTTAAAGCTGAGACAGGTGATGTGATACAGAGGTAATTTGTGGAATAGGAGAAAAGTCACATAAATGCTCTAAGTTATTGTGGAATATTTGCGAGTAGCTGGAGGAAGTCTGATATCCACAGCTTAATATCTCTGTCAAATTAATACTGTAGTGCTTTATCTTTGACATGAGCAATGGCTACGTGGCATTTTTAGTGTACATAAACATTGTTAATTTACGCTTCTGGAAATTAAGTCACAGAGCTTTGAAGGTACTAAAACTTGACAAAAGTTCAAGATACTAAGTTTTGTTCCCTGGTAAATCTGTGTTGCATTTTATTTTATCCTCTTTTTGGATCCTGAACTTGGAAGGATGAGGTAGATTCCCGGAACCTGGAACAAGAAAACAATAGGTGTAAATGAATCTCAAATTATCCCATGTTCAGAAGACTGCTTTTAAGTAGACAATTTCTTAAAACTTCTAGTAAGTCTTCCTCTGAAGAAGTCTAGAAATCAGTTTTATTACTAGTCGCTTCTGTGTTTAGAAATTCAGTATTTTCTGACAGTTGATGTACAAGTAGTATGGAATACCATTTACATAGTGGAAAAAATCTTGCATTAATACTTGTCTTCATATTTTAAATATAATGTAATATTACACAGAGCAAAAGAAAAGTTGTACTAGAAACAGTATCAACAGTCTGAGATGCACAAATTGAGCTGAAAGATTGTTGATTAAATGCTTGAGGGGAGTATTCATTTTCTCTTCATGTTTCTGTGAAACATTTTTCACTGGCAGTTTCATACAAACAGAGTGGCACTTTCAGCCATTTTCTCTATCTTCTCTCCCTGGCTTTGGCAAGTAAAAGCGCATCTGAACACCAGGGTAAATGGAACCTGAAAAATCAGAGATAATGAATCAATAAATATACAAAGTAATAAAACCATTGTCGTGCCAGTATTTTCATTGCTTTGTGCCTGGCAAGTGTCCACTGTCATTCAGGGTCCCTTCCTGTTAATGTGATAGAGAGTAATAAAAGTATCTCTTAGAGGTATTAATGTGACAAATCCCAATACTGGATGAATAATGAAAGACCCATATTAATCCTTTATAACCTTTTGTAATAAAGCTTCAGTATGTATCAATTTACATTTTAAGATCTTCTCTCAGAGGATAAAGATCTTTTCCACTGTCACATTTTACAGAGATGGCAGAATCAGGCTCATTCAGCACAGAATTGAACATGAGTAATACCATTTACACTATTGGAGAATTGATGCCAATTTTAGCAGCGTATACTGCATTGAAACATTTGCATGTGTGTTCTGAGAAAATTAATAGACTTGTAGTAGTTCCGTCTATAGAATACAGATTTCACAAAAATGAAGGAATACCTAACATACCTGCTTTTAGGGGGTATCTAAAATAGCTGTAAGGGCATAGGGATTAAAAATATGAGAACAACCACTTCTTGCTCGTTTGCTGATTCTGTAAGTGAATGTCAACCGTTAATACAAGCCTTGGGGAGATAGCGGTCTTTGAACTAGAAAAAGATTAAGATTGTGACTGAGGGACTCTGAGAAAGGTTCTGTCTTGCCATGGCTTTGTGTTCTGAAGTACAGAAAAGGAAATCTAGCTGCGTTATGTTGCTGTCTGCAGGTGATTCATTTGCTATTATATATTGCTTATATATGGTGAGTCATATTTAGTCTGTATCTCTCCCTGCCCTCCTCTCCCTCTGTGCTTAAGAAGTGGTGAAAATGGAAAGAGATATTTTTGAGCATATAAATATACTGGTGGGCATGGTGACATGCCTGAGGACTCCAAATCTTACTGATTCTGTAGATTGTATTGATTGTCTTGTTTAAACATTCGTCATCATTAAATGCTCTTGATCAGAGAAGATAACACCAATGAAACGGTCAAAGAAGAATGTAGTGATCATCATTGACTCTGCGATAGCGATCAAAAATTGTCAAAGTAATTTTCTTCTTTCACGACTGAAGCCTGAAATGTTTTTCTGGCATGACTGACTGTTCTTAGTGCACATCCTTGGTATACTTATGTAGGGAAATATGCATTCACCCGTACATAAGACCATCATGGAATGATGCAACTAATTAAAAAAAATTTGGGGAGTGTCTGGAAGCAGTTGAGTTCTCTTGTATTTAAAAAAAAACGCATAAAACAATTAATTTTGCATACTAATGTTAAGATAATAAAACAGTTTAGTGAATTAGGTGATGTACTCTGGTTGTCTATTTCTGTTTAATGGGGGATTCTGAATTTGCTAAAAATCTTCAGATTTCCTGAAATGCTATTTGTGTTGTGTTTATGTTTTTTCCAAACTAAAACTACTGAAGCAAACAGTTACTTAAATATGCAGTCATAGAATTATTTGAGTTGGAAGGGACATTTAAAGGACATCTGGCCCAACCCTCGTGCTGAGAACAGGGACATCTTTAACTAGACCGGGTTGTTCAAAGCCTCATCCAACCTGACCTTCCAGGGATGGGGCAGCATCTCTCTGGGCAACTTGTTCAGTGCCTCACTGCCCTTGTAGTTAAAAATACATTCCTTGCACCTAGTCTAAATCTACTCTCTTTTAGTTTAATAACATTAGCCTTTGTCCTGTCGAAACTAGCCTTACTAAAATATCTGTCCTCCAATTTCTTGCACACTCCTTTCAAGTACTGAATGGCTTCTCCAGGCTGAACAACCCCAACTCACTCAGCCTGTCCTCATAGGAAAGGTGTTCTAGCTCTCCTTGGGACCATCTCCAACAGGTATTTGGTTTTCATGTGCCAAGGAATCCAGAGCTGGAGAGAGTACACCAAGTAGGGTCTCCCAAGAGTGAAGAGCTCCCTGGGCCTGCTGTCCATGCTTCTTTAATGCAATACAAGATGTATTTTTCTCTCTGGGCTGGAAGCATACATTGCTGACTCATGTCAAGCTTTTCATCCACATATATCCTCAAGTGTTTCTCTACAGGGCTGCTTTCAATTCCTTCATCCTGTAGCCTGTATTAATAGCAGGAGTTGTCCCAAATCAAGTTTAGGACCTTGCACTTGGCTTTGTTGAATGTATCACAGTATCACTAGGGCTAGAAGAGACCTCAAAGATCATCAAGTCCAACCCGTCACCACAGACCTCAAGACTAGACCATGGCACCAAGTGCCACGTCCAAACCCGCCTTGAACACCTCCAGGGACGGTGACTCCACCACCTCCCTGGGCAGCCCATTCCAGTAGCCAATGACTCACTCAGTGAAGAACTTTCTCCTCACCTCCAACCTAAACTTCCCCTGGCACAGCTTGAGACTGTGTCCTGTTGTTCTGGTGCTGGTTGCCTGAGAGAAGATGGTAACCTCCCCCTGGCTACAACCACCTTTCAGGTAGTTGTAGACCTCAATAAGGTCCCCCCTGAGCCTCCTTCTCCAGGTTAAACAGTCCCAGCTCCCTCAGCCTGTCTTCATAGGGCTTGTGCTCGAGGCCTCTCGCCAGCCTTGTTGCCCTTCTCTGGACATGCTCAAGCACCTCAATGTCCTTCTTAAATTGAGGGGCCCAGAACTGGACACAGTACTCAAGGTGTGGCCTAGCCAGTGCAGAGTACAGGGGTGAGGTTTTATGTGTGTGATGAGGTTCATGTGGATACTCTTCTCAGGACTGTCTGGGTCACTCTGTATGGCATTCTGTCCCTCGAGTGTGTCAACCACATCACTCAGCTTCATTTCATCTGCAGGCTTGCTGAGGGTACACTTGATCGTGCTGTCCATGTCCTTGGTAAAGATTACTACTACACAGTACTGGACACAGGATGGACCCCTGAGGGACACCTATCACTACAGATATTCATCTGGACGTTAAACCACTGACTACTACTATCTCAATGTGACCAGGCACCCAATTCCTTATTCACTGAATAGTCCATCCATCAATTCCATCTCTACAATTTAAGGGGAACAGTGTTGCGGGGGACCATGTGAAATGCCTTACAAGATTGCAGATAAATTACTTCTGTACTTTCTGTACCTTTCCCTTGTCCACCATAATATATCTTTGTTTGCTCTCATTCTAGTACTCAATGAATCTCACAAAACGCATTATAGGTAATACCTTAGAGAAGTAAAATCAACCAGTGGTGGGTGTTGGATAGTGGTGGTGGTGGTGATGCTGTCTAGTTAAGTCTGTACTTAATATTCAGAAGAAACTTAGATTGAAAATCTGTCTACAAAAAATGTAAGACTTTCTGATGTTTGCTTTAGTAGATGAAATTATTCCAAAGGCTTTGTAGTAGTATTGAAACCTTCCTAACCTTTTGCATATTAAGGGTTTATAATAGCTAAACAATAATGATCAAGACAGAAGAGAAGTGGTGACCTGTAAATGAGCCAAGGGGAGCCACGCTGCAGTAGGGAATGAAACACAAGTAGCTTCCTTTGCATGCTTAATATTAATGCAATTGTCAAGGCTTGGTATAATTCTGTAATATTCCCAAATGTATCAATTGCAGACTCTACCTATGTAATAGAATCTATAGGAGAGTGGAACACTTTGAGTTAGTGTTATCTGAGATTTATTAAATAGATGAATGTGGCAAAAGATAATAGCTGTTGGTATTTCATATGTCTCTGAAATCTAATATTCAGTAGCAAAGATATATTTCTTACTCAAAACAAACAGAAAATCCATCAGAACGGTGAGATCTTGGAACTCTACCAAGACATCAATCTTTAGCAAAACTGGCACTTCAGGTAACACAAAATCAAGTGAACAACCCCACAACACTCATTCTGCTGTCTACATAAGACAGCATACAAAACACATCTCTATTTTTTATTAGCATCTACAGAATAAAAGCAACATATAAATTATGTATTTTCAAATTACAGGCTGCTAAATTTCCCAACTGTTATGTTGTGTGACCTGTACCATCTTCTATAGATTTCAAGTCATTCAAAATTATTCGTTGTGTGACTGGTGATAATCCTCCGGGTAAGCTACGTCTCACTAATGACATAGACAATGCAGTGTTGAAAGAAGATGAGAACACTTTGGTTTTCTTGAAGCACAGTTGGATCTGTTCTGTGACCAGACTTGTAGGAGTCTGGTAAAAGAGTTGGCCCAACTTAAACTGATCTGTTCAGGCTTTCTAGTATGTCACGAAGCTGCTTAAGTCTTCTATTGTGCGCACAATGTTTCCTGGAGTTTTTTTGTACTTTCCATGGTATTTTAAAAGTCTGTATTGAAGGAATTTGAACCTGAATTTCTTCATACTTCTTGTTTTTGTAGATCTGAAAACAGATTGAAATTTTTATGAAGTTAACCAGTTTTAAAGAACTTAATGTCAGAAGGGCATAAGACACTATAGTGAAAATATAAACCTGCATTTTGTTTAGGTTTCTTTTAAGATTGGTGAAGGTAGGGAGTTTTGTTTTGAGTACTACCATGTGGATTTTTCTCCATTGCTACAGACCTATGTCGAATATGTTTGATACTTACAAATTATAGAAGCCAAACAGAAACCATCCAAGTGCATAATGAACAAATAACAGTATCTAAGAATCTTTGATCATCCAAGACATCTAATAAAATATATAAATGTCAATGGAAAGACTGATCTTGATCTCAGCAGGTTTTTTGTTATTTGGATTAATGACTTAAAAATTATATGATTTTGTAAACAGTTACTGTGGTTTTATATGTTGCAATATAATTCCAGGATATTGTGCCAATATTTTATAGAGAGTACTTATTTCCTTGGCTTTTGTTAATCCTTCAGAGAATTTTTTTTTTTTACTTCTTTATTTTCTTCTCAATATTTTTATAGGCTGTATGCTCATCTTTAATGAAATATACTTCATTATGCATTCAACCTAAGTGTTTATTCAAACAGATGTACATAATTATAAGTGAAGAACAAACAGCTTCATTTTGTCATTTTCTGGTCCCTTTAGTTCCTTCAAATATAAGCTTTCTGTTACATTTAATTGAGCAAGTGCTGATTTTAGTATAGAAGGACATTAAAGTTTATTCACTGTAGAGTGCTTGTACTTTTAGTGTAATTAACATTAAATGGTGTTCTTTGAATTTTGTAAGAGCCAAGTTATAACGTCAACAACTTCTGTTATTGCTTCCTACCTAAACACCCCTCCACACACCTCCTTCTCCTTAATTTATCCAATATGTAGAATACATGAATCCATTGCAATATATTAAATGAAACACGATATTGGACTATACTTTCTGCTGTGTGTACCACCTTGAAAAAAAACAAGCCCAAAACAAACCTATCTAATATCTCTATCATCTACTGCTAAAATTATGCAGTTCATCTAATACATTTCATTGTTGTAGAAACACCTCAAAGAATGAAGTAGGAAAATAATTAGTGGGAAAAGAAGTACTTTGGACAGAATATGTGAAAATCTATAATGATTTTTGGGCCTAGGGGAGTGATCAAGAGTCCAGGAAAGTAGATCAGTGTAAAAAGAAAAACTGTTAGGGCATGGAAAGCAATTAGGAACTTGGATACAAATGTTGCAGCCCCAGGAAGAACATTTGTCTTTCATGGTGGATTAAAACAGCTTCAGCTCTCCTCATAATTCCATGTTGTATTTGTGAATGTGGAAACCGGCGGCAATTACAAGCAAAATACACTGTATTGCTGAAATTAAATATTTATGTCACTTAGAAGTACTAATACTAATAATTATTATTATGCAACTATATAATGTAAAATGTGAGGTTTCCTATAGTTGTTTTCAAATGCCATCTAATGTTTTCTTCTGTATCTAAAAGAAATACTCTCTGCAAGAGTAGATTCTTCTTTGTTACATTGTTCTTCCAGTAAAATAAGTCTTCCTTTTGTGGTATTATCTATTTATCAATAATCATGAAAGCAAAAATTAAATGTGTATTATCAGCTTACTTGATTTTATTTATTTCTTTCTTTCTGGAAGGACTAACTGTACAGTGCTTTACAAATCCCATTGTGTGAGTTGTGCCTGCCAATTGGCATCCATTGCAGAGTTTATTCAGCCTTTTAAAGGAATTTTAAAGTCACTTTTTAAATTAATAAAATCTGCATAAAGCTGTATCCCAAAGTTGAAAAGAAAGCATAGAAATGTATTAAAGAAGTAACATTAAGTTGATCTAAACTAGAAGCTTTAAGCTATTTTCCTAAACATCCTGTCTTATTCCAAGGAATTGTCCAAACAAAACATGTTTCAAAATATGTTTCCTGATTTTTTTTTGAGCAGTGAATCTAACAGTGCAGCTGTAAGAACTCATGTAATGGTTTTACTGTATTTCTAAGTATCATGACCAAGAGTCTAAAAAAAAAAAAAAAAAGGCTACTAATGCAAAATTATAGCATCCTAAACTGATTTGCAGTGCAGGACTCTTACAGTCTGCTTCCTGAAAATTTGGTCTGTGTTGTTTCAACTTCAGTACCAAAATCAAGAATGATTTTTAAAATCCATGGCCATGCCTAAAATGAAGAAAATAGCCAACAGACTTGAAGGTTCACAATACAGTTGGAGTTTAGCCAAAATTTTTTATTACCTTCTATCTTGCCTAATTTAGTAATGCTTCTGAAATTTAGAATTAAATGTCTATTCTAAATCGAACTGAGAAAAGTCTCTTAAAGTGTTAATAAATCTTTAATTTATTGTAACATTTTGAGTCTAGCAGAGCCTAAACAGAATGAAGTAAGTTACTAGCAATAGTACTATTTCACAGTTATTATTAAAAGATGAATTATTTAGTTATGGTAAGACCCTAAGAAAACTGCAGACTGATCAGGGAATGTCATTGCTTCTTATATTTTGTTGTGTCATTTTTACTTCTACCGTTAGACCGTGCTAATATACAATTAATTGATGCATCAGTCTCTAGATGCAATTTAAGATTGACTTCCCTTAGTCATCTAAAGCTTGTAGATATAACCTGAGTTCTTCAATGGAAAGCAACAGACACTTCTGAAAGGCCTTTCTCTCCCCTTGAAAGAGACACGAAGGAATTCCAGAACATGTCATTTGATCTTGGAACTGTTGTCAGGACTCCGATTTTTTTAACCATGTTCTGCAGTCTCCTGCCCATATGCCCCAAGGCCCAGTGGCCAGACTGGCCATCTCCAGCTGCCTATGAGCTGGCACAGCTGGCTTGGATTAGGCAGTGTGAAACAACAGTGTTGTGAGACAGACAGATCTGTGAGCTCAGATCCTTGCCCTTGGTCTTTTCCTAAGATGTTTTGTAGGTAGGACTGTATGTATGTCTCCACTGACCCAGTCCTCACCTTTCTGACTCTTGCTGATACATGTGCCTTATCACTGTGAGCTGGTGTGGTTAACACAGGGATGTGATTTTTACTCTGAATCCCTGCAATTTAGGATCGTGATACATAAATGTGCATTTGATGAAATTCTTATCAATGGATACAAAAATAATGATTTCTATTCAAATTCATTTTGGCTGCTTCTTTTTATTTCAAAACTTTATGATTATGCGCTGTAACACTTTTTTTTTTTAATTTGGTTTTTAATACCAAAAGACCATGACTAGTGTGGAAAAGAAAATCTGGGACTTGCAACATAGAGATCTTTAGTTTAAATTCACCAGTATTTTCAGGTTCTTAAAGGAAGAAATAAATGTTAATGTGCCTTCTGGAACTTAAGCACTGCCATACAACTTTATGGACCCATGGAAAGCTAGAAATCACATCATCCTTAATATCTTTTATTTCCTTCAATGGGATTGTTCTCTCTTACACTGCAGGACAAAAGATGGATGTCTAGTATGGTTATCTTCCCTTATGAGGGCGCTGTGTAGCAGGGTGCCTTCTTTTCTCTCTATTCTATATTTATCTAAGGGAGGAGGAGGCCTGTTCCTGTTAATTAGCAAGAACAGACAATACTTTCTATACACTAAGGAGAACAGAAGGAGTCCATTTCATGTGAATGCTTTTTTTAAATTTTTTTTTCCTTTTCTTTTTTTTTCTTTTTTTTTCCTTTTCTTTTTTTTCTTTTTTTTTTTTTTAAAGTGTTTCAGCTACTTTCAGCTATGTCAGGGTCTCTGCCAAAGTTGCTATAGAGGACAAGGCTTTGAAATGCTCTAAGGATTCTGGTACTGCTTTTAATAAATGAAAATAGCTATCAGTAATGCATTAGTGCATTATGGGACTTTGAAATCACTGCACCCAGACTGTGATGAATCACAGTATGAAGGGAGGATAGATGTGCTAAAAAACACAGTGAGAGTCTGTTTTCTCCTGCCATATTAACTTTGGCTGAAAATAGTGTTTTAGAAACATGGAATTTTCAAGACGTGCTATTGAAAGGGTGTTGTAAGTCTCCTAATCTAAAGCTTCATTGTAATGAGCGAATGTATCCTCTGATACTTTTCATATATTGATCAAATTCGCTTTATGGAGAGCCTTTTTTTATATATATATAGCTTTAGTCCTGAGACCTTTCTATTATATATATGTGTTTAAAGTATTTTTCCATCTATAGATTAACTGTATGTACTACAAATCTTTGTGGTCACAGCATAGCAAAGAGAGTGGTAGGAATTCATTTCTTTAAGTTGCAATAGCAATCAACAAAGAGAGAAACTGTGGAAGAGGAGGATGATTCCTTGTTCATGCTGGAATCCAATTACCTTTCAAGTTCATGACAAAGCCTCATGGAAACTGAACTGTAATTTATTTTTTCCTTCATTCAAAGTCTTCATGAAAAGATTTGCATATATTGAAAACAGTTCTTACATAGACAGTGCACTTTATTTTGGCCAGTTGTGAAAAAAATTTGCCTGCAGAACACAATGCACACAAATCTTTACAAGACGATGTTTTTTTCTGGTATCAGTAACCTGGTTAAACACTTAAAGTAGTAGTTGTTGTGATTGGTAAATGACTATTATCTTTGCATCATCTATTGGTCTTGCATACTACAGTACAGAAACATATTGATTTCACTATGTCATGTTAGTGACCAGACCCTAATTTATATATGCATATATATATATATATAAAAATATATCTCCACAATAACTAATAAGAATTGCAGATTCATAGTGTAATCCATTTCATACATCATTGAGTGTAAGCAATTGTCTTCTTATATCTGATTATTTAGCAGAGGAATGCCATTTACTGAATTTGTCAAAGTAGTATATTCAGAGTAGCCAAACTGCCTTTTTGCAAGGGTTGTGTCTCAGTAGTATCGTGGAACTCTGTAATACGACTATGTCTGTGCCCATGAAACAAAATATTCCACACTGAGCATGTAAAACTGACTCGAACTTTTAGATTTACTTTATTAAATTTATTATTTTGAGACCAAATCTTTCTAAATACAGTAAGTTGTTATATTGAATTGTTTCCTGGGTGACATTAAAAGTGGCTCTGTTGTTCTTGGCTTAGTTATTATTGGTTATAGAAAAAGCAACGTAAAGAAGAAGAAAGT
The DNA here is from genome assembly GCA_013396675.1 of Eubucco bourcierii. Lineage (NCBI taxonomy): Eukaryota > Metazoa > Chordata > Aves > Piciformes > Ramphastidae > Eubucco > Eubucco bourcierii. The sequence goes on along the minus strand of VWZE01024400.1, from coordinate 1,150,059 downwards.
ACTGGACTTTATATAATCAAAACCAAGGATAATACAAATACATCCTTCTCCAAACCACATTAAAAAAAATAAAAAGCTGGAAGGGTATTAAGTGTATAAGACCATTGAAAGGAACATTAATGTTATGGATTATTCTGTACTATACCACGTAGTAACATTGATTTTCATATCCCAAAATATCTGCAAGGATTTCTAAAAAAAATTAAGAAGTCCTGAAAAGACTCCTGAGTTTTTTCTTTACTCTGAAGAATATAAAAATCCCCAGATGGGACAGTTCTTTTTTCTCAAAACCACACATTATACTTTCATCTGAAAAGTTAGACATCTAGTGTGCAAAGCATTCTTTCCTACTTAGCCTGCCAGCAGTGGCACATACTGTAGAAACTGCTTGATTATGATGGAAAATCAAAAACATTTTGATGTAAAAAACATCTAGGTTTTGATCACCTTTTCCACTTAAAAAGATCTACTGCCAGCTGAGGCAAAAAATTTACCTCTTAAAAAAAAAAAAAAAAAAAAAGCTAATACTAGTAATATGAAATATTGTAGTAACTAATTTTCTCTGTTAATGCAAATCAGATCTCTTCCCAGGATATTATGGTGCCATTCTTAGCTCAGCATCAGTCTAATCAAAAGTGCCTGGGCTATCTTAAGTGCTGAAAGAGGGCAGAGATATTTATTGCAGGTTCAAAGGTAGAAGACCAAGAAATTACTTCAGAATAGATGAAATATGTATTAAATACAGGCAGTTCACCTGTTTCAAATATCAATTAGAGATGTAATGTTTTCACTAGAGATTCAAGTAGTTCAAGTGTATTGATATACTGCAACTCTATAGAATTAACTAATGTTTGATGAGTAGCCAATTAAATGCAGGTATCTTTTATAATTTACTCTGTTTTCATCAAGTAAGTAGAAAACACAGGCAAACATGACCTGTTAATTTAATACTTAGTTTAATAAATAGAATTTAAAAAAATATTTAGGTTTAAAGGTTTACTATTTAGATTTCTGGCTTTCCTCATTTATTCAAGGAGAAATAAATATACTAGAACAAAAATTGCATCAAAATATGTGGACTTAAAATAATTAAAATGCCTTTGTAAAATTACAGTAAATGTGTCAAATACATATTTTTAAAAGTTACAGAATAGAATATTAAATTTCAGTCTATTAAATTGTAATTTTTACCATATGTGGGCCTTCTGTTTTTCAGCATAGAAATAAAATTCACACAGGTATCATTCAGCATTTTAGACTCTAATGAAAAATATATGCTAGGCAATTGTCTCTCTTTAGCCACTTACGATTGTAGCTAAAAATTTTCTGTGTTTTAGAGCTTGATGTGAAAGGTTTGTAGTCAATTGTTCGATTTTTTTTTTGGTCTCTTTAATAGTACTTTTTCACTACGTTAATGCAATATTAATGTTTTATATTCTTTAATTAATCTAAGTGAAGTCTTGTATGAATGTGTGCACTCTGGACTAATGTTAAAAAAAAGAAGTGGCAAATTGTAGCTTGTTTACTCTGCCCTCTTAGTTAAGCATTGCTAAGAAGAAAACCATTAGCAACTAAATTTCTGGCCTATGTGTTCATGCAGGTGTAGTCCGCTCATATATGCAGATTGATCCTAAATAGGAAATTATTATACAGAAAGACAAAAAGTAAGATACAAGAAACATGCCTCAACTTCTTGTTTTCAAATGTTTTTTAAATGAACATTAATTAAGAATGTATTATTATTAATTACTGATTTTGCAAATGCAATGAATTTAAGAATATAATTTCATTAAAGCTTAATTTGATTTTAAATCAGCAAACTAATTACAGTTTGAAATTTTCATTGTGCTATGACCATACCATTTTCTTTACATGGATTGATTTACTGTGCAGCTTTTCTTGTGCACGATGTATATTGAGATGAGGACTTAAACTAATCTTTTCATAAGAAAGAGTTGTTCTATGAAGCTTTCTTTCCACAGCTTCTCACAGCAGTTTATTCTGTTTTAACTTGGTTCAGGCATAGAGTATCATCAGTAAGTTTGTGGATGACAACAAGTTGGGTGGCAGTGTTGATTAGAATGAGGGTAGCGAGACTTTTTCAGAGGGACTTGGATAGACTAGATCAATGGGCCAATATTAATGGGATGAGTTTCAACAAGGCCAAATGCCAGGTCTTGTGCTTGAGTCACAACAGCTCCAAGCAAAACTACAGGCTTGGGGCAGTGTGGCTGGAGAGCTGCCTGGCAGAAAGGGATCTGGGGGTTGTAACATACAGGAAGCTGAAGATGAGCCAGTAGTGTGCCCAGGTGGCCAAGAAGGCCAATGGCATCCTGGCTTGTATTAAAAATACTGTGGCCAGCAGGAGTAGGGAGGTGATTGTCCTCTTGTACTCGGCTTTGGTGAGGCCACATCTCAAGTATTGTGTTGAGTTTTGGGCACCTCAATACAAGAGGGATGTGGAGGTGCTGGAACTGGTCCAAAGGAGGGCAACAAAGCTGATTGAAGGGCCTAGAGAATAAATCTTATGAGGAGCAACTGAGGGAGCTTCGGCTGATTAGTTTGAAAAAAGAGGAGCCTGTGGGCAGACCTCATTGCTGTCTACAACTACCTGAAGGGATGTTGTGGAGAGGCTGAGGCTGGTCTCTTCTTAAAGGTAATTGGAGACAGAACAAGGGGGAATGGCCTCAAACTGAGATTGGGTAGGTTTAGAGTGGACATTAGGAAAAGAAAGGTTTTCACTGAGAGAATGGTCAGGCACTGGAATGAGCTGTCCGGGGAGGTGGTTGAGTCACCAANGTGATTGTCCTCTTGTACTCGGCTTTGGTGAGGCCACATCTCAAGTATTGTGTTGAGTTTTGGGCACCTCAATACAAGAGGGATGTGGAGGTGCTGGAACTGGTCCAAAGGAGGGCAACAAAGCTGATTGAAGGGCCTAGAGAATAAATCTTATGAGGAGCAACTGAGGGAGCTTCGGCTGATTAGTTTGAAAAAAGAGGAGCCTGTGGGGAGACCTCATTGCTGTCTACAACTACCTGAAGGGATGTTGTGGAGAGGCTGAGGCTGGTCTCTTCTTAAAGGTAATTGGAGACAGAACAAGGGGGAATGGCCTCAAACTGAGATTGGGTAGGTTTAGAGTGGACATTAGGAAAAGAAAGGTTTTCACTGAGAGAATGGTCAGGCACTGGAATGAGCTGTCCGGGGAGGTGGTTGAGTCACCAAATCTGGATGTGTTTAAGGGTCATTTAGATGTGATGCTTAGGGATATGGTTTAAGGTGAATCTTGTAGAGTAGGGTTATAGGTTGGACTTGGTGATCCCAAGAGTCTTCTCCAACATGGATGTTTCTGTGATTCTGTGACTTAGAAGCAGAGTATTGTAATTGTGGTTTTCTTGGATCAGTGTTTTGAAGATTTCTGTACTGTAGAAACTAATTTGAACACTGGGCTGCTATGACAAGCAAAAGAACTCAGGACACTGTAATATTCAAGAAAATAGTTTATAGTATACTATTTGCTGTAGTATAAAAAATGCTTGAAGGACTTTAATTTTTAAACAAATTATTTTATATTTCCTTCTTTGCTCATTTTTGTAATATTACAGACTGAAAAACTACATTATCTCATTCTGAGATTTTATAGAACTTTGTTCATATTTAGCTTCATGGTATCTTTATCTCACTGATTTCCTTTTAATTGGAGAAAGTACAGAGGGGAAATCACAGAATGTATCCGATTGGAAGGGACCATTGAAGGTCATCTTGTTCAATACCCCTGCAGTGAGCAGAGACATCTTGAACTAGTTGCTCAGGACCCCATCAAGTTTGACCTTGGATGTCTTCAGGGATGGGACCTCCACCACCTTTTTGGGCAACCCAATCCACTACTTCACTACCCTCATTGTAAAGAACTTCCTCCTGTTCAAATCACAGAATTCCAGAATTCTGGGTAGGGAGGGACTCCAAAGGCCATCTGATCCAACCTGTTTAGGTGATAGTAGAGTTGAAATGAGATGGACCACCACCCTGGCAAGCTGAGTCTTTAAAATGTCCAATGCAGAGAAATCTACTACTTCTCTTGGGAGATTATTCCAATCTCTTACTGTTCTTATAGTGATTTTGTTGTTGGTTTTTTTTATGGCATCCTATTGGAATCTCCCCAGGAGTAACTTATACCCATTACCCTTTGTCTTTTCCATGTGACTCCTTGTAAAAAGGGGATCGCTATCCTCCTGGTAGCTGCCCTTTATATACAAAAAGGTCTCCCCAAAGTCCTCTTTTGTCATGGCTGAGCAAACACAGTTCTCTCAACCTTACTTCATATGGCAGATCTTCCAGTCCTCTGATCATTCCTTTAGCTATTTTTCTGGACACTTTCCAGCCTGTCTGCATCTTTTTTGTATATCAGGGACCAAAGCTACATGAAATATTGCAAGTGTGGTCTGACAAGTGCTAAGTAGAGTGGCGTAATGACTTCTCTATCTCTGCCTGTAATGCCCTTGTTGATGCAACTGCTGGTCGTCTTTGCCACTACAGCACGCTGTTCACTCATGCTGAGCTTCTTATCCACCAAGGCCCCAAGGTCCCTTTCCACAGGGCTGCTCTCCAGCAAATGTGTATGAATGTTAGAAATTAATCCTTTAGATACACAATTCACAGGAAAGATAAGAGAATGAATGCAGAAACCAAATGCTGTCAGTATCAGAGGCTGTTCCTTTCTCACCTCAACTGTATTCTGAGTGATGAAGCCTTGCATTCTTAAGTACTCTTACATGGATGAATAGTGGCTGAGAAAGAAAAGACCTTACTTCTTACATATGAAAACGTTATTGAGAGGAAACTACAGTGTATTTACTCAAGGAACAACGTGAGACAAAGCTATTTCAAGTCCACAAGTGGAGGATTACATTTTAGTAAACTGTATATACATCCTGGAAATATGTAAGATCTGTCTTTCCTCACCTTTTCTATTAATGCAGGTTAACAGGACAGTTACCTTTAAAAACAAAACCAAAAAACACTTACTTAAACTGCAATGTGCAGAGTTATGCCTTTTCTCAACCATTTATGGCTTTTCTTCCCATTAATTGGGGAAGAAGATTAAGACAAAGAACTAATTCTGGTTTTGATGCTTAGAACCTGATTGGAGTGGTGATTCCTTGTGTAATGTGTTAAGTAATAGTTACACCAAATACACATTATTTGGATATCTTCGAGATATCTTTGCTGTCAAGTGTGAGGTTGCTTCAAATATAATTTCATGCCAAAATCATGTGTGATTTATCAGAACTTCATGGTTCTCTCTTTTAGACTTTTAAGACTGGATGTTTTTATTGCCCACATTAATGTAAAATTTTGTTGAATATTCTTTGCCTCTGAACTACCTCCCAGTTCTACAGATTAAATAATTAAATTTCTAATTTCTCCTTTCTGACTCTGGGGTATTTCTTTGTAGGTGACAAATATTGTGTATCAGATTCCAAAGAGGGCTGTATCCATGTTCTGTAAAAGTGACATTAGGATATATTCTGTGTAATCTTTCATGTCACTCTTCATGCATTCTACTATGCTTGCTACTTTCTTATTCAAATAAAAGAAAATTAACAGGATAATATATATTATTTCTCATCTTTCTGGTCAGTTGATTTAGATGCCTTTGAAGTGTGTTAGTAGTCTAAACTTCCTCCATTAATTTTCAGCAGACTACATCAGCGTCTGTGATTTCATTACAAAATACACTGAAGTGGCATTCCAAAATCAGCATGTTGGCTTGTCTGACCTGTGTGTGCTGTGAAGCCGTATGTCAGACTACAAGCATTTTAAATAATTTAAATGGAAAGCGATTTCCCAGTGAAAAAGAATAAGCTGAGAAGCCATTTATTTTAAAAAGTACTTTATGTATGCTGCCAAGCGCATGCTTGTTTTTCATATCCTATAATAAAATCTATGTAGGCTTTTAATTTTTATAGTAAATAACATCCTCATTTAAAAAAAAAAAGCTTTAAAAAAAGTGTTATTATTCTTTATTTGAATAATGAACACATCTTGAGGTCACTGTTGGTAAAATAATATGGTACCTAATGTTCGGTATTGCTTTTCATGTAGATTACCTGTCTAAAACACATACATGTATTGCATAATTTAGAATTAATCACTACTATCTGCCTTCTGAGGACCAATGTATTATGTGTTTTAAGATGTTAATGCTAGAATTCTTAGAATCCATGTTATTAATAAATAAAAATTGTTACATGTAGCCCTATGGGACTATTTCTTTTCCTTGTTCTTCCTCTTCCCTGCCCCCCAACCCCACCAAGGCCTTTGAAAACAAAATACTTTGTACACATCTTTTACTAAAGTATTTCTACAGTCCATGTTCCTGCAGACTTACCTGTATATAAACCAATTGATTCCCTGATGTAGAATTAATTAATTAAATTGGATACATCTACTTTTTTGACAATGAAAACATTAAAAAAAAAAAAGTACTCTTTATTTCAGTGTTACTTGCAGATTAATTCAGTTTTATTGTGATTTCTGTTTTCTTTTCAGTGTTTGTGCGTTCTTCCTCAGATTAAAGTCAAGATATTGATATCAAAAGGATGAGCTTATGACTCTACAAACATTTTTAAGCAAGAATATAATACTTTGAGTAAAGACAGGCATTTTGCCATGATCTAAAGACTAATTACCAAAATATATTTAATTTTAAATTGATTGTGCTTACTCAGACATTCCTTGTTGGTATATATAGCCCAGTGTACGATAAGTTCTGCAGAATCCTGACTAGGCAGATATATTTTAAAGGAAAAAATTGCCTGTCCTTAAAGAAGACTCTACCTGTCATTGAGGCAACCAATTTTACAGCTAATCTGAGAATACTTAGAGATAGATTATAAAAAGAACAAAAATCCTTGTGGTGACAGAGCATTGCACTAATATATCACACCCGAAACTAATGATTAACTCCATACTTTATTGGATAGTTTTAATGAATTTTAGTATAGCTCCGAGACATAACACATACAGTCATTTTCAGATTTCTCATTTTTATAGCCATCAGCAGACTATATCATAATGGCATTTTGAAAAAGAATGATAAAGGAGTTATAGGGGTGGCTAAAATGGATTTTCTCACCCACATACCATGGTATATGTGATTCTAGAGTCTAACAAATGTATGAAGCACAAACCAAAATGGGATTCAAATGTACATGAGTTAGTAATGCCTTGCTTGTTACAATAACATGTATGATAAGTTGGTGTCTTGCACAGATGCAAGTTTGACTATACGATGCCATTTAGACTCGGGTTTTATTAGCTTAATCAGATTATGCTGAGTATTGAAAGATCAGTAAGCTTGACAATGCATCTTTTTCATCCAGTTGTGGGTCTAACATGGGAGTTCAAAGCACGTGCACATGACAGCCACATTCCATTAACTAACCTTTCTTCCATTTTCCTCTTCTCACCATAATAAATTTTAATCAGAATTTCTTTAGATATTCATAATCTAATCTTTTCCTCTTACCATATCACAATTTGAGCTCTAAGAATGATGAATCTATGGGGTCTTTTGGTTTGGTTTTGGTTTATTTTATTTTTTCCCCAGCAACTGGATTCTATATTTTGGGATAAAATAATAGCTGTCTTCTTCTCATTCATAGTGATGCAGTATTGTATTTCTTATTTGTCACAACGACAATTTTAGTTTGGTGCATTTCAATCATATTTTGTCAAAACGCTGAATGTGTACATTGAGTTATTAACATTAAGGTAAATATCTAGAAGGAACAGTCACCTAAAACACATGAAAACACTCATCTGGTTCCTCAAAATTATCCATGTTAATTTTTACGATAAAACTTGGCAGTATGTGTATTTGAAGTAATGTTATTTATCACTTAGGAGCATCAGATAATTCTGTCTCAGCTTCATCTCTAGATTCAGTTTATGCAAGGGTGTTCAAGGAGGTTGTGTGAACACAACACAGCAGTATATCTCTTTTTTTGTATCTCTTCCAGTATCTGAAGGGGGCCTACAGGAAGGCTGGGGAAAGATTATTTACAAGGTCCTGCAACGACAGGACAAGGGGCAATGGCTTTAAACTGGCAGAGGGGAGATTTAGACTGGATGTTAGGAAGAAGTTCTTTACAGTAAGGGTGGTGAGGCACTGGAACAGGTTGCCCAGGGAGGTTGTGGATGCTCCCTCCCTGGATGTGTTCAAGGCCAGATTGGATGAGGCCTTGAGTAACCTGTACTAGTGGGAAGTGTCCCTGCCTATGGCAGGGGGTTGGAACTAGATGATCCTTGAGGTCCCTTCCAACCTTACCATTCTATGATTCTTTTGGCACTTGACCAGAATACTGTTTGCTGTTTTAACAAAAACTTTCCTTCTCGGTGTCTTCCTGTTTCTCCCTTCCTACCCCTTCTAAGTTCCAGCAAAATATGTCTGAATTTTGCTGTCAAACAGCTACAGTAGGATTGAACCATTCCATCTTGTTTTAATGTATTGGTCCATAAAAGCTCATATTTTTAAAATAAACTCTGTGTAATGTCAGATGGCATTGACAGCAGCCTTGACTTGATTGCGTTCTAAGTGGGACAGTGTTTAGGAAAATCCCCTTTAGCTGTGTCACTTACTTGTCCGTCAAGGGAATAGCCTTCCTTACAGCTACTCTTGAATCTAGAAAGGTGAGAAGCGGAACTGCTCTCCTATCCCTGTTAAAAATGTATAAATACAAATTTGGTAGGAGCTGGAAACTGAACAGGGAGTTGCTGTTCTCTTTCCAGGCTGAGACCAACTTAGCCATAGTCTTTTCACAAGATGAGGAGGAGGTTATTCTTTTCTTGTGTTCTCTGTGTTAAAAGGAACAGAATGTCTTCATGAGCTGGATTCAGAAACTAGCCATTGCTATCAAAAAAGGTTGAGCACAGGAATTTTACCATTCCTTGTAAGTCAACTGCCCAAGATTTATTTTTTTTTTCTTAATTTGAATTTTAATGTTAGTATAGAAATTAAATTGCATAAAAATTTAGGAACATGTAGGAAAATGGTATTGTCATTAATATATTGCTCATTACATTTATTAAAATTAGAAATTAGTATAGTAATTGTAATTGATTTGGTAATTAAAAAATAGTTTCAAAAAGATCTGATAATTAGAGGAATATGTGATATAATGGTATTTGAAGTGAAAAAAGAAATAAAGACAGTTGAAGTGGGAAGGAGAGTATAAGTTCAGATACATAATAAATAGGCTTTAAAGGTACTCACTTTTAGAGAGATGTCTTATAGTCTGAATGAGGTTCTGACAATTGTGATTTGATGTTTAAGGTAGTTGTACTTAGGCAAATTAAAAATTCTGACTCTTTAACTGCATGTAATATTTGTAAGGAAAATGTGTATGACATCTTTCTAGAAAAACTACACTGATAATTAAAAAAAATTTTTTTTGGAAGTCCAAAATAGGCCTATCTAGGGGGGGGAAAAAAAAAAAAGAGAGAGAAGCAGTAACAAACCCCTCCCCCGACATTCCTGTTGTTTCTGTTGTCTAAAGGGAGACTTTTACTGTGGATCTCATTTTGTAACTTTAAACTGATGGAAAAATATAATTACTGTCCTTAAGATAATTTATCACCAAACTACATTTGTGACATCAGTCATTATGAGGTCTAATGCATGTAATTGGCAAATGTGTTTGCATCTCATACTTTATCCTAATTGACATCTACCATGTTGCTGCTGACAGCTTTTCAGCCCAGATGAATGCTGTTTGCCAAGAGCTATTACTACTTTGCTGAGGTAGTCATACATGGATATATTATAGTGAAGATACAGAGTGAAAATTCACCGTGTTTTACTGCTTAGGTGTCTAGGTTCAGTAATTCTGAATAGCAAGGCTTTGACATGCATTGAGTAGATTCTTGACAGTTTGACGATATGTCACTTCTGAGGGTTTGTACAGTACACCAAAAGATGACCACTGAAATACTGAAAGGTTACTGTGTGCTTTGAAGCACTGAATATAATTCATGAAAGATGAAACTTTATAAATTAAATTACCAAATAAAAAATATTTTGCTAAAGAATCATTAGACATTTCCTCTTTTGTGATAAGATTACATTTTGTCATCAGTATTCATGCAAGAGGACAGGTCACTCAAGGCCTCGTCTAACTTGACCTTGAGCACCTCCAGGGAGGGAGCAACCACAACCCTCCTTTAATAAGCTCTAAGTGTTTATAACTAAATATTGGGGTAGCAAGCCTTCTCCTCTTGTTATTTTCACATACTATGCTTATAATGAGGTATTGATTAAATTGCTATTTCTCTAACTCCCTTCATAAGCAGCATGATTGACATCATGAACTCTTTATGGCTTCATAACTTATGACACACATTGTTTAAAGAATTATCAAAGGATCTTGTTTAAAGATGTTTAAAGAATGATCAAAGGATCACAGGATGTTAGAGGTTGGAAGGGACCTCCAGAGATCATCGAGTCCAACCCTCCCTGCCAGAGCAGGACAATAATCACTGCAGGTCACACAGGAATGTATCTAGATGGGTGTCGAACGTCTCCAGAGAAGGAGACTCCACAACTTCTCTGGGAAGCATTTGCCAGTGCTCCGTGACCCTTACAGTAAAGAAGTTCTACTTCGTGTTGAGATGGCACTTCCTGTGCTGTAGTTTATACCCATTGCTGATTGTAATATCACAGGGTGCAACTGAGAAGAGTCTGTTCCCTCCTTCTTGACACCCAGCCCTCATACATTTATAAACATTTATTAGATCGCCTCTAAGTTTTCTCTTCACCAGACAAAAAAGCTCCAGGTCCTTCAGCCTCTCCTCACAGGGCATGTGGTCCAGCCCTTTAATCATCTCTTTCGAGTAGTTCTCTGTTCTTCCTGAACTGGGGAGCCCAAAACTGAATGCAGTATTCTAGTTGAGGCCTCACCAGGGCAGAGTAGAGAGGGAGGAGAATCTCTTTCAATCTGCTGGCCACACTCCTTTTAATGTACCTCAGGATCTCATTGGCCCTTTTGGCCACAAGGGCACGTTGCTGTTCCATGGTCATCTTGCTTTGCACCAGGACTCCCAGGTCCTTCTCTACTGGACTGCTTTCCAGCAGATCACCTCCCAGTAGTGCTGTTTATTGTTCCTTCCCAGGTGCAGGACTCTGCACTTATCCGTGTGGAACCTCGTTAGGCTCCTCTTTGCTCAACTCTCCAGTCTGTCCAAGTCTCGCTGAACGGCTGCACAGCCTTCAGCTATGTAAGCCCCTCTCTCCCTGAATATCTAATAGAAATTTCTCATGTTTCCATTTGTGTCTGTTGCCCATTGTCCTATTACTGTGCACCTCTGTTAAGAGCATGGTGTCATCTTCTGTGTCTCTTCCAAAGAAGCAGTTGTACATAGCAATAAGATTGTGCCTTAGGCTTTCTGTCCTCGAAGATTTCATCTCTCCAGCTCTCTTTTTGGCTGTTTACTGGAATCACTCAGTATGTTACTACCATTTATGTACTAGGGTGGCCAAAACTGGGCATAGTGCTTCAGATGCGTTCTTAAAAGTGACAAGCAGAGGGGGAAGGGCAGTTTTCTGGTTATGTTGCTTACACTCTCAGTAATACGTACTAGGATGCAGTTGGCCTGTGTAGCACAGGTACAACTTCTGTCTCACATACAACTGGCTCACCAGGATTGCTAGGACCTTCTTTGCAGAGCTGCTTGCCAGACACTTGACCGCTAGATATGCTTCCCTTGCTGCATGGAGTAAACCATTTCAGACACAAGGCTTTGCATTTGCTGTTGTAGCACTTCATGAATTTCTGGTCAGCCCATTTCTCTGACCTCTTCACCTTCCTCCAACTAGAAGCCTTGACATCCAGTATACGGACTTCCTTCTCCAGGTCAGTGTCTTCTGCAGGTTTGCCGAGAGCATTTCCTGTCATGCAGGATGGTAACGAAGACATAAAACTATTGGCTACCAGATGGACTTCACACCACTGACCTCTGAGCTGTGGCAGTCCTGACAATTTATCATCCACCTAATCCACTTGTCCAGACTGTTTCTTACCAAGAATTATGGTAGATTGTGCCAGTTGTGTTGCTAAAATGAAGATGCACAAGATCTGCTGCCTCCCCATGTCCATAGGTGCCAGTCATCTCACCACAGAGAGCAGTGAGGTAGATCAGATGTTATCTGCTCAGGCAAGAAATGATTTTTAAGATCTGATCCACAGCTTCTCTTAAGTAAGGCTGACCACCCTGTACTTCTCAAGGTCTTCCATTTAGCATGTTATGAAGAGAAGTGTCACAGCAACTGCTTTCAAGACACCACAAACATTCCAAAAAAGGACAGGCAGCAGCCTCACAGTGATATCTGCCAGCTCCATGAACGTCTCTGGGAATGCCTCCCACCCGGGCTCATGAACATTCGTGGGTTAAGAGATCCACACTTTCTTCCACTCCTGTGAGTGCTGCTGCAGGCCCACAGATTCTATTAGGAGACTCAGATACCCTGGAAACTTGAGCAGAAGTCCTACCAGTAAAACCTGAGGTGAGAAAAGGCATAGAATCCTTCAGCTTTTTGTGCATTCCTGTCACTAGGCCTCTTGCCGCACAGACCTGTGGCCGGGAATATTGACCCCTGTTTGTGCTCTTTGTTTTTTTGCTTACTGAGGTATAGAGATGTCAAGAAGTAGAGGTGGTTTCAGAAATGTTTTCTGGGTACCGGAACTGTTGTGTTAATCTTAGAAAGACCTTTGCCCACACGCATACACCCATCCTTTGATTATGTAGTTTAAGAAAAGCATCCTATGGTTAGGCATAAATTGTGCAGAAGGTTTGAGAAGTTTATGAGGGATGTGTGAAGGGAACTGCCAGTGTCAAGCAGAAGAGTAGCCAGGCCGAGGGAGGCAGTGGAACAAAATTCTCCTGTTGTGAGAGGTAAGCCTTCAGCATTCTCATTTAGGTTTTAGGAAGTGTTGAAGGTTTCTAGTCAGGTTACCATTTTGTCATGGAAAGACAATTAAAGGAGAGTTTTAAAATCAGAACCTTGAAAAAGAAAAAGAGGTGAGGGATTTTAGGTGGGATTTTTGGAGGGGTTTTAGGTTTTTTAATTTATTTGTTTTATCTGTCTATGAGCTTTGTGAGGTAAGTTGGGTAGAAGCCCAGGCGTGTGTTGCTGGAAGATAAGAAAACTAAAGCAAAAAAGGATCATGAATGAACAGATAATTTTCTGACACTGTTTTGATAGATCCTTATCTGGGATGCTATTATCATGGAAGTGGTAGAGTTACAGGGCTGAACTGCTTTTCTTAAGGTCATTTTATATGTTAATATATGCTTAAAAACAGGGTATTGAAGAATAGAGAATCAAAAGAAAATCTTATGAAAAAAATTAGTACTTAAAATGAGATACAGATGTTAACATTGTCTTCTTGCAGGGGCGGATGATATTTCTCATTGTTTTTATGTGCTAGAGATGACTCTCCTGAGGCCTTGTTTAAGCAGAAGGCTACATACATAAGGGAAGGGGGAGAAGACCGCAGGTCTTCAGTGCGTTTTTTTTTTCAGACTTATATTCTTGTGTTAAAGTATTTTTATACAATGAACAATAATTTTGCTCATAATCCCACAACAGAAGTATATGGTATTATTCAGAAAGAATGTGGGGACAATATATTCACCATTCCACTCCATGTGCTACACATATAGCTGTCTCAAGACTCTTCTTTCTTAATGCAAGCATTTGCCCTTCCTTCCTACCAGCAGCAGCAGAGCTCAAGAAGTGCTAAAATACCTGGCAGATGTCCTTTGGCAAATCTGAAAAGATTTCATGCCTCTATCACCCTTTATGAATCTGAGGTGTAGCATACTCATTTCTACCTACCTGTTTACTGGGTTGATAAATGTGTGGCAGAGACGTGGGACAGAATACCTTAAATTGCTATCACAGGATTCACTAGAGCTGTTTCTCTGCAGATCTGTAGGATCTTAACATGTAAGCATTCAATGAAACAACTTGTAAGTTCAAGTTGTCTGAATTTTCAGAAAGGACAAACAATGCCATGTACCTAGTTATTGATTGATCATGGAATTGTTAAAGGCATCAAAAGAAGACTCAGAGCCACATTTGTTTAACCTAGGAAATGAGAAGTATAAGGATAGGTATGCATAATATTGTTGCAAAAGTAGATCAGTGTAAGCTGTTTACTCTCTCTGGTTTAGATACGGCCAGAAGTAGTGGGATTTAATTTGCAGCAGAGCCTAAATGCAAGAGATAAGAAAAAGGTCTTTGAAAAGTAACAATGGTTAACTCCCAGGGTGGATCTCTTATCTGGATGGTAGTCCAGCTTTGGCTTCACCTATTTAAAAAGAGATTAAACTGGCACTTGTCAATACTGGTTTAGATGTGACACAAGATACAGCTGAAACCTACTTCCTGTAAGAAATATCAAGACATGTAAACAGACCTTTTCTATTCCTTTTCCTATCACTTCTTAAATCACTTTCTGTAGAATTCTACCAAGTATCAAAATAAGAACCAGAGGGAGGAATAGAAGCTGGTTCTGTTTTTACTGAAAGACCAAATAAAAATTATGAATTAACTCTACTGTTAAATATGACTATTTATTTTATGCCTTCTATATAATACAATTATTTTACATGCCAAATGGAAACCTGACTGTGCTGGTTTTGAAGGCTGGACCAATTCCCTCTGTGGTCATTATGTTCCTTCTCTCAGGCCATCAGATGGCTGTTTATGTGTAATGATAACAGCTGTTTGATTTTACTTGCCAGCCTTGAGATTGAAGAACTCTGAAACCGCTTGGGTACTACAGGATTAAATGAAAACAAAATAGAAACTTTTGTTTTCTATAATGTGGCAATGGCATGCTGATGAATAACAGTGTGGACTTTGCAAATAAATTATCACTCAGTATATATTTTTTTTTAATTACTATTTCTAATGTAGTTTATGTTATTTTTATATTTATTTTTACTTTGTACTGGTTATTTCCTAGGTGTTTCTAGAGAAAGACAAGAAATCAATCACAGGGACAGAACACACTCTGGATTTTCTTCCGATGTGGAGACAGCACTGATAGAAGTATTGTATCCACCTTCCTGTAAGTAGACTCAATCAATGCGAAATGTATTGCATAAAATTTTATTGGGTTCCTGGGTAATTCAGTACTTTACAAAGAAAATCACTAATTTAGTATTCTACCAGAGAAACATTGCCATATGTTAATGTACGTGTGTATGAAAGAACGACGCAAAGACTTAAAACGTGTTCTGCCAGATGTTCTTCCACTGTCTTTTCTGAAACTCAGATTGAGAAGTTAAAATTGAAAGTCACAGACGCTGTTAGCTATTCTTCAGAAGTGATAACTGTGTACACTAGGATATGTAACACTGACGTTATAAAGCAAGAGAAACAAGAAATAGAGTTGCAACATGAAGGGACTGCATGGGTAGCTGTATTGACTTCATTATTATTACCTTCTTTCTATACCACTAAGAATAACAACCAATCATAATCTCTTCTAGCTTCTAAATTAGTATTATTAATAGTTCCTCCTATTTATGTGCTTCACAGTTAATATCAAAGGACATAGAAAGATAGGTCTGAAATAGTCAGAATTACAGTCTTAAGAGTCTGTTGTGATTAGTAAATACTGAAATACTAATATGGAAGTATTTACTATAAATATGTAAGTTGGATTTTATCACACTACTACAAGCTGAAATACAAATCTCCTTATTGTTATTGAAGCGAATTAATATTTTGTGATAATCTGAATTAACAGAATATCAAAGTGTATAAATTTGACTCTTCAGTTATTCGTAACAGGTATTTGGGTTGATGGATTAATAGGTTTATGGATTCAGAGTTTCAAATTTCACATAGAAAATAACATCATGGAGGGCTTGTAATTTATTAACTGGAGAAATGGGGAAAAAAAAAAAGGAGAATCCTGTAAATGTTACACTGGCTTATTTAATAGGCAGTCATTTTATGTGGTTGAACTGTGCAGATGTGCAAATTCTAGATGATAAACACAGTGTGCTGATTAGAGGATAATGTAACCATTTTTAGAAATTTGACTCCTTGGAATCACTGAAATTCAGACGTCAATGTTAACTGAATGGTTTGGTGCAAGGAAACATACGGGTTCAAAATGCTGAAATGAGAATTTTTATTGTATTGAGCGTATAACACTGCCAGGGTCAAATGTATCAGTGTGATTTCTGCAATTTTTCTGTCATATCATAATACATACAACTACTGAAAAGACTCTTATACTTGAAATAGTTTAATTGTTTTTATGACTTTTTGCTTACAGTTAGGGATTGTAACTTGCCATCTGTTGCTTAAATCTCTGTGTATTTGTATTTCATTGAATGGATGGTCTTTTCAGCCTGGCTTCATAATTAGGAAATAGGAGGTGATGCTCATGAGATCGGGCAGTATAAGATTATACTAACGATCATTCACTTATATCTGCGCTTGTTACATTTGCACCTTCTGGAAGAAGTGGCAGTTTGAAAGAGTGAAAGATCTCAGTACTATTTTTCTAAAACTTACCTAGAAATGTATGCCTGAGTAGAGGAGAGGGAGTCATGTACTGACTGTCTGTAGTGTAAGTTCAAATTATATTGGACAAAGGAGTAAAAAGATACTGTAGTATTTGTAGTGGGAGAAACTTCAGGTAGAGCTTAACACTTTCTTACATAGTAAAAGCATTCAATTACAAGTTGTATATTTGTCAGAAACCAAGTATCATGTATTTTTTTGTACTTAGTGAAAATTCTTGCTTCCAATGTCTATAGTGAGCACTGTTTGGAAACCTGTTCAGCTTGGATAGTCAAACCTTGATGCCCCCAGTGGAATGTTGAAATTATTTATGAACACATAGAGATGTAGCTAGAAGAATTGAGCTCTGTGTAATGCCTGAGTGTAGTCAAGTGAATGAAGCATTTGCCTTGTGCTCTCAGTTTTCTGTTCAGTGTTTTGAGTATATTTGTAATATTTCACCATGCTTTTAATGCCAGAGCTGTTTTTCAGTGGTAACCATTTGTGGATGAAATAATTGAAGTTCGTACAATAAAGCATAGTTCAATTTACTTGAACATGTCAATTGGCTCATTTATGAGTCACTTGTGCGTGACTGGTGCAGCAGTATTACACATGATAAGTTAGGAAGTACACAGTAATTGACATATAATAATATTGAAACAGATTGTCCGATACATTTATTTCTTTAACAAAAACTGATCAATTTTAATTTGTCAAATATCTGTACAGCTTTCTCATAGAAGAGAAACTGTATTTATTAGAACAGCAATGTGTGTGAAGTCTATTATGTTAAAATTTGATAATTTCTTTTGTCAAAGAAACAAATAACGAGATTAACTCAAGACTCATTGTTAAATTTAAAGTGCAAGGTAGTGGGAACACGAAAAATGCTTTATGATGAGTTTTTGTCAATCTGTATAATTTTCCAGTTAAGCAGTCATAAATCAAGGAATATTGTATTTTTGAGGCTCATTAAAGAGACATTATACATTAGAATAGTGAGTCAGTCAGCATAATGAAATGATGAATGCCTATAACTGTATGTAAATGATGTGAGACAGATTTGCTGGTGCTACAGAGGAGAATAACAATCTATTTGACAGTTCCCTGTAGGTGCTACTTCTGCATACAAGTGACAGATGTTAAATGTAAACCTCTTCAACAGCAAGCACTTATTAGCACTCAGTGGGGAAAAAATGGCAATATAGAATAAGACAAACAGCAGGTAATACCATTTAAATAACTTTGTTCTTACAAAGCTTTATTGTCAATGTGTTAAAGTCTAAGAGGTTGGTCTTTTTGTTTGTTTTGATTGACAAAGATTAGGTAGGTAAGAAAACATTTCACCAAACTTGGTAGTTAAATAATGGTTGGACTCAATCTCAAAGTTCTTTTTCAGCTGAAGTGTTTCTATGAATCTTTGAGTTTGTAATGTAGAAAACTGTAGTTTAATACATTCCGATGTTGTTTCCATTGTGATGTTTTTCCCCCGTAATAGAATGGAAAACTGGTCTTTCAATTCTGTAATTTTAATGGGGCAAAAGTAATTAATGAAACCAGGTTAGTAATAGCAACTACTTTCTAGGACACCCTATGATTTTATTTCCAGATGACTTGTCTCAGTTCTAGCCTGGAATGCTACTCTTAGAAGTACAAAGTATTAATCCATGTGAAATTCACATTTCAACAATAATCCAGCTCATCAACAGAAATCAGCGTTAAAGTAGTCCAGGAGACTATCAAAACCACTTTATTTCTTTCTCACTTTGTGATAGATTAGGAATTTATATTTCTTTAGAGTCTAGACACGAGTTGATTTTACAAATTTTCAAAGCTTTCTTTAAAAGTTTTTCTTTTTTTTTCTTTTTTTCTTTTGACATAACCTGTCCTTAATGATTTTTTTTTTCTGTCAGCAGAACTACTGTTTGAATGGGCAGAGATTAAGGCAGTGCAAAGAGTCGTGCAATGTATATGTGTTTGTATTCTGTATGGTCTTATGTCTTTCAATATTATGAAATCTGTGACACTATTTGTGCTTTTTCTTTGTTATCTTTTGACAACTATTAAAGCTACCTTGTGTTGCTTGCACTAAATCTCTTTGCAACTTAGTCTTTCACTGCACCACTGCAGATTTGTAATCCTCTTTCATGGTGTTGAATTATCAGCCACAAATACACTGTGTCTGACTTACTGGGTGTATTTATTGTTCCCCTACCTACTGTGCTTGCTAATTTCTTTCTTTATTGCTTTGCCTTGAGTTAGGGAATATTCACTTTCTGGCCTCTGAATTCTTAGAAGGATAAAGTTCATTCCTAAGTACTTGTTACTGTTGGTTCCCACTGTTGATATTCAAACCCAGCTGATTTCTTCATATAGATCCTGATCTATACTTAGTAGATTGAGAGTTCTCCTTCACTGTCTTTGCATTTAAAAGATAATTTACTGCTCATTTGTACTTGAATGCTTGAGTAATTATTAACTAATAATTAGATTAGATGAGTATCAACATTATTTCTTTATCAGTTAAGTCTGACTAGTAATATACAAATAGAATTACAATTTCAAGTCTAATGCTTTTGTCAGCTATAGTTATCTGAATTTATTATTTTATTAATTGTAAAAAAAAATCCTGAAATATCTTTCATATTTTTTTCTCTTTTAATTAAAGAAATCCCTTTTCAGAATGTGTTGAGGAAACCCTATGATAGTCATCCAGCTGTTTCAGCTGTTTGGGTTTTTGGTTGGTTGGTTTGGTTTCCCAAGAACTGAGTAATATGTTTAGATAATATTGAATGATAAATGTATGAGCTGAGTTCTACTGTGTAAATGTGGCAGGAGAATACAAAACTAAAATATAAAATTGAGATGGAATAAAGTTTCATTTATGCTTATTTCAAGTAGTCAAATAGTTAAACCCGTTGTATTTGTGATTTATTCTAGTGGCACTATTTAATACAATTAATATTTTGAGTTAAACAAACTGCTACACCTAAAGTATTTGTGGATGTTAGAAACATAAAAATGAAAGAAGTTTATGAGCCCGTTCTAGGAGGCTTGTCCTCTCTTCAGCTTTTAGAAAAAGCATTTAGAATTCTGCTTGTATAAGGGCATTCTGACTGAACCAAAGCCCTCAATCTTCAAAGAATGCTTATCTTGTAAAAAGGATGAGAGAAGGGAAGGTATGCATTAGGGCAAACTCTTGAATACTTGTATTGGGTAACTTTTGTTCATTTCATTGTTTACTACAATGCATAAATAAAGATCTATGGGTTTGCTCATACCCAGTGTCTGGGTTTTTAAATGTAGTTTTTAGATAAATTAAAAAAAAATAAAATAATTGTATGTATTTCACAAAATGTCCCAGTCATGCAATCCTATCCAGCTGATGCAGGCGTAAATTTTACTCATTAATCTAGGAAAAATATCTCCTTGAACAGAAAATTGAAAAGTGTTCTCTGGTATTTCCAACATCCAACCATAATTTACAGTAACAATGAAAGCAGACTAAAAGATTAGTGGATTCACACATGCTCCCAAAATTTGATAACAAAGCAGAAGCCAAGTAAATTGTCATTTTCTACCATTCATCATGAATCTGTGCTTTGTCTTTTTCATAACCAGGACACCTTCCTCCCACCCCTCCCTTCCTACAGGGATCATTTCTGTGTCAAATTTCTCAACCTCCTTGCCAGTAGCACAGCGTTGGGGCCAGGAATGCAGGTTGCACGTATTGTTTTCAGCAACTCCTTCCACAGTGCTCTCTTGCTCCAACTTGAGTCCCTTAGGGGCTGCAGGTGGGCATCTGATGCGCTGTTAACCTCCAGGGACTGCAAGATGATCAGCCTGCCATCACACCACAGGCTGCACAGGAGTCTCAAGGTGTGCCCTGTCATCCCTTCTGTCCCTCCCCATCCCTGAAATCATTGTCCTTACAGCTGTTCCTCTCATGTTTCACTCGTCTCTGGTTTTGACCTTCTGAAATGTTATTCCACCTTTGCTGACTGACTCAGGCTCGGACAGATGTGGGTCCAAGTTGGATCTGGAAGAGATTCTAGAAGCTTCTCAGAGAAACCATCCCTTCAGGCACCCAGCTAGCAAAACCATGCCAGACAAAAACTCAATACAGTTAGATGGTTTTAGAACTTGATTGCCAAGAGAGGAAAATTAAGGCAAGACTATGAAAAACACAGAAATGAGTGATAGGTTTATGTTAAGACATTTTGAGATTTCAAGAATATTGCATATATTTAGCAGTATCAAAACAGTCCTTTGTTTTTCTGTTTTGAGATACAGAAGATTTTTTGCCATAGTAGCTTTTTGTGAAGAGAAAATAAAAAGACAAAAAGATTTATGACTGGTATTGAGTATGCTGTGGACTGAGCAATTGGATCACAGCATATTCTGGATTTCCTCTTTGGTCACTGTATAATTTTGACTTTCAAAACAGGGCTGAAGGTGAAAGATTGTGGGGAAAACAAGAAGTTTGTAGCTAAATCCAGGAAAAGAGCAGAAAGGGATAAACAAGTATAAACATGGTATCCAAAGTATGACTTTGGATACCATTGAAGAGGGTGAGATGAAAGGATGCTTGAAAAAGAAAAAGATAATGAGAGAGGACTTTTTTTTTTTCCCCATCTTAATTTTACAGACTGCCATAACCTCAGGCAAACTATTTGACATTGCAAAGCAGAAGCAATTATGTATTTTACTGAAGCTATTTCTACCTGAAAGGGATGAAAATTAGAAAATGAATTTAAAAAAAAAAAAAAATGTGTAGGAGTACTGTACTACAGAGTATATATTTTAAGTCTAGTAAATCCAGAGATGCATAATTTGGTAGCAATAGTAAAAAAACTAACTTTAAATATTATTTTTCTAAAAATGTCTTAAAATAGAGTTGCATTTGTATCTGTATATACACCTATTTTTATAGATTGGTATGTATACATCACTAGCAACCAAGTTTCATTACCTGCACTTATTTTCCGCTGAATTTTCTCTGCCAAAAGTTTAATAAAGTTTTTATTTTCTAAATTACATTTATCATTATATTTGACTGATAAGTCTGTAATAGTCCCCTTGCAGCATAGTGCTTGCATAGTAGCTGGAATACGTCATGTTTTTACTCTCTTATCTACAGCACCAGACAAAATTAGGTTGAATAAATCCTTAGAATTTTAGGATTTTAGAAATTAATTTGAGATGTAGACAAGGACAGAAAAAAATAGCTTTAGAATAAGATGAAAAATATAACCTTTTAGTTTCTGAAATTAATAAAATTAGCCTTTTTCTACTTGTTATAACATGAAAGAGTTTCCATAAATTCTTTTAAAACAAGTAGTTTTAGAATCACTGAGATTCTGGAGTGAGTATTTTGTCTAATCTTCGTGATAGCCGTTGTTTATCTTAGGAAACTGTTTCTGTAGTAATTGATAGAAGAAAATAGGCTCTGCTTCTCTCTTAGGTCTGTGAGGATTTGATTCTCCCTTTTCCACAAGAGTGAGTAACCATCAGCTTGCACTTCTTTTCTAGAAAGAGTAGTAATTTTTTTCCTAAATTTTGTGGGTTTCTACTGTACATACAACATAATTTTTAAACAGAATATAAACACTAACAAAATATTAATAATTAGTTTCCATATAATATATATATATATATATCTAAAGTTAATAACTGTCCATTTTTTAAAATGAAGACAAAAAACCTGGGAATGAAAATACTTTGACATAACTTTCCTGTGATTGCCATTGCTTTAAAATTAAGGGTTCATTTTTTTACTCTTCCTTGATTGTGTCCTACAGAAGAATTGATTCCCTCCGTTGTGAAAAAAATCCAAGGAAACCCACAACCCTTTTAATTGTTTTAAATCTCTTGAACTCCATCTCAGTCTTTCAAGTTCTTAAAAAATAACTTATCGGTGTAGAGATGGTCTTCCAAGGATGGCAATAATCCTAGATAAAAATTTCTGTCAATGCAATTCTGTATCTTTATCAGATCACTGTAGTGTCACATTTTTATTACTGAGCTGAAAATACAGAAATATTTGAACAGGCTGCTCATCCCTGCTGATGGGAAACTCAGAGCTGAATACTTTTAGCTGTGACAAATGTTCTCTAGTTTCTTCTCTGGTTTCCTTGCATACAGGTCATAAGCATTATTACTTTTTCGATTTCATGAGTTTGTTCATAGAGCTTGCTTTCTTAAATTCTCATTTAGTTATAAATACATTTACTTAAAGGAAAACTAGTAAAAAATAGTGAGGGATCTGTCAGAAATTGCTAGTATTGACAGTCTGCTATATAACGATTCTAATGAAGGATTTGTTGTAATAAAAAATATATGACAGCACTGATGATACCTGTCACCTGGGTTCCGGTAAAGACTTTTCACGATTAAAAATTTACAAGAGAGGAGGGAAAAGGCAGTTAATATCACTAGAACTTTTATAACAGATATTCAGAGCAAACTTACTTTTTGCTGAGTTGGGAACAGAATTTATGTAAGAGGCAAAATCACAATAAGGAATAGAACTGTAAATAAACGTACGAAAGTAGGACAATGGACTTTTGTGGATGTTAAGGTTAAGAAGGTTGTGCTTTTTTAACATGCTGTAGGCTAAACACGAATATAAACTTGAATTTTGTGTTGTATATATGCATGTATTTGTGTCTATACAGGTATAAAATTTTCTGTGTCGAGACTTGAGAGTAAGAAATAACATGGCCATGCAAGAAAATAATGAAATAGTGAGTTATATTATTGCTAACACAACAAACAGACCCAGGAATAATTCAGTCCCACAAGTTTCTGTATTTGTGTTGATTTCTTGAAGAGAAAATTAAAGATTTTAACAGTTAATTATTCGGAAACTCACATTAATAACAAATAAAAGTCTTGGGTTTTTGGTTTTGGTTGGTTGGGTTTTTGTATCCATGTATATCCATCATCTTCATGAAAGACTTCAATATCACAATAATATAGGCACACAGAAAGTATGAATGTTTGTGATTTTTGTAATCAAAATATTATGGCTGAATTTTATATCTTTCACACTGTACCTCTTCTTAAGTAATTTCTTTCAGTTATTAGTTGTCCAGGTAGGAGCTCTTATGTTAGTGGTAAGGTATTTAATAAACTAGCTGAGTACTTCTTTTTCATGTTACTTAATTAACCTTCCAATGAGACATAATTTAATATCCTTTCTAGTCATCTCAGTAAGGATAAACACATGAACACACATGTTAAACACACATGGAGACATGACAGTATGTATATGAACAGACATACATATATACACTATTCTAATGATGTTTTTTGTTTAGAAGGTAAACAGGCCACGAATACAAAAATATTATTGCATCTTCAGCTAATCACAGAATGGAAGGGGTTGAAAGGGACCTCTGAAGATCCATCTAGTCCAAACCCTCCTGCCAGAGCAGTTTCACCTAGAGTGGGTTGCACAAAATGGTGTCCAGGCAGATCTTCAATGTCTCCAGAGATGAGGAGTCCACCACCTCTGTGGACAGCCCATTCCAGTGCTCGAACCACAATAATACCACAATTGTGAAATTTGTTTTTTCTTGTATTCCTTTTGTTTTGTTTGTATTTTACTTCATTTTTACCACAACTAATTATAATCGTAATTCTGATATTTTTAGGACCTGTTCAACACAGAAGTGTGAATCTCACTGGTTTGTACGTACCTGCTTACATGATTCTTAAAATTCAGTAGTACTGTTCTCTTAATGAGTAGTCAGATAACAGAGCTGTACAACATATGTTGCATTGGCTCATTATGAGAGGTACTACTACAAATTCTCTCTATACTTGCCTTAGCACACCCGTAAAGTTTGATAAATGCTGTATGTTTAAAATGGTGTATTTCCCTTAATAATTGCACTTGAAAATCTGGTCTTGGTGAAGTCAAAATTATTTGAAGATAGTGGCTTTGTAATTCTTCAGAACTACTCCTTTGCTCCTTTTTATCTTGCCCTTTGAATTTTTGATCGCAGAATCACAGAATGTCAGGAAGGAACCTCCCCTTCCAGAGCAGGATCACCTATACCAGATCAGACAGGAATGCATCCAGGTGGGTTTTGAGTATCTCCAGAGAGGGAGACTCCACACCTGCCCTGGGCAGCCTGTTCCAGTGCTCCGTCACCCTCACAGGGAAAAAATTCCTGCTTGTGTTTAAATGAAACTTCCTATGCTTTAGCTTCCACCCATTGCCCCTTGTTCTGTCATTGGGCAT
This sequence comes from Eubucco bourcierii, assembly GCA_013396675.1. Lineage (NCBI taxonomy): Eukaryota > Metazoa > Chordata > Aves > Piciformes > Ramphastidae > Eubucco > Eubucco bourcierii. The sequence goes on along the minus strand of VWZE01024400.1, from coordinate 1,125,220 downwards.
CACCAAGCAGAGCCTGGCTCCATCCTACTGGCACTCTCCTTTTACATATTTATACACATTGATGGGGTCACCTCTCAGTCTCCTCCAAGCTAAAGAGCCCCAGCTCCCTTGGTCTCTCCTCATAAGGGAAATCTTCCATTCCCTTAGTCATCTTTGTTGCTCTGCACTGGACTCTCTCAAGCAGTTCTATGCCCCTCTTGAACTGAGGGGCCCAGAACTGGACCCAGTATTCCAGATGAGGCCTCATCAAGGCAGAGTATAGGGGGGCAGGAGAACCTCTCTCAACCTACTAAGCCACAGCCCTTCTAATACACCTCAGAATGGCATTGGCCCTCCTGGCCACACGAGCACGCTGCTGGCTCATGGTCAACCTCCCATTAACTAGGACCTCCAAATCTTTTTCCCCTTCGCTGCCTTCCAACAGGTCAGTCCCCGACCTGTACTAATAACTGGGGTTGTTCTTTCCCAGGTGCAAGACTCTACACTTACCCTTGTTGAATATCATTTAATTTCTTCTTGCCCTGCCCTTCAACCTGTCCAAGTCTTGCTGAATGGCAGCACAGCCTTCTGGTGTGGCAGCCACTCCATCAAGTTTGATGTCATCAGCAAACTTGCTGACAGTGCACTCTGTGCCTTCTGCCAGGTCATTGAAGAATATATTGAACAAAACTGATCCCAGTACTGACTGCTGTGGGACCTCACTAGTTACAGGCCTCCAACTGGCCTCCATCCCATTGACTATAACTCTCTGGCTTCTTTCCTTCAACCAGTCCACAATCCACATTACTACCTGATCATCCAAACCACACTGCCTCAGTTTAGCCAGAAAGATGGTGTGGGAGGCAGTGTCAAATGTTTTACTGAAATCAAGATAAACCACATGCACTGCTCTGCCATCATCAATCCACCTGGTTATGTCCTCGTAAAAGACTATTGGGTTGGTCAAACCTTACTTCCCCTTGGCAAAAACATGTTGACTGCTCGTATTGGCCTCACTGTCCTTGATATGCCTAAGGACAGCACTGAGCATAAGTTTCTCAATTACCTTTCCAGGGATGGAGATGAGGCTAACTGGACTATAGTTTCAGTGGTCTTGAAGGATTTAAATATCTCAATAATTATATTATTAAATTGGCTCTAAATTCTACATATTTCAAATTGTAACAGGAAACTGCAAACAAATGCATAATCTGTGAACAGGTACCAATTCTTTTTTAAATTAAAAACAAATAAAAATCACTGCAGTTTGCACTGCAAACTTCATCTGTTTAGTGTTTCCCTACCAGGATGTGGTACATTGCATGGTTTGCTGCTTGGTGATTGTCTTGGCAGGAGAACTGACCAAATTAATTACTAATATTCCCTCCAGATCTATTTTCTACAGTTCAAGTTATTATTAGGCAAGAATATAACCATTGAGTTTTAGATTATTTGTAACTAAGTGCTACTTTCTGACTATAAATATGGTCAAGTTTGATACAGATGGATCGAATATTTGCATTTTATTAGGGAATAAATGCTATTGTACTGAAATTTACTACGTAAAATATATCTATTATTATGCATACTGTATTAGCCAAATCAAAACTAACAAGTATTTTAGGTCCTATTAGACCTCTTGGGAACAAGGCAGGAATTTTTATCGTAATCAGTGATCTGAAAATGTCAGTATGCTGCAGGGTGGTAGTAGCATTAAAATGTTTATAAGCAGGTGGCAAGATGTTACTGGCAGCAATTATTTTGATGGTTTATCGGTTGAATTCAAAGAAAAAGTTGTATTCAAAGAGGGATTAAAAAATTCCCTTTTTGTTGTATTTGGGGTTTGTAATAACAAATGTTATTATTCATTAAGTATTCATTATCCATCTGGTAACATATAGATGCAGCTTTTGAAAGTAGGACATTGGAAAGACTGTATATTATTTTAATTTGCATGTGATGTTTTTATATCAGTTTAATGTATTTAAGAGATACTGTACTTCTTCATTTGTTGTCAATAAGTCAAGTATAACCTCATCTACACTCAGAACTATACAGAAAGTTAGCAGAACAAACCTTAAGAACCAGTGTTTGTGGTTGTAACCCTTAAAAATTTCAGGGAAAGGGGTAATTACAATGCATTTACATTGATTTGGTTTTTATGTATTTCACATATTTATAAATTAACCCTATACCAAAATGTGTCCATGTAAAACTATGATTTTATAATTAGTTTTCATGACATCTGAAGGATTCGAATCCATCAAAAATAGCCACAGTGGAATCAAGATCTTAAAAATGAGTTGCTAGACAGGATATTTTAGTATACAAAACCAAAAGCCTGATAATGGTAGTTTTGACCTACTGTTTGTTGTTTACTTGCAGTTCATAAGAGTTAAATCAGATTGCACTGAGCAGACATTTTTACTTTTCCATGGAAGTTAAAACTTGTTTCAATTTTCAGTTTTTAATTTGCTCTTCAAATGTTTATTTTCTGTTTTCCATTTTCTTCCTAAAATAAAATTTCATTTGAAAGAAGAATTTAAATTTTAAAAAATTCTAAATGGCTTGCTTGACATTTTGTAAATATTTTATTACTGGAAATAAGATTTCAACTACTTTAGGAGAGAGGGACTACGTGAACCAGAGTAGCAGTATTATCACAATTTTTCTTTTTTTTTTTTTTTTCCTTTATCATTCTGTAACACTAACCTTCATGGCCCAGTGGGCTTCAAGATATTGTGCTTCCTCGCCTGTTATGATTAAAGCATGGAGTCTATTTTTTGGAGAAAATTAGAAGTCAAAAATTAAGGAAATAAAAGCTACAAGTACTTGCTGTAGACCAAGAAGTTTGTCCTTTTCAAGCCCCTGGCAAACACCTTTCTGAAAATTTAGAATTTTTATATTCTTGCAAGCAACATAAATTAAAAGATTTATGTCATGGCAGTGATGATGCTTCTGTTGCCTGGTTGCTCAGACTCCATTTTCTAGCTGAAATGCATCACATCTTTATGTGTGTATATAATGTTAGGTAGCTGTCTCTTGTGATCTACTTAAAGTGAGCCTGAGGAGGAAATGCAGATTTAGTGACAAGCAATTGCATCTTTGGACTGTTCTTCATTATCTGTCACTTCCTCATCACTTCATTTTAAATGTTGACAGGTTAGGTGCAATGTTATTCTATTTTTGAAGGGGTTTCTTGGAAAATGTGTTTGATATTTGAATAATCAAAGAATTGTATACTACAGCACATCTTCTCTAAGAGATGTGTGATTTCCATGTGAGGTGACCCAACCTTCAATACTATGTTAGATCAAAATACATAGTTCTTTTTATTTTTAAGATAAAAATGGGAATCTTGTTTTGAACTTATTATGTATTTATTTAATATCTTAAGTAAACATTGGTTATGCTTATTTACAGGCTGAAAGTTCTGAGAAGAGAAATGAAATACAAGATGTTTATAACTTTTTATCCTATTTGAGTGTAATTAAATGAGAGGCAAAAAAAGCAGAATCTTAACACCTTAAAACTAGTCCTACTATTTTGTGTGTACCATTTTAATCATGGAAAGCACATCATCATTTCATATGATTTGTGCATGCATATGCAATTTGTGTAATTGGATGTGCCTACCTGTTTTTCACAGGCAGGATTAGAAATAGAATTTTGAAGTCTAGACACTGTTCCTTAAAAAGCGAAACTGTAGTTGACTTGACTCTATGTAGCTAATTAGATTAACTGGTGAAAGGTCTTTCATATATGGTATCTGGCTACTGTTCTTCTCTTTACCTCTTTTGCTTGGTCAGAGAGGTCAAACTCTCATATTGTCTCTAAAGAAGTACATGTTTCTTCTTTTTTCTTGCAAAATAGTTTTTCATACATATTTTACTGGGGTATTGCAGATTTGTATCTTCCACTACTGTGATTCTATAATTTAAATTCAAATATATCTAGACAAGCCGACATAACCTAGTGTCAATATCATGCTCTTGAATAAATAGCACATCTGGCTAAGATAGAACGAGACTTTATTCTAGATGGTAAATTGGAATGATAATTGTTGTAATGTGGAATCTTTAGGAGTGAGAAGTAAAATTTCTGTTGTTGACCATCAGCCCTTAATTGAGAGGTATAAGGATCATATTAAAGAGAAAAAAAGTCTGGTTCCTTTCAGTGCTTCTAGGGTTAATTTTGCATCCTGCTTACACTACATTTGTATACATTGTTTAAAATATCACCTTCATTTTTCTTACCTCAGAAACTATCCATATTTCAAGTATGGAAAGATTAACACACGACACACACACACACACAAAAAAAGACAAAAGAAAGAAGCAAACAAAAACCTAACAACCAAACAGCATAAAATCATAATACTTATATGGTACACCCTTCCAATCACACTAACATGCTTAATTGTTAAATGAATGGAATCTGCTTCCAAGAGAAATTGAAATTCAAAGCTGTAATAAGTTCTGGGCTGTGTAGCCAGCACATATGTATTTGGGGGGTACTTCAGCACATTGTCATAATAGATTTTATTTTCTTTTACTTATTTTCATTTGTCATATTTTGTCATGACTTGTAGTTTTTTCAGAGAAAATATGTCACTGGAGAAAACAAAAGGTCTGTGTGAGGATTTACTGAATAATTATTGACTATCAAATACATTAGGTATTTTTTCTTTGATTGAACTGTCTTAAAAATGCATGCAATATTTTAATAGTAAACTGATATCAGAATCATTATGAAAGTTTCATTTATTCTAATACACTTCCTAATTAATTGAAAAATTATCTTCTGCTCAAGGTGGCCCACTTGCTCAGAACAGTTATGGTGTAAATGAATGAAAGAATTATGTATAGAATTTGAAACCTTTGATTTTAAGCAAATAAAAACTTCAAGTTTTTCTGTGTTATCTACAGTATACCATATATACTGATATGCAGATACACTGATCTATATATTCAAATATAGTTAGATATATTAAGTTTTTATTGGCATTTCCAATTATGTAAATTTTCCAAAAGTTTCCTATGTTAATATTCCAAAAAGCCCTGCATTTATCTCTGTGTCTTACAGATATTGTAGGGAGGAGGATTACTGCCTTTTGTATGTTAATGATTAGGTGTTTTCTTGTTAATGAGGTCTTTTACATGTTCTAATGTCTATACTCAGACTCATGCTTTTGGGCCCTTATGCCATAAAAATTTCAGTGCATCTGCAGTCAGAGAGAAGATTGCTGATGGTATTTGGGTTCTAGTTATACTAGGTCTGAATAGTAACCACCTTCACTGATCCTGTGTCTGGAACTTTCCTGCTCATTCTCAGAAGGAATGTACACTCCTGATGTTTTGAGTCAGAGTAGCATTTTGTATTTCATGGTTCAGCACATAGCAGTTACACTTCAGCTGTTGAGGCAACACTACCCCTCTTGAGAATAAGGACTGCAATTCAATCCCTACTTTTGTCTATCAAAGAATGTGTTTCAAATGTACTGTTAGCCCAGTGAACTATATCTAGAAGATATCCAGATGAAATTCAAGAAACAGAGAGAGCCCAGCAGAACTGTCCACCACTGCAGTGACATTTTAGGAGCATTTAAGTGTTTGCTTAGGTGGATATTAATTGTAGTGTCAGGAGAGAATATTACTCTGGTTATTTCTTTGTGCCACAAGCTATACCGCTGTTTGTATTCAAATTTAGAGGTGGCTGATATCCTTTAATACTAGGTATAGAGTATACATATGTGCACATGTATCTACTTACCTGAAATAATTTTAAAATAGAAAGGCTAAAATCTGAAAGTTAGAGTTAATACTGTGCAAAATTTTAATAAATGCAGTTTAGAACACAAAATATGAATATTCTAAATGTGTGTATTCTATAGGAAGATAACATAGCTGCATGGTATTAAATAATCACATAGATAATATAGAAATATAAATATCATTGTATATTTAAGGTTCTGCTTTTGTGGTACATTCAAATGTCTTATTAGTAGTCTGGAATTATCCAGGCGACAGTCATAAATGCTAGAAAAAAATGCAGTGCATAAAGAGAGAGAGAAAGGTCTTGGGACAGTTAACAGATTACAGCATATACAAGTTACATACCTGTACAACTTTATAACCCTGTAATGTTAAAAATGCAGATTATATATTTTTTTAAAAATTGCATGCAAAGAAAACCTGCATTTTTCATCATGATCCAGATTTTTGCCTGTAGTCAAGAATTCCTTTTACCTTTATTTGTACCAAAACTAAACTGTTTTTTGTGATTATTAATGAAGTTTTGATGTAAAACTAGTTATAAAGAATAGGCAACACCTATGGCTCTAAGGATAAGCAACAGATAATAACAATAATGCGATAGTTCAAAGATGAGATGGGTAATAACCTGTTGCCAGAGATGTTTAATGTATGTGTCTATCATCCTCAAGTATTAATGTAAACTAATCTGTGAATATTTATGTGTGCTCTTAATTATCTGGAGTTTGGCATCTCGCTTTATTTTTTTAGTAGGGTAGGATATTTTATAGAGGCATAGTAAGTATATTTTTTCTCAGTTGGGAGTATTCACTTGCTAAGATACAGAATCACAGGATGGATGAGGTTGGAAGGGACCTCAGGAGATCTTCTGGTCAAGCAGAGCCCCCTGCTAAAGCAGAACCCCACAGAGTCAGTTGCCCAGGGCTGTGTCCAGATGGCTTTTGAATATCGCTATGGATGGAGACTCCACAGCCTCTCTGGGCAGCCTGTGACAGTGATCGATCACTCTCAAAGTGCAGAAAAATTTCCTGATGTTCAGAGAGAACCTCATATCTTTCTGTTTGTGCCCATTGTCTCTCATCCTGTCACTGACCATCTCTGAGAAGAGCCTGGCATCATTATTCAGGACAGATGCAGTTTACCCATGTTCTTTGTAATGAGAAAATTCTTCAAGTAGTTTGGCAATATATTCTTTAATATATGGCACTGTACAAAGCAAAGGAAAGATGAGAATATTCAACTTATGAATGTCTAAAGGGAAGCTACACAAAGTACAGATTCAGGCATAACTTTATTCATTGATATTTGTGAATATTCCTATTAAGTTAAAGAACAGAATTTAGGGTACATGAATGCTAGGTGAATGCTTCATTTTTTCCCAAGTATTGAATTATTGTCAAGATTCAATAGTATACTAATGTTCTTATGCAGGTGTGGTGACTTGTATATCTTATTGTAATATATCACATCACACCGTATGGTTTTTAAACTGATGTTATTCCCTTTCTCTTTTCTTTCCCATGGGAATTGTGAGTAGATTTTGAAAGGCGTTCAGTGTAGATTTTCCTGGCTTTTTAATTCATGCAAATATGTTTCCATGGTGACAATGCTGGGGCTCATTTCCACTGCAGTTATAGACAGTCAGTTATCTGTAGGTCAATAACACAACTCTTCTGCATGTTGTGACAGTCCTAAGGTGGTTAGTTCACAGGCCACATCTAAACTTCATTTCCATGTCTGCGTTTACACACATAAGTTATGCTTCTCCTTGAATAACACAAACCCAGCATTTACGTCTTGTGGATTTAGAGGTATGATTTGCATGCAATTACAGATAAATCAATACTAAGGAATGTTGGAGTACTTCTGATGAATAATCCTGGTCCTATGTTTACACAGAAACTAAAGGGCATACCGTATTCTTGAAATTCCTTGTTCCTTCCCAGACGTCACAGCAAAAAGGAAACTGCAGCACTCTCAGCAGATACCATGCTGTGGACCAATATGTGAAGTTTGCTGCAAAAAGAATGTAGCCTCTAACTGTGTCGTAGAAGGCCAAAATAGGCCTAAAACTTGTCCTGGCTTACCCAGACATGTTTTCTCCTCTCCCTCTTTTGCTTTTGGGACAAACAACCATGGAAATGGAAGACAAAGGCCTAGTGCCACCACGTCTCCTTCTCTCTCTTGTAAACAGGGCACCTGCCTGTGTTTATACACTTCTTGTTATTCTGCCCTAAAAAGAGTAAAAGTAAGCCCTGACTTTACCTAATATGGTCAAGTTTGGCAAACTGCCTTTCTGGTTGGGTAAGCCCTGTGGCCAAAGAGCCGTTAGTCTCAAGCTGCATTGATAAAAAGAGATGAGCAGGCAAACACAGTATGCTCGCTCTCTCTGTTTCTGCTGGTGCTTCTGCCTCATTGCTCTCTGCTGTTGTATCCTGACAAGCTCTACTTGCTACATCATAAACCCTGCAGTGTGCACATGCAGCCCAGACGGCCAACCGAGTCCTGGGCTGCATAAAGAGCAGCGTGGCCAGCAGGGCAAGGGAGGGGATTCTGCCCCTTTACTCTGCTCTCATCAGACCCCACCTGGAGTACTGTGTGCAGTTCTGGAGCCCCCAGCACGGGAAGGACATGGAAGTCTTGAAGCAGGTCCAGAGGAGGGCCGCGAAGAAGATCAGAGGGCTGGAGCAGCTCTGCTATGAGGACAGACTGAGAGTTGGGGCTCTTCAGCCTGGAGAAGAGAAGGCTTCGAGGAGACCTTCTAGTAACCTTCCAGTATCTGAAGCCTACAGGAAGGCTGAGAAGGGACTATTTACAAGGTCTTGTAATGACAGGACAAGGGGCAATGGGTTTAAACTGGCAAAGGGGTGATTTAAACTGGATGTAATGTAAGGAGGAAGTTCTTTCCAGTGAGGGTGGTGAGACACTGGCACAGGTTGGCCAGGGAGGTTGTGGCTGCTCCCTCTCTGGAGGTGTTCAAGGCCAGATTGGACAAGGCCTTGAGTGACCTGTGCTAGTGGGAGGTGTCCCTGCCTGTGGCAGGGGGTTGGAACTGGATGATCCTTGAGGTCCCTTCCAACCTTACCATTCTATGATTCTATAATGGGTAACTACTGACCTGTTCAGTAAAATGATCTGACAGATACCTTCATATAGCTTATGTTAGGAACCTAAGATTCCTGTGTGTTGAGAATAGTTTGGTAAACTCCACAGAGGCACAAACTTGAACATAGGAGGAACTTCTTTACTTTGAGGGTGGCAGAGCACTGGAACAGATTTCTCAGAGAGGTGGTGGAGTTTCCACTCCTGGAGTCATTAAAGACCCACATGAACACCATACTGTGCAACCTGCTCTAGGTGAACTTGGTCTGGGAAGAAGATAGGACTAAATGGCCTCCATAGTCCCTTCCAACCCCTGTCGTTCTGTGATTCTATAATTTTATATCTCTAGATGTAGTTTTGCAGTAGGGGGGAAAAAGTAAACAATAAAAGAGCAAATACAGAAATGTAAAAGTTCAAGGAACTTACCTGCTTGCCTTTTTTTTTTTTTTTTCAAATTAGTTGAAGTTCATCAGAAATTAAAATGTTATCTCTAGTGAAAGCTAGGAAGATGGCCTGAGAAATCAAAAAAAGACAAAATATTTTTGCTAGACCTATCAACAAGTATTTAGCAAAATGAAAATACCATAGAAACCTAGATAGTAAAGGAAACATTGTGAAAATAAAGAATTAATAAATTGGATGATAGTTACGTGATTGTTTCTTATCAGTGTTTCCAGATGGGTATGTTATACATTATGGAAAGTGTAAAGCTTTAGGAATTATATTTTTATTAGCTTACACTGTTCAAAAATAATATGTGCACATTTCTAATAAAGAAGCTGGAAGACTGAAGCAGTATCGTTATGCTTGCATTGGCTGTTCGTGGCTTGGATGGGTGGACACTTTGCTGAGTGAAAATGTGTCTGGATGGCTGGACCTAAATAATGGTGGTGAACCAAATCCAGTTGGTCACAAGTGGTGTTCCCCAGGGCTCAGTTTTGGGGCCAGTTCTCTTTAATATCTTTATCAATGATCTGGACAAGGGGATTGATATACCCTCACTAAGTTTGGAGAAGATGCTGAATTGGGAAGGAGTGTTGATCTGCTTGAGGGTAGGAAGGCTCTGCAGAGGGATCTGAACAGACTAGATTGCTGGACCAAAGCCAATTGTATGAGATTCATCAAGGTAAAATGCTGGATCCTGCATTTTGGTCACAACAACACCATGCAATGCTGCAGGGGAAGAGCAACTGGATAGCTGCCCTGCAGAGAAAGACCTGAGGGTTTTGACAGATAGCTATCTAAACATGAAGCAGCAGTGTGCTCAGGTGGCCAATGAAGGCATATAGCATCTTGGCATGTGTCAGGAATAGGGTGACCAGGAGGACCAGGGAAGTGATAGTCCCCCTATACTGGGCACTGGTGAAGTCACATCTTGAGTACTGGATTCTGTTTTAGGACTCTCGCTGCATGAAAGACGTCGAGGTACTGCAGCATGTCTAGAGAAGGGCAATGAAACTGGAGAACAGGTCCTGGTGATAAGAGACTGAAGGAAATGGGAATGTTTAGTCTGGAGGCTGCTGAGGTGAAACCTTATTATTTTCTACAATTACCTAGAAGGAGGTCATGGTGATGTGACTGTTAGTGGCTTTTTTCCTAGTAACAAGTGATAGGATGAGAGGAAATAGTCTGAAGTTGTACCAGATGAGATTTAGATTGGATATTTGGAGAAACGTCTTCACTGAAAGAGTTATTAGGAACCCCACAAAGGTGGTAGAATCACCATACCTGAAGGTGTTTAAAAGATGCACAGATGTGGTGCTAAGGGACGTGGTTTAGCAGCAGACTTGGCAGTTAGATAATAGTAGGACTTGACGGTCTCGGAGGCCTTTTCCAATTGAAAGGACTCTGTGATTCTATGATTTTGTTTTCTGGATGTTCTGGATATATTAATTGCTTTGTGAAAGTTGTGCTAATGCTACTACTGTATTTTGACTTTCTTAAACTGTCTGCAGTAAACCTAACTTGCAGATTTTGTTGTCTTCATCTATTACTTCTTTATAATTTTAAGACTAAAATATTTCAGATTATCTTTCTCCAATTTAATTGCCAAAAAGCAACCCTAAGAGTTTTGTGTTCCATGTGTCTATGTAATTATACATTATTGTTACTTTGCTTAGTAATAGCATTATTAGTCTACATTTCTTGGGACGCTGAGGAAAAATGTAACATTACTTATGTAAAATTTAACATATGTTATCATAGTACATGTCATGTTTTCTTTGTGATGTGGGAAATAGTTTCAAAACAAGTAGAGGTACTTGCATCTTTTATTTTAGAAGGTTCAGAATACAAAATATTCTAATGCACTTTCAGATATTTGCTGTTTCTCTTAAGGTTTAATAATTAAATTCTATGCTAGATGGTTACAATTTTGCACTTTCTTTTCTTGTAATTCTTTCCAGATGAACAATAATCTTGGCACTTGTTAAAATGCAAGACAAACTACATTTTAATACAAAATTAGAGTAACAAAGCCTTTCTTTTATTCATTAACATTTTGAGGTTTGCATTGTATTATTGGAATTGCTTTTCTTAAAAATGTAATTGGGCAGTCTCGAGCTATTCATAAAGGTAATTCCTGCCTTACTTCAACACTGTGGTGAAGATGAAAGAGTTTATCTGAAAAGTATGATCTTTGGTCAGCCCCTAAAATCTGAGGATGGAAAATTATTAGACTATTCTAGATGAGTCTAGATAGGAAAACTCTAGACTGCGGCTTGCTAAACAGGGTGTCCTGGCTGCCCTAATGTGATGAGATAGGTAATGCTAAACTAAAAACATTCAGATCAAACTATGAACTTACACAGTATCCTGTTCTTTTCCAACTCAAATGCATGGTTTTAACTAAACTAAAAAGAATTTATCATTTTTATAAGTGTTCTAAATAGCTATAGGAGTTCCAGTAGGAACACTTCCAAACTTCAGGATTTTTTTTTTTATTATTGTTAGTATAATTTAATGAACAAGTAACTGTTAACATTGACATCATTTTTGCTAAAAAATAACATCCCTTATTTATTGATGTAATCAGTGTGCAAACTTTGATTCTTCCACTAAAAGTCACTAACCTTTTGGATTTATTGGAAGAAATACATATGAATGGAATAGGGATGAGTATTCATAGGTCTGTATATTATAAATATATATATATTTAAAAGAAAATTTAATTTGGGAAGAAAAATGTGACACTGAAAGGCTATAGATACAATGGTCTTTATAATTTGTCAGATTCCGACATTGTTTTGTGGAAGATGACAATGATACACTGAATCTATTGTGTATTGGGATATATGAGGTCAGTCAAAATATTGAAGCCAAGTTGCCAAGATAAATTATAAATTGTTGATATTCCTTTAGAATGTTCTTTCTTGATATTCTTTTTCATGAGGTTCTTAATGAAGCTAAATATGTATTTTTTTCATATTAATGTACTATACTAGAGCACTAAGAGGTCATAAAGGTAAATGCTACGATGTAAAAACATAAACTAGTATGCAAGATTAAGGTAGCTGATGTGAGTGTTGCAAATGCTATGGCTGATGACTAGGAGAAGGTTATAGTGATAGCAATTTGTTGTATTTTCATTTTCTGTGCCTTCTTCAGATGAGGCAAAAGATGAAGGTAAGAATTCACTGTCCCAAAGCTGTGCTGAGACTCTATTCATTATTTAATTTAATCTTATAATTTTGATTTATGTGTTTGAGAAAATCCTAAAATACAGTTACTTTTTCACATAAGGAAATGTTATTTAACTACAAATATATATTTAGCAGTTTTTTTAGAGATTGTTCTCCATGGCACTAGATTGGCCATTTAATATAGACAGCTCCAGTTTTGTATTTTTATTTTGTTTTACACTGGGAAGAATAAAACTTATTCTTATAAGTCCTTATAGGGAAAAATACCTACCACTTAAGAGTGCATACCTAAACATTGTACTCTCAAGAATTTTAGAATGCATTTTTAAGATATTACATTTTGAGCTCTATACTGACAGACTGGAATAGATTGAACTCCTTATACACATTCAAGACATTTCTTGAAGGATGTTGAACATCGAGTAGGAGATCAAATATATCTCAGTGTCTCATTACAATTCTTAAACAGATGTTTCATTTAGTTTAGTCTCTTCTAATGGGCGGATGTGGAAATTTTCTTAAAAATTCCTTGCAGAGAGGTTACATGTGATAGTGCTGTTAGTACTAGACCAAGTAAGGTGAAATTCCAAACGTGTTTGCTGCAAGTGTGTCACATTTTCATCACAAAACCAAACACAAACTGTAAAGATAGTGACTAGTGACAGTTCATCTTGAAATTTCTGGCAGATGTCAGAAGTAGAAGCTAGATAACTGAGAGAAGAGAGGGTGAAAATCAGTGATAAACCTTTTTTTTTGTCTGAGCTGTTGTGGTATCAGAGTGGGTGTTGCACCTGTGGCAACAAAGGGAATATTATAACCTCTCATGTTATTGAAAAAAAATTACTGAATCTCATAGAAAGTCACTTACTGATTTTTATTCACTATATGAAATTTGGAAATGCATATGTATCACATGGATATATATTGTATCAAAAGGTTAAACCAGGAAAAACAGTTGGGGTTTGGGGATCTATTTTGAACTATTATTAATGTAGGATTTGGGGAAAAGTAGGGAAAAAACCATTGTTTCGAGGTTGGAGGCAAACAGTTCATTTCTCTATCAAACATGATAAATTATTATTAGCCAACTGGATTAAATAGTTCTACTCTGTTATCTGGGTTTTTGGTTTTGGTTTTTTTTTTTTTTAACTATTATGAATCTGTAGAATTACTCATCATCCAGGAATACCCGGTGCTTTGAGATCAACAGACATGTCATTGTTGGTCAGTAGTATGAAACAACAGTCACTCGTAAGTGCTGGGTTCCATGGATTATTTCTGATACAAGGAGAATCCCTGAACAAGAAGCCAAGCCAACCTCAGAATTGCCCTGTAAAGTCAAAAGAGTTCCAGACATCTAAATGTGAGGCTTAATTGTAGTTTCCATTTTGTTATCTAAACTGCAAATTACTGATGTTACAGTGTTAGTGATGGCCATGCATGTGTTGGTGACATGAGCGTATTAAATGGGATCAACTAATTGACCCTACAAAGGATTCAAATCACATTTCTACTGTATCTTGTAGCATATTGAAAACAGGTGGTTACTCTGATCAGCATTCCCTCTATCTGTGTCAGAAAATGTCTCCACGGAAAGGGTATTAATTCTATTCAGTTTAATTGTGAAAGGAAAGACAAATTATCCAATTACTAAACACATACTTCCAGGCAGCACACAGGAACATGCTAATTAATCTAATTCTGTAAGGAGAAATACTTTTTTTTTAAACTTCAAGAGGTCCCCTGCAACAAGCAGTATGGAGATAAGCATAGAAGTGAGCTAAACAAATTGGAAAGTGTTGAGTACCAATTGAGTGGATAGGATGGATATTTCACTCGAAGAAGTTCCAAATCTACCAAATACGATTCCTAAACATTTTTACTTTAAATGTATTTCTCTGTGGTCATATTTCTTCTGTTTGTTAATCTGATTGTAATTCCCTGCTCAAATGCTTTTGGCCAAAGCCTTGTTTATCAGTATTCATTTGATCAATACTCCTCAGGAAGACCACAAATTCAAACACTTGTGTAATTAAAGGTTTGAAAGATTTTTCTTTCTTGTGAGTGTTCAGAGAGAAGATGATCGAACCCCAGTCTAAGCCACAGTTTTCTTAAGCCAACAATAAAACAATAATGAGAAGAAAGTTACCATAAGGTCCACTAGCAATCATACATTTACTTTTAATGTAGTATATATTAAAACCCCCTCTTTTAAAAAGGGATTTTTTAAAACAACTTTCTTCCTTTTTAAATGGTTGTTATGAATCCAGCTGTTGATATACAGAAGGAAGGGAAATATATTGTGTAAAAATATATTGGTATCTGTCACTAGAAGCAAACTTTGTAGTTTCAGGAGCACACATTATTATTTTTAAAAGTTCACACTGACTGTGAAATGTTCCCAGTGAGTTGGAAAGGACAAAGGTTATGCCCATCCTCATGAAGGGCAGGAAGAAGTACTGGAGAGCTCCAGGTTGGCCATCATGACATAGGTTCCTAGGATGATCATGAAGGTTTCCCAAGATGATTGTAAATTCTCTTGGATAACATTTCCAGATATGTCAAAGACAAAAATTTGTCTGGAAACAACCAGCAAAGAATTTGATAGCAAAGTGGGGGCTGCATCATGGAGTGCAAAGGTCTCTGGCATTGCTAAGTAACCTCAGCTCAAGAAGTGGAGAGGAATTCCACAAGCAAGCAAAGGAAATATAATAAGTTTTAGCTGGCTTTTGGGCTAGTCCTCCTGAACTCAACCCATAGGTCCAAAGCTGTACAGAACACAGGAATTCAGACACAAAATGTAGTGGCATCCATACTGATAAATAAGCTTGCATTGTCTAAATTTCAGCAACATTTATGCTTGTAATCTATGTTTTAATGCTAGAACCACGTTTTAGTATCATTCTTTTACTTTTATAAGTATTTCTGAGGATTGTTTAGAATTGTGATCAGCAATGTGTGGCTGTGATCAGTAGCTTAGGCTCTAGTTGGAGGCCTATAGCTAGTGGCGTATGCCAGAGGTCAGTGTTGGGTCCAGTCTTGTTCAGCATCTTCAGCAGCAGCCCATATGGAGGGACAGTGTACCCTCAGCAGTTTTGCTGATGATGTAACATGGGGAGGAGTGGCTGTGCTAACACACTGAGTGCTGCCATTCAGTAAGACCCACACAGGCTAGAGAGTTGCATGAAGAGGAACCTCATGAATTTCAACAAGAGCAAGTGCAGACGCTGGCACCAGTACAGGTTAGGAAGGAAACTCCATGTAGAAGGACCCCCCAGTTCAAGAGAGAGAGGGAACTACTGGAGAGAGTGCCAGAAAAATTATTAGGGAACTGGAGTATCTTTCTGACTAAGAGAGGCTGAGAGACCTGGAACTCTTTAGCTTGTAGAAGAAGACTGAATGGGGATCTTAGCAATGCTTACAAATATCTGTATGTCAAAATAAAGGAGCTGGTTCCTTTCAATAGTGCTGAGTGTCAGGACAAGGGACAAAGGGCACAAACTAGAACACAGAAGGTTTCACTTAAAAATAAGGACAAGATTTTTTTCTTAGAGGGTGCTTGGGGCACTGGACCAGGTTGCCCAGGGCAGCTGTGGAGTATTCTTCTCTGGAGACTTTCAAAACCCACCAGAACACATTCCTGTGCAATCTTATCTGGGCATACCTGTTTTAGCAAGGGACTCAGACTAGATATCGTCCAACCCCTGTCATTCTGTGAATCTGTGTTCATGGAGAAATCAGCCTTCCGGTTTTTCATATTTTCAACTTTTTAATTGAATCGTATCTTGTTGTTATTTATTCATTCTTTATAATTGTGAGAATGTGAAGATGGACACTACAATTTACTGTGTAGATGGTAATTTCTGTTCTCTCCTCAAAGATACCTCTTGCTTATAGCACTCTCTAAGAAGATATTCCGAAATACACATACAGTTTTGACATTTTAAGGAAAAGGAATTAAAATATTTGTTATGAAAAAGATGTTGTAGGAAACAGTCCAGAACTGGAAGAATGCAGTTTAGACAGTATGAAGAATATATATTAGAAAAAAATATTAAAAAAATATAGCAAAGAGAAAGCTATTCCAAAAGAGGTTATATTGAAGATAATCTGTTTTGGAATGGTTTGATGACGAAGCAGCATTTTTTAATATCTGTGTATGCACTAGGATGTGTCACAGGAACATTAAATGCTTATTCATGCTGACTGGGATATTTAATCTGGGGATATTGTCTTTTCTCCACTATTATTAGTGGGCTTTGGTGTGATGTTGCCATTTGGTTATCATTTCATCTTATTCCTGCTTTCGATCACTAAGAGTTGGCCTCTTTCCTTATGCAGCCTCAGCATATCCTTTGTATGACCTTTGGTAAAAGAGTTTGCAGCTCAGTTAGCTGAAATTACAAAAACTGCAAAGATAAACAGGAAAAATAGGTAATAATATTATATCACTCCTTAAACCAATAACTGTTATTATACTTCCTCTGACTCACTTCCTTGAATGTAGTTATTAATAAATTGATGATGTAAGGATTTGCACAAATTAGGTACAAGTATTTTCACGTGCACAATATACGTTTTAAGTGTTGACACTTTCATAATAACACAATATACTTCAAATACTCCTATGTTTTTGTGTCAGTATCCAGAAAGAACAGAAACACTTTTAGGCATGCATATTAATAACTTATAAAATAAAATTGTATATGAAATACGTGTAAATACAGTCAGTTTTATGCCTGATAAATTTAGATGTATTTACTTCCCTCTGTGGAAGATGTTGCACAAAATTTGTCATCATACAAAGCACAAGGGAACAGAATGGTGCCCTGGTTATCAATGAGAGTTTTATTTTTAATTTTTTTACCCAGACAAGAGCTCTGGCTCCACTGCCATAGAGAAATGTACACATAACAGTTTTATGCCATATATCTATTATATTCTATTTATTGATCAGTGCTGTATTGGATTTTTGTTTGTGCTTTTGAGTTTGTAGAGTGATTGTTCAAAATGTAGTGTCTTGTTTCACTAGAAAAATATTAAAGGTAGTGTTTCTGTGACGTGGAAGTTTTAGAAATTGTATTGCACTTAGGATTTTGGAGGGAGTTGTTCCTTGTTTAGCTGTTGAATTCTTAACCAAATAAATGTTAGAAATTATTGGTGAAAGTAATAGAGATCTAACCACAAGTCTGTGACAAAGCAGGGCAGTGCCAGATTTATTAGACTGCAAGGTTACAAGTACTTTGCTTGGACTATTAGACATTTTCCTCAATTAAATAGTTCAGAGGTCTTTTGACCGTTGGTGCCTAACACTACACTGCCTATGTAGACACTGTAATAGTTACTCATACCCTTCTAGCAGATTTGAGACGGAAGAGTATCGGGAAAAGACATACATGACACTTTGCAAAAATTGTCACTGAAGTAAGTACTGTTCAAGAGAGGATAAATGATCTTGTGACATCTTTAATGTTGAAAGTAATTTAAAGAGCAAAAAAAAAAAAAAAAACCAACACAGAAACCTTAATTGTTTAGAGAAATTTATTGCTACTTAGCTAAGAAAAGAAAAAAAAAACAAAACAACACCCTGTAATGAATGATAATAGCCTCAGTTGGGTGCAAACAGTGGTGTGCTAAAGTCTGTCACTTTCATCAATCTATGAGGCAATTTATTTCCAAGAGCATTAACTGTAGCATGTGTAAAGCATAACAAGTACTATAAACTTTTTCAGTGTATTATGAGATTCCATTTTCTTCAACACAAACGGGCCTCGAGTAAGGCAGCAGCCACTGAAGTGGCATTAGGATACCTGGCATGTTACAGAAAATCCAGTGCAGAAGTCTTTTGCTGTAAAAAAAAACACTTTACCAAATTTTTGTTAAAATTATATCATGGAACATTTCTTGAAATGGTGGTTTTGGTTCATGATCCTGAATGATCTTGGTGTCATTCTATTATTTTGAAAGAAATTAAATAATGTGGAATAGTTGAGGCCACCCTGAAAAAGAGTGCTAAACATCTGAACTTCTGGTTATACAATGTTTTTATTTGAAATTGACATTCTGTCTCTAAAATCATGCCACATTTCAAACAAGTCTGCACTGCCTTAATTCACAAAATATTAAATATGTTTATTATAGGAGAAATTCTAGTATACTGTGGATAAAAGTTAATGAGTACAGCCCTGAAAAACTTGAAGATATTATGCAATAGTGGATATTTTGTACTTTATGAAATATTTAGGTACACTATATTACTGTATATCACAAAGAATGTGCTTTTGAAATTATATTGAATGATAGTTTTTACCAGTTCTTATATATAAAATACTCCAAACAGGTGCTCTAGGAGCTGGAAGTCTTTGTAGCCCTTTGGAATTAAAATAGCAGGATTTTTCTTTCTTGCCATTGCAACATTTTAGGAGAGAAACTTGAAACCTTTCTGCTCCTTTACATTGTTATTTAAAGGAATTATCAGCTTAATAGGAATACCAGAATTGGCAAACAACATAAAGGACTGAGGAAAGTGAAGTCTTTTATATAGCAGAGGGTATCGTTGCCTATGATCATACTTGTTCCATGTATGTTTTTACTTCATGCTACATTTCATCCCAGCACAAACTGAAACTCTGTATCTTACAAAAATGTAATGTGGTCACTGCAGAAGATATTTTTCCTTCTCTTGGATGCATACCAATACACTTTGACCATTTAAATCACGTGTCACGCTCAAACAGTTTAGAAAGGTTGTACAACCAGACAGGAAAAACAAGCTGTGGAATCAACAGTGAATATCCACAGTGCAAACCACAAAATGTCATAGCCCTGGATGATATCTGGCAAAGAGCTGTACTGAGAATGGAAAATATCTACATGCAATTGTTACTGATCTATATGGATTGTTTTGTGTATGTACTTTACACATCAATGCAAATCTTGTTATGTTTTGCAAATCAGTATATATAACTAATTATGTGGCTTAAAAAGCAGATCATCCTGGTCTTCATGTTTTAAATGTAAGTAAGTAACATTATAAAGTAATGCATTTATTTTATATTGAAATTGAAGAAGAAAATAGTGTACTGAAACTGGAAATTGTACTGGTACGTCTGTACATAATGTATTTTTCTAATTTAAATAGACTTCTAGTTGCATATGTTGATCATTTTGGTAAAGATAGTAAGGCTAAAACTCCTTTGTGTGCAACAGATAATTTTGTAGTACATAAGAGTTCTGAACTTGAAAAAACTCAGCTGTGCTTTTGATAGACTTTCAATATTATTTCCTTTCAGCTTTTCTGTATTTAGTGTCCGAGTTCATTGTAGACATTGCATTTCAGAGACTGATAATTCAATGCAAAGTTTGCATTTTAGTCCCTCAGCTGAATTGATCTTCACTAACTGCTTATATTGCACTTGCATGGTTCATAGTGTACCATCAGCAGAATCCTTTGACTGAAACACAGACATTAATGCAGCTGAGGTCATCTATGATCTTATATACTCATTTTCCTCTATTTGCTGCAGATTGTGAAGGTAAAATCGATATTACTTACAAATAACACAATCAGAATTAACTCCTATAACAAATACATTTATATGTAGGAAGTTTGACTTCTCCATAGTGTTACATGTCTGGCAAGGATGTTCCATCATAGACACAACTTCAAATGTATTTATTTTTTTAATATCAGCAATACTTTTACATACTCAAACTGTGAAAGAACTTGATTTGATTGTTTAGGACTTTATCCAAATTCCATTGTGGTTACACAGTTTGTTGAGAGCAGAGTTAATTGAGGCATCTGTAACTAAGTAAGACAAATAATACTTCCTATTTATTTTTTCTACATAAGAGTGCATTTTCAGAGTAGAAAGATGTTAATACATGCGTCATCTGATGTCCTGGTTTGAGCAGCCAGCTCCTGACAGAATGTATAATTTACCCCAAAGGAATAAATAAAAACACTCACACAGAATTCGAAGTTGAATAGAAAACAGTATTTACCAAAGTAAGGAAAGTACAACAGGTACTTGGATGTATACAACCAGCAATGACCCAGCATCCCAGACTGGGGCCCCAAGTAGGCCTCACTATGCAGCAAAAATAAATTTCCCACCAGCAGAAAGTCCCTCCCACACCAAGCAAAAGCAAAAGTTAAGAGCCTGGAGCCAAGAGCCAAACAAGAGCTGACCAGAAGGTCTGCTGCTTATAAAGGGTTAATACTAGAAGAGGCATGGAATAACATATGATAATATTCAATACCTCTCCCTTGAGACTTTGCCCTGCTTCTGGAGGACTTCCATCTCTATAGTATAACAATGAATCATTAACCTACAACATCTGATGCATTTTAAATGTTAGCAGTATTTGCAGTTTAAGCCATTTCAGCATACTTTGCCAATGAGAAGATGTATTAGTTCGCACTGTAGAGACTCACAGTGTGTATATTTAGGTAGCTAAATAAAAACAAAACCATCCTAAACCTCAGTCTAAGTTTTATACACATGTCACTATGAATTAGGTTTTCTTTTCATAAGCTCTAGGGTTTTGTGGAGGCAGAGATGGCTGATGTGTCTTGTTTTCAAGTTTTGGTGTGCTATGTGATTCATTAAGGGAAAAAAGTTACCTACTAATGTGCAGATGCTTAGCATAGGACAAAATTTCACATCGAAATGTGATGAAGACTTGATAGATATGCTGTGATATAGTGTAAAAATTAGGTACTGTTATCTTTTTTCTTGTGTATTTCTCTATAATGATAATAATAAAACGTTGTATTAGCTGCAAATGCAAAATTAGTAGCAAGTTCAAGATGTATAAGAAAATTACATGCATGCCTTCCTTCCTTTCTTAAGTTTGTTTGTTTTTTGAAACTATTTGTCCACAGGTTTTGTATCTAGTTAGTACATTCTGTGCTTCTGAACTGAAATGACCTTTTATAAAAGCACAGACAATTTAATAATCCTACCTTACTTTCCTTAATGAAGAATGCGCCTGTATCTTTTGGTTAGTTACTTAAGCTACACTGCACATCATGCAGATCTTTTTATCATATATATATATACACTTTTCCATTTTGTGCATCAACAGAGTTGAAAGATGTAGACTGACCCTTCCAACTGTGGTTTTTCAGGGTTCTCCTTCTATTTTGTGTTTTTAATTTTCATTCCAGATGCTGATTCAATATTTCCCTTATGTAATTTTCATTAAATATATATCTTGTGGCTAAAAGCTTGCATTCAGTTAGCTTTAGAACTACTGTTCTCAAGGGCATAGTAGAGTATATAATATAAGTGGTTATTTGTGATAAAGTAGCTATTACTATTTTTATACTGTACTAAAACACTTCTCAAAACTATAACTGTACTTTTATTACTCTTGTCTAGGCTACTATCAGATCTGACACATATGATAATTTAACTAAAAATCTTTTTAAAGATCTCTGCAAAATCTTACTTTTACTTCTATGGGGAAAGAAAAACACACAAAAAACCAAACAGCATGCATTCATATCTAAATGATAACCAATTCATCCTTGTACCATGGTTTCTTTTCTAGAAGCTGGCTGTTGCACTATGATGATTCATCATTTATTCTAAGTAGTTACAGGATGTGATATTGCTTTATCTTGCACTCAAAGTATGTGGAATGGAGTAATTCACTATATGTAAATGCAGAGGATGTGTAAAGTCTAATAAGACCATGGGAACATGGATATATGGTTTTAAAACCTTAGAAATTACATTCCCTCTCTCAGACAATGCTCAAATTCTAGGAAGCCACAGATCTACTATCTTACATTCTCTTCTTTACATACTTCCCATTTGTTCTTTCTTACTTGGTTTTGTTTCTGCTTACTCATGTGTTGTCTACTCCTAAATTTCAGAGAGAAAACCAGTAGTCTGTAAAGAACACTATGGAATTTCATCATTGTTTATTACTGTTAATTCCTTATTTCAGATTGCAGAATAAAAAACGTAGGCTATTGTGCAGGCTTCAGCACTGAAGTAAATCTCTTTTTAAGTAATGCGATGCATCTGGTTTCCTAGGTGTTCCTCTCAGTGCCTCGGGAGATGAATGAAAATACAATGTTGGATTTGTCTTCCTGGATTGGGATACTTTTTGACACAAAATCCCAGTACTAAAAGGAATTTTTCAGTTTAAGAAATGAACTTACATTCTGTAAAACCTCTTTTTGGAGCAGATCTCCAAGTACAGAGGATTTTGATGACATGGAGCAAAAGGGCACACATAGGAAAAGTATGCTTTCTGGGCAGATGCTCAGTGTATGCCCTTTTATGCATTTTTTCTGTTTTAATAGTATGTAACACTTCAATTTAAAATCAGTTTTTCGTTATTTTTATCCTTATTTTAAAGATAAGCTAGAATCTGTATAGAGAACAGACTTTTAGAACTATTACATGTAGTGCATTTAAAAAACTTAATTTATGAAAAATATAAATGGCAAACAGATTCATATTCAGCATTGTAGATGTTCTTTGCTTGTGTCACCTAAATGCACCTAAATGTTCTGTATTAAAAATTATGCTGACTGAAAGCTTGTATGGAAGGGAGAACAGTAATTATATATGTCATACTTCAGAGAAAGTTGAGAGTTAAGATGTGTGTAATCCTTCTATTGTGTGTGGAATGGAGAAACATGGGCTTAAAGAAGATTAGAGAGTGAATGATGGGTAAATGGAATAACTAAAAGCAACAAGTGCTGTACAGTAAGCGATAGTTTCCATGAAAAAATTCAAATACATTTGCATTTTGAAGTTGAGCTGCAAATTCTTTTACCTGCATGACATTGCTTTTTTAAGCATTCAGGTAGATGAACTTTAAAAAATAATCTGTTTATACTGCTGTGTAGAAAGGCCTGTTTCTATATTTTTACCATATTTATCTACCTGTTGCTTCATCATATTAATGTTGTCATAAAGTCATGTCTTTTTGGACCATGAGGTTTTGAATCACAGTAAATGGAGGGTGATTTATTTTTCTGTTGATAACCATAATTTATCCTCTTAAAAAAACAATTTGTCAGTACCAAAGGGAAAACCATTTGGTTTTGTTTATAAATCAAAATATCTTATATAACATCAGAGCTTAATCTTTAAACTATCCACCGCTATATTGCAGCAAAAATAAGGAAAGTAGTGTCAGAATTCACAGATATTTCATATAATGAAGAATACTGATAGTAATTTTTTATTAGAAAATTTCAGAATTAGTGTGTCACATTCCTTACAAATACTTTCTGAGGTAAACTGTAAACGTAGACTTTTTTGAATTTTTTTTAATATAATTTAAGTCTGTTCTATACCATTGTTACAGAAGTACAATTAAATGATTGAATAGTTATTTTATGAAGAACCTTTTATCATTTCTGTAAAAAATACTACGTTAGTTCTGCAAACCAGAAGTTCAGTATAATATTTGTCATCAGAAGAATGTTGCAGATGTTGAGGTGATCCTGATTTGGCAATTTGGGACGCTTTACTGGATCACCATAGGTTCCTGTAGTGTGCCTATTGGCAGGCCAGACTTTGATGTAAGAGATTTAAATCTCTATCTCAATGAACCTCACAGAAAGTGAAATCGATCCTAGGCTTACCAAAATTTAAGCACATATTTAGACAACTGATGTAGCTTGTGTGCAGATCTGAAACATCTTGACATGAAGCAGCACTGTTCATAGGCAATAACGCAAAACAAAAATATATAAAGTTTCAGCAAGTCTCTTCCAAAGTCCTCTAATTATACTAAAAGTACGTTAGCACCCTTAAGTGACTCTCAGATTCCAAACATGTTAAAAATCTGCCATGAATTTTCTTCATTTGATTTGCTTTAGCACATGGAACACAAAATGTTTTTTCTTAGTGGTGTTTTGAAATGCAATTTGCTCGACTTTTGAGAGTAATAATAATGTTGATTATAATGCATATTAAACTAAAACAGCAGTTGCAGATAAAGCTGATTTGAAAGTGTCCTAGATGTCTCCATTCAAACATGGTTTCCTAACCATACCTCTTCTTTGAGACTGGATTGTATGAATGTCAGGATTAATTATGTAAAATGCTTATTTTCACTTTTGCGTTGGGCAGCATGTGTGCTTTATAGAAATAGAAATACATACAAAAAGATAATATAGAGAAATATAAATGCATTTAATACTTATTTTGAATGCTGTATTTCTCTCCTTTGTGGAAATGATATCCTCCTTATCCTAAAGTTTTGTAGTGCAAATTGCAGTAAATATTATTCTGTATTGTATGCTAGTCTTCTAATTTTTGCTCCTTGAAGACTGTCTCCAATTGCATACTTAATTGCTTCATAATTTATTTCATTTTCTATTTACCTGCATAACATAATTGCATCAATTGGTTTTCTTATTACACTTCATTAAAGATCTTTTTGAATGTTTAACTAATGCTGAATTATCATGTTACCACTGATTTGCATGGAACAAATATTTTTGAAACTTCCTCCTCCTCTTTTTGCCTTGTCTATATGTAAATACGAAGTATTGTCTCTTTAATACTTGTATGTCCCTTATGCCATTATTTGTTTACACTTTCTTTCAAATTAATTTGTTAGTTTCCCACAACTTTTGGTTGTTTACGAGATGAGTACTGCTACTGAAAACATCCATTTGCACCTCAGTACTCTCTGGCTATTCTATCTTTTTTTTCCAAAGTTTCTGTATCATAAGCAATGTTGTATTTCTTTGGTTTGGTCCCTTAAGAATGTATT
>VWZE01024400.1:945355-1099952 GCA_013396675.1 Eubucco bourcierii | reverse complement strand
TTTTTTTCAACAAAAACCAAACCAAAAAAAAAAAAAAAAAAAAAGAAACAACCGAGCACAAAAAAGCCTTAAACCAAACTAAACCAAACAACAACAACAAAAGGCAAGCAAACAAACAAACAAACAAAAACCACCACGCAAAATAAAACCAAAGCCAACCGACCAAACAAACTGTGCTGGTTTGAGGCTAATTAGAATATTTTGATAGAGAAAAATCACACTATAGGCTGTGAAAGGAAAACATCATGANGGACAGTCTGGTTTCTGGTTTCTTCTCTCTGCCAAGTAATCCTCACTAACCACTTTTCTTCTAACCCTGCCTGGCCGATCCTCCAAACTCACATTGCGCATAAGGCAAACCTTGGGGTGAGGTACAGGGGTGGGGAGAAGGTGGAAGGGTGGTTGGGAGCCCCTCCTGGGGTCTCTGATTTCTGGGAGGGGAGTTGTGTTGCTGTATTACCTTTTACTTGTATATTTCTGTAAATATTGTGTATATAGTGTAAATATCTGCTGTACATTGTGCAAAGCTGTAAATAGAGCTTCATCATTTAACTTCCAGCTGACTGAGTGCTAGTCTGGGTCATTTTACAAAGTGTGGGGGGTGGGGGAACTCCCAAACCTTCACACAAACCCAAACTCTGTCAACCTGGAAACAAAGAACTTCTGGTTTTGATGTCAGATTTTTTTTTTTTTTTCTAGTAAGCTTTTTGTTACTCTTCAGAAGGGAGGCTTATTTCCAAATTGAAGGTTGTGTACATCGTTCAGCTTAATCTAATTTTCTGCTTGTTTTATCCAGAATCGATTGGCATTGTATTACTTATATTTTTTGCCAAACACCTCATACTTCGCTTACCTTCCTTGATATTACTTTGGGATTGATTTCAGCTGTTTGTGGGAACAGAGACCTACATAAACCACAGTTGATTAAACAGGTTTCTGTATTCAGACATCTAAAATACGCTTGACTCTCAGTAATTTGGCTCAAAAAACGTACCTGAATGTACCCAGAGAAAGCAACAAAGAAATTTATGCTCCTGAATTACTCCCAGTATCTCTGTTAGAAAACCAAAGAACAAATTACATAGGTGCATCATTTAACATAATGCAAAGCCTGGCATGACCTCAAATTAAGAGAATGACTGACTGGAAAGAATACCTTTTTAGAAAAGCATAAATGGAATTCTATTTTCCCTTAAACTCATCATTCTAGGTTGCAGGTGAGGTAGAGTGAGACCATCTGGAAGGCAATGGACAATAATAAAAACTAGTTTTATGTTACAAATATATTAATAAGGGAGGGAGAGTCTACACAAGGTCAGGACATAGCAGAGACCAGGTAGAAATATGGACACAAATAAAGAAGATGTCATATTTATATGCTGTAGGAGTCTGTGAATGCAATAAGTATTTCAAAACACAGATTTCTTAATTGTTACTCATTTTGGTGTTATCCAAAACTCTGTTTTGAGAAACTTTAGAATGATTTTTAATTGTAAATATAAATAAGCAATGAATACTACTAAAGAAACATTTTAATAATGTTTTTTTTTCATAAAGGGAAATTATATGTTAATGCATATTATTAACCTTACTTGCAAACCTGTAGGTGAGCATTCATGGTCTTTATTTAGGAAAAAAAGCTGAAGTCAATGAATTGTAGAGTTATGCTGAAAAGTAACTCTGAAATTCTCATTTTATTTGCTTTGAAAGTTCTGCTGACTGCCAAGTACTTAAGTGTTAGTTGACCTTAAAGTTTAGAAAACAGACACATTCACTTTTCATTTTTTGGTGGTATGTAATAAAGTCATGTTAATATATTTATAAAAAAGATTTTAAAAACAGTCTGAATTGGGTAAAGATACAAGGGATTCAATTTTGATTTTAACATACAATGTGTATTTTGGTAAGTGTGCAGTTTTTTCTTTCCTACAGTACTTTACTTAGATAATAAGATTGAAATTGCAGATTTGGAGAAAAAAAAAAACACATTAAGGAATAATTTTAAATTTTCTTTCAGTTGCAGATTTCTGATTACTGTATTTATTTAAGTCAATAATTTTGCACTTTGACTAATATATGTTTCTGTATACAAAAATACACAATTTTAAGTGTCTTGATAACTTAGTAGATTTGAAAAATCAGATGTTTAAAATATTTTCATATAAAATCTTGACATATTTTTAATATATATAGTTTATGTGAAGAAATACAGATTTTACAGAAATAGTAATACATAAATGCAGTGTTCTATAAAGTGAAGTCTTGCATTTTTTTCTGCTATAGAGTTTACATAACTTAAATATTCATGAAGCACAATAGTTTCACAACAAATCAATTTTAATTAAATGATGCATTTTCACCACTTACAAAAGGTTTATTAAAGGTTTATTTGTTCATGCAAATTGAAGTGTTAGTGTAAAAATCCACATGAAAATTGGCACAAACAATTAAAAAATAAAAAGGAAGATTTCTCGCCTCACTGCAGTATCTTGCCGTGTTTAAACTGCTCAGCTTGTCATTTAGAATCTTTAATGAAACCAGGGAGGAGGCTATTTATTTGCATAATAGGACATAATTTACTGTGGTGAGGTTTTAATTATTTATAGACTGTCTAAAATATTTAAAATGGCATCACTACAGAGCATGAAATGTTGGATAATGCCTTCATTTCAGGTTTCCTGCTGATTCTTTTATGGGTCAACCATTTTATTTATAATTAGCACATAAGCATAGTAGCTTTAGAAACACAAGGAAAAGGAACTTGCTTCAGTATGTTCTCAACCTGAGCAATTCAAAACTGAGAAGGGTCATTGGGAGCAATCAAAGGTACAGAATATGCCAGAAAGATGCAACCAGAGGAAAAAGATTGATTAGATATGTGAAATAGACCCAATGCACAGCTCTACTCAAGTGTGCCTTTGTCACTACTTTTTTACTTCTCCTCCTTCCTTTGCATATATTTTTTACAATATTTTCCTGTACCTTCTCCTTATTTAAATACATTATATTATTCCTGTAACACATATAGCAAATACATATTTTGTCAAATAACACAATTGTTCCTCTTTGTAGTTTGGTTTAAATAACATCAATTCAAAATGTTGATACGTTTTGAGGGATTTCACTCATGTAAAACAGAAGACTACTTGCTATAGAGAGTCTTCATTATAAAGTATTAGGACAAATAGTAATTCTTAGTTTCATGGAAATTAAATGATAGTTGACTAGCCTTGTGGTTTGGATATTCTCTAGATGGTACCTTTATCCTGAAGTATATTGGTTGCTCTCCCACTTTTTGAGCAGGCTTTCAATTGAACTTTTCCACTGATAAAGACATTAAGCAGAATAAGTCCTACAATAACCTCTGCAATATGCAACTTTTTCTTCCTCTGAGTATGACTCATAAAGGACTATTTGAACCTGATCATCCAACCAGCATTGTAACTCTGATTGTCCTCCCATCCAGACTGTATTGTAACTTGGAAACCTGAATTAACTTAATTTTCCGTAATTTAACCTAACTGACTATGTAGGGAACCTTGACTACAAATAAAACAGTAATAATAATTGCAAAAATGGAAGCACTTTTTTCAGAGAACTAGTTCAGGAAAAATTACTCAATCCTTCCAATCTACTGTGTAGTAATATGAGATGAGAAAACAGTGAAAAGAAACACACTCATTCTGTGGAACTTTTGTGTATAGGACGTAATCAAAGAAAAAAAATCATGAAGGTATTATACATGTTAGTTAATTGGTGAGAAACTATTATTAAATG
The DNA here is from genome assembly GCA_013396675.1 of Eubucco bourcierii. Lineage (NCBI taxonomy): Eukaryota > Metazoa > Chordata > Aves > Piciformes > Ramphastidae > Eubucco > Eubucco bourcierii. The sequence goes on along the minus strand of VWZE01024400.1, from coordinate 1,096,175 downwards.
TTTGTTTTCACAACAGTTGTTTGTTTTTCTGCTACTGTGGTCTTTTAAGCATCTACAAATTGTATAATTTTAAAGAAACGATTGATGTTTTCAGCCTTTATTTCTTGTAATGTCATTTCTTTTATATCACAACTGATCTTTCGTTGTTCTAACTAGGACCTGATTCTGGGTTACCTCCTCCAGTTCCTTAATTATTTAAATTAGATCAATGCAGTATTCAGTAATTAGGTATTTTTCTTTTCTTTATTTTTTTTTATTTTAGCTTCAAAGGGAAGTCTCAGAACATAGTTTATTTTTTTGTTGTTGTTTTCTCCTGTTACACTTTCCAGTCCAGTTATCAGCTATCAGCTTCAAATGATTTTCTAATGGTTTTCTGCAGTCTTATTTATCAAAGCAGAATGAAAAGAATATACTTGATGTGTCAGTTAGCATCAACTTTATGGGAAGCTTTTTCAAGGTTCAGTTAAGGTTGTTACATGCTTAACAGACACCTCAGCAATTTGTGTAAGAGCTTCTGGGCTACAGACTTGTCCTCAAAATTTCAGTTGTTTTATTTTTTAAGTACCTAAACTTTTGATATCAGATTACTGTACAAAAACATGAAAGTATTTTCATATGGGGTTTTTTGTACTTCATTGTATCTTAAAAGGGAGACTAATATCTGATTTGCTTAGAGTCTATTTTCAGTTTTTTTAAGAGGATGTCATTCTCTGAAGGAAGATGAATTGCTTCCATGGAAATTACATCTGTTCATCTATGATTTCTCAAGATACCCAGTGAAGTTCTGAATGTTCCCTCCATGGAAATGTTCAAGGTCAGACTGGAAGGAACTTTGAGCAACTTTACGTCCCTGCCCATGGCAGGGGGGGTGAGACTAGATGATCTTTAAAGGTCTCTTCCACCTCAAACCATTTTATGATTTTGAGTCTATGACTCATATCTTCAATGAGTTTCCTAGAAAAAACATGTAAGCCATTCATTATAAAGCCTTAAATTTCCATCTTGATCTCATGCTTTTTAGAAGAATTTTGAGCATTTGATTTTTTTCCTAACACCCTCTTCCTTCAAAGTGTTGAGAATCACAGTGGCCGCGGATATGAACCAAAATTCAGAATTTGAAGTCTTGATTTCATGCTATTTTTTTCTATATAGTACCAAGTTTTGCCCTGAGAAAGTCTAATAATTCTGGCATATAAATAAATTGTTTCATACTAGATTTTATGTTTTGTTTTGTTTGGGTTTTGTTAGGCAAGAAGGACTTGTCAAATGTGGCAGATCGTGGACCAGAAGCTTACAGTAAGAACCTAGCTATATTACAGGAGACAAAAGTGACTGATGTAGCTAAGCAGCTGACCCCAGCTTCCTAACTTAAGGTCCTCTCCAGCATACAAGTAATGTTTCAGAGCCAGTTTCTTTCTTAACTTAATGGCAGCAATGTTTTTGATTAATTAATTGCACAAATTTAAGAAAAGACAATAGGCATCGGGCTATCAAGTTTTTTGCCATGCACTAGTGATACATATCCTGAGTATTTTGATTGACATTTTTATCGCTAGTCATGCTTAAGGAAGTGATTACACTGTTAAGAGAATTGTTAATTTCAACTCTGACGTCTTTCTGATATTTGCTGCTTTATTTGATTATTTCAACAGACTTCTCCCCAACTAGTCATCAGTGTTATGTTTCCTGGAAAAATAACTACTCTGTTGCTTTTTTGCTTCCCTAGTTCTTTGTTTTAGAGACCAAACTTTTCCTAATCTGGTGAAACTGAAATGTACCTAAGGCAAATTTAATTTTACTCAAAAATAGTAATAAAAAAAAAAAAATATGATGATCGCATACTGGAAGTGAAAAACACCCAAAATGTTTTAAGGCAGAAAAAGAAATTAACACAAAAACTTCACACGTGCCATTTAGACATTTATTTTTAAAAACGCTACTGCTTTGTTTCTCTGAAACCACCATGAAAATATTTAGGCATTACTTGATGTAATTTGAAATTTTGCCATATCATTTTTAAAAAAATAACTGTTCTTACTACTTTCTATACATGTTTTAATTTCTTTCACATTACTCTGCTTTGTGCTATCCTATTTTCTAATTGCTTGCATACCTGTTCTAACTTTGAAATTGCCTGCTTAGTGGATGAGGTAAATGCTGTGGGTGTTGTTTACCTGGACTTCAGTAAAACCTTCGACACTGTCTTCCATAGCATCCTCCTGGAGAAACTGCTTGCTTATAGCATGGGTGCATGGGCACTTCTCTGGATAAAAATCTGTCTAGATGGTCAAGCCCAGAAATTGGTGGTGAATTAAGTTAAATTGGTGTCTGGGAGCAGGGATTGTTGAGTCTGGAAGAGAATAGGCTCAGGGGAGACATCATTGCCCTCTACAAGGGCTGGAAACAAGGTTGTAATGAGATGGGGTTCCCTCTCTTGTTCCTATTATCAAGTGGTAGGATGAGAGAAAATGGCCTCAAATTTTGACAGGGGAGGTTTAGATTGGATATTAGGAAAAAAAATCTTTACTGAAAGGTTGGCCAGGGTTTGGAACAGGCTACCCAGGGAAGTGATGGATTCACCATCCCTGGAAGTGTTAAAAAAATATGCAGACATGATGCTTTAGGATGTGGTTTAAAGGCCATGGTGGGCTTAGGTTGATGGTTGGAATCGATGATCTTAGAGTTCTATTCCAAGTGAAATGATTCTATAATGCTATAATTCTGGAATCTGTAACATTTTTTGTGTAAAATTTCTCTCTCTGCTTTCTTCTTTTCTTCCTTGTCCAGTGAAAATATAAACCTGTTTTCTCCAGATCTGGGGCAGGGTTGGGGGGGAAGTGTAGTCCTTTGAAGTAAGTATTTCAGTAAATAACTGATTTTGGCTAGATAGTTTTGCAAAGGGATGCAAAAACTTGTCATAGTAGTAATTCACTCAGCGTTTAATATACAAATGTGTTAATCAGTAAAAGCATTGTATTTCTTAATCATAATGTTCTAATATTTTTTTTTACTTCTGTCCTTTGTCACAGTGTGCTGGTTTGAGGCTAATTGGAATATTTTAATAGAGAAAATTATAGGCTGTGAAAAAGAAACAATGGTGATGTCTACTTCACTCATAGGCTTGCTGAGATGTTTAAGTACTCAAAACATAGATAGGGCAGTCTCTCTTGGGCACAGCGTCTCGGACAGTCTGGTTTCTGGTTTCTTCTCTCTGCCAAGTAACCTCACTAACCACTTTTCTTCTAACCCTGCCTGACCGATCCTCCAAACTCACATTGCGCATAAGGCAAACCTTGGGGTAAGGCACAGGGGTGGGGAGAAGGTGGAAGGGTGGTTGGGAGCCCCTCCTGGGGTCTCTTATTTCTGGGAGAGGTTTTGTGTTTCTGTATTACCTTTAACTTGTATATTTCTGTAAATATTCCTGTACATAGTGTATATATCTGCTTGTATATTGTGCTGAGCTGTAAATAGAGCTTCATCTCTTAACTTCCAGCTGGCTGAGTTCTAGTCTGGGTCATTTTACAAAGTGTCGGGGGGTGGGGAACTCCCAAACCATCACACACAGTTTTACATTTCTCGTAAAGGATGTTGGTCATGTGTCATTCACTTTTTCAGTTGTGATGCAATTACCTTTGACCAGCAGTGCCACAGAATTTATGCCTTGTGAAATGGGTCAAATAACTTACACCTTACAGGAATAACAGTTTTATGCAATTTATTTCGTATTGCAGAAGTTGGCAGTTGTTCCATACTTGAAAAGGAGAATGCTAACCCACACAGTTAGCTCTGTTAACACAAAGATGATCACTTGAGCAAAATTGACCAGAATGGATGTTTAAAAATATAAAATGTTCTAAGTTTAGTTCCAAAATTAGTTGACCTTACTTGACCAAAGAGATCTTGTCAAGTTGTATGAGAAACGTAGCAAGAATTTCAAATGTGCTTTCATGCTATTTGCTTGAAATCAGAGAGCCAGGATGTTAAACTGCTATTTGTTAACATATTCAGTGTGAATGTAGTGAATCTTCGCTTTCCTTGATTATTATGCAGACATTTCTCGTTTATATTCTTGATTCGTCTGATTTTTGTTTGTTCTTTACAGATCTAGAAATTTGTTATTACAAAGTAAAGCAGCACCATAATTAGAGGTTGATTAGGTGAATGTAAATCAGACACCTTATGACAATTACAGTGAACCTAAACCTTTGAGCATATGTCGGAAACAAGATCACGATGACACAAACTAAAACTATGCTTGTTTAGAAAAGCTTTCAAACACCAGAGCTGAATAGCTAAAATGTTATAAATAAGATAAACATTAGAAAGGTTTATTGTTTAATTAAGTGGAAGACATAAGGCAGAATTTTACTTCACAGACTGTTGTCTGCAGGACTCTGAAGTCCATGGTTTATTTGTTTGAGATACATAATTCAATTCTTATTCAAAAGTTAACTCTTCTTTTCATTCTTTTATTACTTTTATTAATCAGAAACACTATGCTGATTTCCATCCGAGCCACTGCAACGAGCTTCGTTGTATTGTCCTTCCAGCAGCTTTGTTTACATCAGTTACTTCTAAATAAGTGAAAAAATGACATTGTTTTCCTTTAGCTTTTCAGTTTATTTTGAAGACAAATTACTGCGCCTCCTTAAAATCAGTCTGAAAAACAAAATCCTTCAAATGAAAACCTCAGATTTTTTGTATTAAAATTCTGTTTGTTCAAATAACATTTCAAGGCTGAAAAATCTTTGGCAAATGTAGGTTTTTCTGGTTTATCTGGGCAAAACCATTAAAAAATCTGTTCTGTCTGAATGTCCAGAAACAGGGATGAAATACATCCTAAATTGTTTTGTGTTGATGAATCATATTTTGCTGCACGTGACAGGATTATAGATTAAAGGCTTTCTCCGTCCAAAACTATTTCTGTCATTTTGTGAGGAAACTTTGCACAGAACAAAACCAATATGGCATTACTTTGCATTTATATCCTTACAGAACATTTCACAGGGGCATAGAAACATCAGGGATGAGCTACTTTTTATCATATTTTGTAATTAAGCTGCCCTTTGAATTATATATGTGCAAATTTCAAGAGCTTTTTACAGTTCTTTCCCCTTGCTGTCTTTGCTTTATACATTAGTCATATGTAACCTAGGAATTCCAGGAGATTTACTCGTTTTTCAAGCTTTTATATTTATTCCAGCAATTTTGAAATTGTCTCTTCCCTTTCAAGGAAGAAAAGCAAATAATAACTGTTGCAGAAGATTCGCTGTTCTACACCTATTTCATAGGATCACATTTGATCAGTCAAATACACAAAGTATTTTATTAGAATACAGTGAAGAAAATTTATCAGGGTAGCGTTTTTTTCTCTGTTATAGAGGTAAGACACTTGTAAAGTGTTTTATACTTATTTCATGCTCTTTTTTTTTTTTTTTTTGGTGAGGGGTGGTTTCTAACATTGTTTTGACTTGAATTTATCTCTTTCTTCAAAGATAATTATAGCTCTGCTTTTCTGTTCCCCAGGAAAGGCCTCGTATTGGTAGTCACTGGCCCTCTAAAGACACCTCTGTGGCCTCACGTTATAGAGAGATTTCCTACAGCAAGGCTTATCATCTGTAGATTCTTAAATTTTGAATGTAACAGCAACATGATGAAAAGAGTTTACAGACATTCTTGACAGAGTTCCTATTAGTATGATTTTTTGAAAGAAATATGTTACCTAAAATAACTGTATCTTTTGAATAGATCATAGAAATGAGATATAAGTAACTCTAAGAAAAATATAGCCAGTATAACCAGTGTAACATTCAGGAACCATGAGTTGACCCTAAATTTATTTTAATATTGATATTCAGTGTCATAGTTTGAGGAGTTCCAGGTTATCCCAAATTTCCAAAGCAAACTACAAAGATCAAGATCCATCTGTTTATATAAATCCAACTGTTTATATAAATTCTAATTTGTCTCCTGCCATTGAGAAAAAGAGGTACACTTTAACTATGCTAGCAGATACTTTAAAGAACTTATTTTTATATTATATGACTCCAAGGGTTTACACCAATACTGTTATATTTCACAATAATGCTACCACTGTTCCATTAATAAGAAGTTATTTTCTCAACTGTGTGAAGATGAGAGTTTATTTATATGGTCTTCTGCAAAATATGTACTGTGTAGCATTGCTCTAAAGTTTCCTGGGCAGGGGAAACACTAGTTTCTAAACTTATTTCTGTAAGCTGAATTCATACACCTCTGCTCCAGTGGTACACAGAAACAACAGTTTAATTTCTCTGCAGCAGGAACATTTATATATCTCAGAGAAATTCCCATTCAGGGAAGGTGGCTTATGGAGTTGGAGAAAGAGTAGCGTTCATTTCAGCCAGAGGCTGAATAGGTTCTCCTGGCTATAGAGTGTGCATAGTGAATATAGACATGGACGTATCTTGTAGCTGTCTTGTCACGTTCTCCTAGCAGCCAGGATGTTGCTCTCTGCAGTCAATAAGCCTCTGTGGGCTATTTGTAGAAAATTTGTAGCATCCTTCTGTTGCTGTGGCTTTCACATGCATCTTGATTCTGGCAAGCTGCATCATGGGTATAGACAGGCATCAACTGACATTGAGCAAAGAAGATAGATGAAGGAAGCTGTGTATCTCTAGCGGGACATGTATGGCACAATTTCCTTGTATTTGTGTGGCTCCTGCCCTTAATTAGTACCATCACTGAACTTGGTCCCACATATAGAAGCTTAGTTCCTTTAATATACCCTTGCAGTAACTTGTGCTTATCCATGCTTCAGTGATTTATATCTACAGCTGGACATACTATTGTCTACTGGTGCGATGCATGCTGTTAACTTACCCACTTGGAAGGCATAATTCTGCAGTCATAGTGTCACGGTCCATTTGGATCTCTCAAATTTACAAGGCAACGTGGATTTAGCTTTATTTTATGAGCCCATTAAGAAGCATAACAAACAAACAAGAGCCAGTAAGGACTCAATTCCCTTTGTCTAGACTAGTTTCTCATGTGAATTCACTTACCCCTTTATTCATAAGGCTTAATAGCTAGTAACCTGTAACTCCTAATTCATGCATCTCTGTTGAAAATAGTTAGTTGCCTAGCCACAAGTGAGTGCTCATCCTTTCTCCTCTGTCATTGTGCAGGCATGGTCTGTATCACTCCAGAAAGATGGAGAGCCTCAGCAGTCCAGCTGCTGTTGGTTCTGCTTTGAAAGTTGGTCGGTTTTTTTTGAGTAAGCTGATATTTTGGTCTGTACCATTTCTCTAAGTTAGCACATTGTGAGCAAACTGACAGACAATCAGTATGTGAAGATGGTGGTTATAGGAAACAACAACTTGCAGGTGATAATGGCTGTGTAATAGTATTTAATCTCTGTCTGGCCATGTCTCCTGCTTTGACCTAATGGTGTTGCTCCCAGCATACTTCACATTATGGCATGAACCACATTAAGCCAAAATCTGAGCAGAGTTGAGTAAACAGTCACTCAGTTGTAGATCCTTTATTACTGCTGTCAGTGAAAGAAAAAAATCCTTTCTCTTCAGCTGTTTGAATTTAGGCATCTAGTTGTTTCAGACACACCAGAATACCAATAATCCCCACAGGAATGGGAGAACTAAGACCATTTCAGGGGAAGTTAATACATTTCTGTGATCATCATCATAAAGTGGTTTTACAGTAGTTTTAGTTAGTTTAGTTAGTTTTTAGTTTTAATTTCTTGCTGTTTAAATTTGTCTTTGAGTTCACTAAAACACTTAAAAATGAGCCTATTCTTAAGCATACATTTAAGTGCAGCCAAAAATTAGTATGTCACAGAAACACTACTAAATTTTGTGCTAACACTGGAAGTCATAAAAACACCGAAATGAGAATTCCAGATGTATGTGAATTTATTTTTACACAATACATGCCCCTAGAATCCCGTCAGCTGATTTGGGTACCTCTGTTTTAGATAACATACCTTATTCTTAGATGTATGACTGTAAAGCTTATACACCTACAGCATGTGTCATAAAAATGAGATATAGCTGATTTATTAAACTTAATTTCTTAACGACTGTTTTAAAGCAAATTCTTATTTGATGTTTTATTTTCTTTCAAGTAAATATATTTTGTCAAAATGTTAGTCTACTGCATTCTTTTGACTAGTTTGATTGTGAACAATGTATAAAGATTTTTTTTCTATTGAAGTGGGACTTACCTTCATTTTTAATCTCATAACGTTACATTATTTAAGTCAAAATTGTTCACACTTGGAACAAAATAGAAAAATACAACTTAAATACAAAGATCTTTATGATCCACTCTACAGTTGAAGTGATGGCATAAAAAACCCAAATATAATTTCTGAAATTAGAGTTACTGAAGGAGTATACATTATTGTAGAAGCTTGTAGAAGCAAAAACTGTCTGTCTCTCTCTCTCTCTATATATATATATATATATATGTGTGTGTGTGTGTATGTTTATAGAAAATAATTGATAGGATGAGTGTGATTGCATAAAATTGTGTAAAATATTTATACAATTGAGTAAAATATTTCTTCAATTTTTACATATGTTAACACTGCATCTATAAAAGTGTAAAGAAGTGTGGATGACAATACTATGAAACAGATCAAATTATCTTCATGTATAAGTGATTAAGGTATTTTTATTTTACAATTATTAATTTTGTATTTTCTGTATATTTTTTAACATTCTTATTCTCAGTATTCACTGATAATGTTCTTGCGCTGTCCTTAGAGGGTTATTATTTAAGGAAGTGTTTTCAGAGTTCACTGACTGATATGTCAGGGAGTTATGGATTATGTGCTGTACTGTTAGAGTGGTTTTGCAGTCCTTATCTAAACAAATTGCAGTTGTTTCACAGTGCTCATTTGAAATAAAGCTCCTTACCAGTGTAACTGCTACTAAGATCTTAATGTGATCACGACTAAGAGAAAAGCTAGAAAATGTGTATTTTAACAATAATTAAAAGGCAGATTTACGTTTTTTAATATTCACTGGACCAGAGTTAAAGTGATATTTAATTTTGTTTTGTAAGTTTGTATATAATTAACATTCATGATTTTAGTGTTGATGATAACATAGAGTCCAGATAAAATAGCGTTTTGACATAAAACCTGATTTTTTTCACTGTGAAGCCTGCAGGTTGTCCATAGTATTAAAAATTCTTAAAATTTTTTTAAAAAAAAATTAAATAAATGTGAGAAAATTACTAAGAAAAAGAAATATAGATAAATATGAATATATGATAGCTTTTCAGGAATAGATATATATGTTGCTTTTGAGTAGGGATCTTTTTTTTTTATCAGTTGCACATTATTTTTAAGCAGTGCAGTTTACATGCATACAAAATCCAGTGCCGCCTCATTGACTGGGCTGAACATTCACCCTGTGAACCTTTGTATATTTCAGTTCTTCAACATCAGCTCACACAGGATGAAGTCTCAGAAAATGGGGCTCTGAAATAAATCCAGTGGGTAGACTTTAGGCTGTAATAAATATTTCATCCTCATTTTAGAACTCGAGTGGACCAATAACTTAAATATTTTTTCTGATCTGAAAAATCAAGATGTTCATCATAGTCAAGACCAGGCCTTTTCTTACTTTTTTCCACAAATAGAATTTTGACAATAATCCTAAAAAAATTTAAATAGAATGTAGAAAAAAAACAGTGATAGTGAAAAAATACAATATGAGAAAAAAATGAGTGGGCAACGTTGTAATTAATTTTTCTGTTCTTTCCCCCTGAAGAATTTCCTGTTTCTGGACTTTTTATCTTTGGAGACTACAACAGATATGCAAGAGATCTGTTCCATTCTAAACGTTAAAATAGCTTTTCCTTTAGGCTTTAAAAGAGACCACTCCTCCTACAGGTTTTTGAAATTTCATTTTGTATAATTGATGTTGACATTTTAGTAATACTCATACCATTCCTTTTAATGATCATTGTGAAGAAAATCAGTGTTTATTAATGCTTCCCATGGTGTGATATCTCCTCTTTAAGCACTGAAAGAAGTTACTGATGTTATTAACTGACTACTGTGATGATACAGTTCACAGAAAGATTTCTAAAGCCATTCATTCCTTCCAATATTGTACAACTGGATAACATGACACAAAACATTATTAACATAATCTGAAAGAGTGTTTTCCAAGGTTTACTAATGATTATTCTGACAGTTAGAATGTGTAACTCCTCTTATCAAAGTTGCCTTCAGAATTATTACTGTCCTCTGTATAAATAGTTTTATTAAAATAAATTTAACTGGGCTGGGAAATTGCTAGAATTAAACTTATGAATACACTGATGTTGGCTCTCCTCTGCATACACATTAGGACAGTTTTTAAATGCAGTCTCTTCTACAGGTGACAAAACTTTATGTATAAAATTGCAATGTTTACTTCAGGAAGAGGTATTCATTATTCAGTTGCTGCTATTCTTCATGGCCTACTGAATAGGAAAAGCATGGAAGTTGTCATGCAAGTACTGGAGAACTTTATGAACATTAATGACTCTAAAAAAAAATGTAAACATTAATAAACACATTACGTATGAGGGTAAGGGATATTCTAATTTAAAAATAAAGTACAGAGAAACAGGGAAATTAAATTAAAAAACATCCTCAAATTTAGGTAATGAATTTGAACTCTACAGAATTTCTTTTTTACATACTTTATATATAATTTTGTTTGTTTGTAGTGAACCTTCTGTTGATTCTACCTGTGATTTCTCAGAAATCAACATCGAGTATCACATGCATTGTGTGTGGCCTGAACACAGGCAGTGAAAAAAGGAAATAATAGTAAATATTAAATCTGCACTGGTACAAATTCCCCATGATGAGATGACCATAAAAGTTTGTTGGTAATAATTTTCCCAGTCACAGGCAGCTATTGACAAGATACACAATATCACACTGATCATCATTTAGGCAGATAACTAATGCTGTGAAGGAACTGAAATGTTGGGGAGGTTTTTTGGGTTTTGTTGTTGTGGTTTTATTTTTCTTGGTAAAGGTTTGGAAATGCTCACTAGCATGGGGGCAGCAGGACTTTTTATGTCTTTTTCCATGTTATTTATGTCTGTCAAATAATTTGGGCTACCCTTAAATGCAGATAATTACAGTTCTCAAAAGCCAGTAGCTCAGTGCTTGTACTTGAGAATCCTCTCAAAATTTAATACAGTTGATAATTATGATTGCATGCAATAGAGTTTCTATATTCTCCTGAAAAACACAGCAGTTTTCTCAAGAGTCTTAGGGTAGTTCAAGAAGCTCAGGTTTAATCTTGCCAGTCTTTTGAAATTCTGATTAACAAACTCGGAATTGTCACTTTGAGCAGGGCATTAAAAATTATGTTTTCCTATACCTTTGTTGCATTCTTTGTAGTGCAAAGCGATCGCTTTTGGTAAGCATGAACCTTGTCTGTAGATTAAATTTTGAACTAAGAATATGATTTGAATTAAAATATCAAAATATGTTTTCATTCTTTCCTTAAAATTGAAATATTCCCTTTTAAATATAAATGAGAGGTTGCATTAAAAGTATGATGATTGCTGGACTATGCATAGTCATGTCGGTGACTTTTATCACTGTATCGCTTTAATCAGAACATAGCATTCTAATGAGTTTTCTTATGCTTATGTATTTTTTAACATGCTTTTAGAAAGTATAAATTAGCAATAGAATGCTGCAGGATATAATGATCTAGAGCAGGCAGAAAAAAGAATAATATCAGTGCTAAAATTAAAAAAATAAAAGTAATAATAAATGTATATGCTGTGTATATTTTAGCAAGGGTCTGTGTTTTAGTCATTAGAGAACATTTGGGCTATTTAAAATTAATTTACTTCATTGACACAAATCGTGATACAACATTTAAAGTGTGTTATATCAAGTTCTTCAGTCTATTTATTTTTGTTGTGGGAGAACGGAAATAGAAGATTACTGTTTAATGATGCTTAATTTTTCTGATGCTTCTAATTTTGCACAGATTTCTTAACTGTGTTGCTCTGAAAGTGTATATTAATGCTAGTATTTATAAATTGTATACATCATAATGAAAAAATAATATTGATGCATGCCTATGACATTTGTAGTAACTCAACTTTAATCCTATAAGAAGTTACATGGGATAAAGGAAAACAGAATTTTGTACATCTCAGTTAAGAGTATAATTTTTCATGCTACTGCACTGGCTTTTAAACAATTATTTCAGATGTTGTATGATGAGCATATAGTAGATGGTGAATAAAATTGTTATTTATGTAAAAAAAAAAAATTAGTATTATGTGTTCAAAACTAGTACAAGTGTTCTTATTCATGTGTAACAAATGGATTTTTAAATAGTTTGCTTAGCCAAATGTGCCAGCTTCACATTTTAAGTTCACTTTTGTGTTAATGGTTTCCTGAAAAGCTACAGTATCAAGATAAATTGTGCATTAGTCATCTGAGTCAGGTATATTTTACAATATTTATCATTCACTGTGTAACATAATGCAAATCCTTACAAAAAAGTCTGGTGGCTAATTTATGGATAATGTTTTGGTCCTTGTGGCACAAAGAGGCTATCATTTAAAAAAATCATTATAAGAACCCCCAAGTCAAGCACTCCAAAATTAGAAAATACTAGACCAGGAACTGTTTTGGCAACTGTAGTTCAGCATAATTCTGCGCTTCTTCACTAGGAAGGATCTAATGCTGCACAAAATTCGCTACTTAGTGAAGAGAGAAGGGTGGAAGGAGAATGTCTAGTGAGTGCTACCACCCAAGGATGTACTTCATAGCCTTTGGTGGTGTGGTGTATCATTATGTGCCCCTGTTTTGTATACTGCATTTTTCTTTTCCTAGCATCATGGATTATTAATTCAAATCAGAATAGCTGCATCTTATTACTTCATATGTATTGGAATAGAAGATATATTAGAGTCAGCATGGCCACACAATTATACTTCATTGTAGATAATTGTAGTAAGAGGTATACAAGCTAAAAAACACTATAGATGGACCAAGGCAAGTCTAAAATTCTTGAAACTGAAGATGTTATTTTAATTTAAAACCTGAGGATTGCTTCAAGTGATGGTGCTACTCTGAAAATACTGTGTTTGTTTAGTCAGAATAATAATCAATAGCTATCTGGTTCTTCTGAGGATACACAAGTAGAACTATGCCAATACCAATCTATGCATGCAACTGTTCTTTGATTGTGCATGCTGCATTACAGCAGACTTTAGCTTTTGTGTTTCTGTGTGGTACCTTTTGAGATTTATATTCTTTATAGTTTGTTTTTTTTTCATTGTATTTTTCCAACCATTCTTTTGCTTAGTTGTAGACTATCAAAACTACTTTATTATGCATGGCCTAGCAATTTTAGGTAAAATATAGCTATGTATTTTCAAATTCTTTTTTGAGTTGCACTTTCCTTCATAAAAAAAGCAAACAATACTTTGAGCATCTTCAAACAAGTATTATAGTTTTAGCAGTTCTCACGGTCTCTCCTTTACTACCTATTCCTCTGTTCCTCCTTTAGACATAATTCTGTTTTTAGTTCAGCATCTGGTGTTGAGGAATATTTTCGGTGGTATTTAATGCTAAATCTGTGATGAAAGGTACATCAAAGTTGAATTTTTATCATGATTTAACCCAGCAGGCAGCTAAACACCAGACAGCATCTCACTCACTTCCTAACCCTCACTGAGTAAGGAAAAGAGTCAGAGAAAAAAAAAAAAAAAGAAAATTCTGTGAGATGAGATAATTACAGTTTAATAGGACAGAAAAGAAAGGAGAATAATGATAAAATAACTAGAATATACAAAACAAGTGATACACAGTACAGTTGCTCTCCATGCACTGACTGATGCTCAACCAGTTCCTAAGCTGTGACTTCTGGCCAACTTTGCCCTTCTAGTTCTCATTCTGAGCATAATGACATATTCTATCAAATACCCATACCCCTTCAGCCAGTTTGGGTCTGCTTTCCTGTCTGTCTCCTCTCCACTTCTTGTGCCCCTCAGCCCAGTCACTAGAGCAGATCAGTATGAGAAGCTGAAGAGTCCTTGACCACCACTTAGCAATAACTAAAACATCAGTGTGTCAATTGATTTTTTTTTTTCTTATCCTAAATCCAAAACACAGCTCTGCTAAAGGGAGAGTTCATCTACAAAGGTGAAGTGGAATTCAAGGCCACTGCAATAAACTATTTACAAACCACATTCTCATAGAATATGAGAATCCATTTTTCCAGAAACGGTCATGAAAGGCCAAGTTAGGCTTAAACGTGTCCTGGCTTGCCCGCACATGTTTTCTGCTCTCCCTCCTTCTGCTGTTGGGGGAAGCAACCACGGGAAACGAAAGCAAAGGCCCCTGATGCCTTTCAGTCTTCTCCATGCCCCTTCCAAACTTGTAAATACATGAAGGTTCTGTGTTTATACACTTGTTTCTGTTCTACCCTGAAAAGGTAAAAGTAAACCCTGAGTTTACCTAATATGGTTAAGCTTAGCAAACTGCCGTTATGATTGGCTGACTTGTGGACAGAGACCTATTGGTCTCGAACTGTATTGGTAAAATGAGATGAACAGGTAAGGATGATATGCTGCTGCCATTGCTTCTGCCTTAATGTGCTCTCTGCTTCTGACAGTGCGTCTGCCTCACTGCCTTATTTCATTCTGCTGTGATCTGCAGTATTATGCTCTGCTAAGCTGTAAGCTAGCCCTGCTACATAATAACAAGCCCTGATACTTTGGGCTTGTCTACCTGGAAACTGCTTTGAGTTTATCAGGGAACAGGCTTAGGTGCCTTCACGTGATAGGCTTGCTCACCCAGCGTGACATTGTGCCAAGACTACACAACTGCAAGATGTCCTGCCCCTCTACAAGTCTTCTGCTGAGTCAGGAGCCAAGAGGAACCATAACCAGGTCAAAGACTGTCTGCTTCTCTCCCATCACCCCCACTAAGAGCTTGGAAAGATCAGAAGCCTCAGCAGCTAAGAAGAAACTGATGGAACTCTCTGCAAGTGTTTGGGTACTATCTGGGAACTGTAGTTAATCTCAGGAAATCCAGAGATAACTTTTCCAACTTTTTTTTTTTTTTTAAACTGGAAAAACATGGACTTGATGGGTGGACCACTGCTGGATAAGGAATTGGCTGGATGGTCTCATGCAGAGAGTGATGATCAACAGCACAATGTCCACCTAGAGACCAGTGACGAGTGGTGTCCCTCAGAGGTCAGTGCTGGGACCAGTGCTGTTTAACATCTTTGTCAGTGACAGAGGAATGGAGTGCACCCTCAGCAAGTTTGCAGATGACACCAAGCTGTGTGGCACAGTCGACTTACAGAGGGCAGGGATCCATCCAGAGGGACCTGGACAGGCTGGAGAGGTGGGCCCAAGCCAACCTCACGAGATTCAACAAGGCCAAGTGTAAGGNAAGAGAGGGGATTCTGCCCCTTTACTCTGCTCTTGTCAGACCCCATCTGGAGTACTGTGTGCAGTTCTGGAACCCCCAGCACAGGAAGGACATGGAAGTGTTGGAGCAGGTCCAGAGGAAGGCCACGAAGGTGATCAGAAGGCTGGAGCAGCTCTGCTATGAGGACAGACTGAGAGAGTTGGGGCTCTGCAGCCTGGAGAGGAGAAGGCTTCGAGGGGACCTTAGGGTAGCCTTCCAGTATCTGAAGGGGGCCTACAGGAAGGCTGGGAAGGGGCTATTTACAAGGTCTGGTAATGACAGGGTGAGGGGCAATGGGTTTAAACTGGCAGAGGGAAGATTTAGACTGGATGTTAGGAGGAAGTTCTTTCCAGTGAGGTTGATGAGACACTGGAACAGGTTGCCCAGGGAGGTTGTGACTGCTCCCTCCCTCGAGGTGTTCAAGGCCAGGTTGGAGGAGGCCTTGAGTACTAGTGGGAGGTGTCCCTGCCTATGTCAGGGGGTTGGAACTAGATGTTTCTTGAGGTCCCTTCCAACCTTACCATTCTATGAGTCTATGATTAAGTATGTGGCACATGCAAAACTGAAATATTGAACATTCATTTTCTATTCCTTGAAAGGGAAATATTGTCTGGAGTCTCTGCCATTTCTTTTAACTGAAGTTACTCAAAACAAGAATTGTATGAAAATAGTGTATAAAAATGTGTGCCCTTTTTGATTTTTGCTGAACACACTGGCGAAGAATGAAATTATATTTCAGACCTTCAAATTTCTGTCAAGAAAATAACAGTTCTGATGCATAGATCCACAAGGGAAAAGAATTAAGTGATATTTCCTGGACTCATTCAGCAAAACTCATGTTATTGTTGAACATTAAATCTTTTTGAGAAGCTATTCCACCATTTAATGCTCATATTATTTCCTACTTAAGAACTACTAAACTAAAAATTGCTTCAAGCACCAATAAAACTGTAATAGAAAATGTGTTATTTATTTATGAGAAACATTAATTTGCAGTTTGTGTAACCTGAAAGTGCAGCCAGTTCCTCTATTTTTAAAAAAAAAAACTAGGAAGCTAGCAACAATTGCCAGGACTGATAGACAAATAAAGTATCATAGAGAGGATGAATGGAAGAGGTAGATGACTCATTTTATTAACTAAATATAGTAGTGGAATTTTTGAAATCTAACAGTCAATAGTTAAATTACATCTTTGGCTTTCTAACAGAGTTACCATCCTCTATCAATGTAATATTGATACATCTTTATGTTCAGTCTGAGGTGATAAAAGCAGTAGATGTCTGAAGTAATTTAAATATTTATTTTTTTAAATAAGTATTGATTACTAGTTCCCTGTCTATATACAACTCATGTAGTTCAACAAGTTTGGGAATAACTACCTGATCAGTTAGGGTTTTTTTTTTTAACTTCAGTTTAGAGCTGTTGTCAGTACCCTACATCTTAGGTCTAATTCTCATCTCATATCATGTTTCTTTTCTGATTAGTTTACTCTTGATAGGCTATAATTTGTTATCAACATAGTGTCACAACAAAGTCTGATATATATTCAAGTCATCCTTTCATAGTTTGACATCATCTAGAGTTAATATTTTTTTTCTCAGAGAAAGGTTGACAGCAGCAGCAGAAGCACTTAGCCACTTAACCTGGGTGGACTTAGATGGTCATTTAGCTGTTTTTAAATTCGGATATGACCATAATGGGTTTGGGTGTGTTAAGTTGCACAGCCTTCTTTGTATTACCTTTCACAATACTTATTTTCCTCAGTTTCACTCTTTCCTTTGAGCTTACATAAAGAGAATCTGCTGCTTTCAGAATTATGCCTACATGGACATCATCAAATTCACTTGTCTAATACCTCAGGTGGAGAGTTCGTTTGCTTATGCACTAATAGGTGAAACCACATGGCTGTAATTAACCCAGCAATGAAATGAAGTATGATATCTTGGGCTCTGCAATGTGATAGCTGTGTCATTTCAATTGGCTCAGAGTGTGGTCAGAAAACACTGAAAGAAGTGTATAAACTCTTCCCTTCGGTGAACTGTGTGGTGTAAGGTATTTAATTCTTCCACATCTGCTGACCATGTGGAACTCAGAAGTGCACTGAAAGGGAAATAAAAAGGCTGTACATATCTCCATGACTGAGAATTTACCTAGATATTCTGGAAGCCCATCAGATTGAACTGAACTGAACAAAAAAAAAGAGGAGCAACTTGTCTAGATGCCCATAATCCACCTGCTTGTAGGTAGGAAGTGAATGGTAAAGCAGGTTGATTTCCTTTGATCTTGCCAGCATCATACTCCCTACTTTTCTCCGTTTTCTTGATATTAATGGTTTTGAAATAAGTCCTGCATTTTTGCTCCTTATTGAAGACAGTCATGTTTCAGAGTCTGATTATTTTTAGAAGCTCTCCAAATGTTTTGTATGACGTCTATACAATTATATTTTTTTTGTTCTCAATTTAAAGTGGAAAGACTTTGTCCTTTACCAATGTTAATTAATTTTATGATAAAAAAGGTTTCTATCAGTAAGTAAATAAGGACAAACATTCACTGTGAAATATATACCTCCTATGTGCCCTCTTTGGGTATCAGAAATTGCTGTCCTGAAATTGCTGTCCTGAAAGTAACAGTTTCTTTAAGAAAGCTGGTATTTAGGTTTTAACTACCAATCAGAAAAAATACCTGATAAAAGTATTACCCACATAACACTATCTTTGCCAACTACAATACTGAGATGTTTACTAAACAGCTTTTAGCAGAATTGATAGATAAATGTAATATGGAGGGTCCGTTGAGGTGTCTACTCACCTATCCAGTTTCACATTCTTATGACTACGTAACAGTGAACATTTTTGCTCTTGTTTTATATGAGAAATTAAATAAAGCCACAGTCGATTACAGTTTATAAATTGACCATGCACCAATTATACTGCAGGTTTACAAAAGGTAGTGGGTAGTTCATTGACTGTATCTGTTTACTGGCACTTTGCATTGATTTCTGGTTTTTCTAACGTTTCATGCATCAACATTTGATCCACTAGTCATAACATTCTCTGAGGAACACAAGAGTGAAAGAACTGTTCAATGACTGAACTGTGTACTATGTATACACAGTTAAAATTAATCACTCTGGACCAGTTTCAGTCCTAGCATAAGTGGGTATAAGAGTAAGATTTGATTTTTGATACGACTTTATTGACACACTAGGGTAGCTCATTAGAAATTTTTATCATATTGCTGTCTGAGTTTCTGAAAACTATGGATTTATTTTTTTTCCCCTTCAATCCACTGTTAGATAGGTCCTTCATTTAAACTGATAATTGGTGATTTCAAGTTCACTTTTGGTTTATGTTAATGTACTGAAAGTTTCATGGAGACTTCTGTACCTGAAGGACAAAAAGAAGTCTTACTACGAGAAGGCAGACAAATCACACATGTAACAAAATGTTATCTTCATACTTTTGGCATGAGTTAATTCCTTGAAATATTCAGCTGTTTTGTCAGGCAAGATTTCTTAATAATAAGCCTCAGTTTCTTTGGGCATATTATCTGCATCTGATGCTGTTTAACATATTCCTCTCACTCACACCTTTGGAGACGCTTACAGATGTTTGATGTCTTTTAGAAAAAAATATATACTCTGCTCTTCCTACTTACTGATCAAAATATTTAAGACAGAAATCTTTTGTGATAAATAGGAGCAGGGAGGGAACAGAAATTGAGTATTTGTATAGGAATGAAGTGTGTAATAGATAAGATAGTGCAGGAATGAAAGAACTATGTAATGCTCATGTTTGTTTTAGCTTTGTGTCCTGTACTTTTTGCCTCCGATGGTGACTGAAAGCATAGCTACTTAATGAATATTTTATGAAGAATGGGATGATTTTTTTCCCCCTCAATTTGTCATGTTCCCTTCTGCTTTCAGCCAACAGAAGGGAGAGATTTACAATGCTTGAACTTTAACCTACACCATACATACTAGTTTGTAACTTCCAACTGGGATGTCAAGTATTTTAGTTTCAGGAGATTGCCCATGAAGGGGACTAACGTAACTAAAAAAAAAATCACATTACAAGGACCGAGGCAGCCTGAAAATTGCTCCAAAGAAACTATATTCACTTGAATTTAGTGACTCCTCCACCCTCAGGTGATGAGATTCTCAGTGTTCTTCTTATATAGTTTACTTCTTGCGTACTATATTTGAATTGCAACATTTACTGTTTAGTTAAGTATATGCACTAACAATTAATTCAATATCCAGCTCTCTTCTTAATTTTCCACTTCCTACCTTATGACATCTTATGACGTCTACTTAATATATACTAAGCTATGTCCATCTACTTATGTGAAACAAAGATTAAGACTTTTTATAGTCAAATGTTCATGAACAACATTGTGAAGGTTTGGGAGTCCCCCCCCCCCCACACTTTGTAAAATGACCCAGACTAGCACTCAGTTGGCTGGAAGTTAAATGATGAAGCTCTATTTACAGCTCAGCACAATGTACAGCAGATATTTACACTATATACACAATATTTACAGAAATATACAAGTAAAAGGTAATACAACAACACAACTCCCCTCCCAGAAATCAGAGACCCCAGGAGGGGCTCCCAACCACCCTTCCACCTTCTCCCCACCCCTGTACCTTACCCCAAGGTTTGCCTTACGTGCAAGGTAAATTAGGAGGATCGGCCAGGAGGGTTAGAAGAAAAGTGGTTAGTGAGGATTAATCAGCAGAGGAGCCAGAGCCCAGAAGGTTTTAGATCCCACCAGCAGCTCCTGCTGCAGCAAGCGACAGAGAGCAACTGACTTATCTATTGTTTTGGTTAGTGTTCCCAAACAATTCTCCAGCAAGCGTATGAGTGAAGTAGACATCATGATGTTTTCCTTTCACAGCCTAGAGTGTAATTTTCTCTATTAAAATATTCCAATTACTCTCAAACCAGCACAAACATGAACCGTCCTTTATTTACATCCAGATAATGTATTTTTTTCCATAGATATTTTAAACACCTGTGTAACCTCTGGCTGGTGTGGATACTCTGAAAGATGAGGTTTAGACTTTAAAGCCATGGAGTTCCCTACCGTCTAGGCTTTTTAAGTTGTTTATATTGCTCATCTCTATCACATACTGTTGCAGTTTTATGGAAAGTCTTGCCTGTTTTTAATGTTTCTCAATTTCATGCTGTGCTCTTGTATAATTACATGATAATTTCATATTCCTCTTTCTGTCCATATTACTTATTTAGCTCTTACATTTCTTCCACTGAGAGCATTTAGCCTAGAGAAGGGATTGCTCAGAGGGGGATCACATCTATTTATACAAATACCTGAAGGGAGGGTGCAGAGAAGATGAAGCTAGGCTTTTTTCATTGGTGCCAAGTGACAGGACCGCAAGCAACTGAAGTTTCCTTCTGTTGGAAGGTCTATTTCTTTTTAAGCATGTAAGTTTGAAATTTTTGTATATATATATGTAAAGACATGATTACAGTCAATGGATAAAAATAATGGCATGCAGTTCTACAGCTTACAGAAATGTCTAGAAATACTACCTTGGGAAGTAACAGCAGGAAAAAAGACTGCTCAGAATACCTGAAATAAAGAAGAAAGATGGGAAAGAAAAAAAAAAAAGTTATTAAAAAACAGATAAGCCAGTAGTTGAGATCTCATGTAGGACAATCAAATGTATGCTTTAAGAAAGCCACAGCAGTTAACACAGTTTATAAACATGATGTAGAACCCTAAACCACAGTAGGCTCTGAAAACACACTGAAATAGATTTATGAGAAGTGTTCAAATTATCCATAAGGCTGATACAAAGAATGATCAGAAGATATTCTGTCAAAATATTATAGAAATGCTTGGAAGGATATATAATATATATGAGATATAACAGAATGAGAGATATATCTGATACTTTTTCTGAAAAATTACAACTAACATTTTACTGGTCCTTTATTCTTTATAATGAATGCCTACTAGTAAGCAAAGATGCTATGTTTTATAATCCTAATTCACTCACTCATTTATTATTTGTTCAGTGACAAATTTACTAATGCGAGGTAAGAGATTTTTGCTTACTTTCCCTTTGTGTGTGACACCTCATTTGGGTAAGAACTGTCTTACTCACTGGTAGACTTTTGACAGCTTTCTTAATAGTGTTCTTTTTGTGCATGCCTACCGTGTGTGTGTAAAAGTCTTTTCCTGAGTTCCCTTTAAAATCTTTATATGTGATCATTGTTAGTTTTCCATCAGCCTCGTTTGAAATAACATTTCCATTAGTACTTTTAGTACATTTTCTCAATAAGTAATCTATTTTTTCTTTCTTTTTTTTAACTTTTTTATTATTATTCTTGGAAGAGGAGAAGGAAAGACTGTTTACATTCTTAGCTCTTTTTCATGCTCAGTAATTTCCTTCACTTGAATTAGTAGCAGTAATAATAGTGAGATAATAATAAAATCAAGTAAGAAGATATGTAGAAATTTATCACCAGCTCAAGAAAAAAAAAGAC
Source organism: Eubucco bourcierii (assembly GCA_013396675.1). Classification (NCBI taxonomy): domain Eukaryota; kingdom Metazoa; phylum Chordata; class Aves; order Piciformes; family Ramphastidae; genus Eubucco; species Eubucco bourcierii. The sequence goes on along the minus strand of VWZE01024400.1, from coordinate 1,074,191 downwards.
TGAATTAATTAAGCTTTCTGAAGTTTTTTGCAAAACCGAGTGTGTCAAAAGATTTTCCTTATATAGATAGGAAACAAAGCAATGAAGTGATAGAACCTCTTAAACTCTCAGCTTTTCAGTTTCAAAAGTTTGCCCAAAACACTGTTTTATTAGTCATTATTCTTTCTGTTCCAGTTCATAGTATGCTGGTGTTGAGCTGAAAATGTTTGCAAGCTTTATGGCTTTGCCTTTTGTTTTTGTGGGGCATATTCATAGTCTACTTCTTCATAGTTTACTTTTGGTACCATGCAGAGTTATTTCAGTTGGCGGGTTTTTCTGGGTTTGTTTTGTTTTGTTTTTTAATGCAGTATGGCAAATTCCAATCAGGCATTTTGTCAAGTGAGGATGGCAGTCCTCCCCAGTGAGCTAGTCCTCACCAGTGACAAGAGGAAGTAATTTCTAGTGGCACCAGGTGTTATTTGAGGAAGGCAAAGGAATCCATACGCTGAGGGCAAATAGCGTTCTTGGATTACCATAGTGGTAGAAAGGCATACAGCATGAGATGTCATGTTACAGAAAAGCAGGCTGTAACACAAATTAATTCTAGGACTTTAACAAAAAGGCAGAACTATGGTTAGTAAGATTTAAACAGACTTTAAGCATGTCCATGGGAGAGTCCTTCACCTTTCATATGGTAATCCTTGTGATATTCTTTGATTTTGTGCTGTTCCCTTATGTTAGGTCAGGACATTCTTTTCAATACAATTTTTTTTCTCTTAACTTTCTTGGGTTTTCTGTCAGTCTTAAAATCTTAGTTGCATGGTAACAATAATTTCCTACATCTAATATGGGTCTTTTGTTACATCTGTCACAGACAGATTCTCATTTTGCCTTCTCTTCTANGGGGGTTTGGTTTTTTTTTTGCTGAAGGGAGTTAATGCTAATAACATATTTTAAGTGACAGCTTTTCTCAGTTTCATGTTTTCTGGTTTGTTTTAGCAAGTGACAATTGGGGATTATAATGCTACCTGAATAATAGTGCCTCCCGTTGAGTATGCAAAATGGATTATGATGTGCTACAAAAAAACGTTAGGGAACCTATACCTACAACACAATGGTGTTAAGAATTTGGACTACATTTTCAATGTTTTCTTAGATGTCAATTTTACTTTTAAATTAAGACTGACAATATGGAATGTAGATACAAACTGAACTCTGAAAGGTCTTCCAGGAGTTGGAACTGGGGATTTTGTAACTCTTAGGCATAGTCTGGAAAACATACATGAAACAAAAGGGGTTTTATGTTTTTTTGCATGAGTTTGCTTGACTTTTAGAGAATTTTTCATCAGAGATTTTTCTTTCTTGCCATTTCTCACTCACAGTACATTACACCCATATTGTTGCAAGCAACACATTCTACAGAAATGAAAACTGAGAGGCGTAAAGGACAAGTATCTCACTGTGCTATACAGGATCACACTGTATACAGACAAGCCAATAGACTAAGTAGTCTTTAAATACATTGTCTTGATTTAAGCTCTCATTATTTCTGTTTCAGTTTGTTGCCATGTCTGTAAGGCATTAAAGGATGGTATTCATAAGGTGTCCTTTCTTTCCCTCATTAGTCAGAGATTTTATTTCTTCTTTTAGAAGTTGGTCCTTCAGGATCTTGATCTCTTTATCTTTGCATAGATAAGAGCTTAAATTTATAGGCAGCACTTTGGGCAATACTATTACCAATTAATCAGAGAGATTTACATCTAGTTTTTGTCAGCTTCTCCTAACAGATGATTTTGGGAAGGCACAAATTATATGAAAGTGGGAAGAACATTGAGATAATCCTACCTGTCTGTTCGTATAAAAATGGCTCACTCTATCATTTCAAGAACAGCTCAGTGAAAATGTGGATCCAGTTCTTCCTTGGAGCTACGCCTTTGGAGAAATAGTTGTTTGTCACTCAATGCTTAGATCTGAGCCAAAAAACTTACTTTAATGGAGTGATAATATTAGTATTAATTTCTTTCCACATAATCTTTCTTTAAAAGTATATCTCTTCATTACATCCCCGTATCACTTGGCACTGGAAGAAAGATTTTCTGAAATGACAAATATGAAAAATATGAGAAGTCTGATCTCTTCAATTAACAATGAGTGTTACTACAGTTGGTTTTTAACTGAAATTATAAGGGAATCCAAATGTATTTTCCTTGAATTATGCAATAAAATTAGGTAGCACAATAAAAAAATTAAACTTTGGTCATTAAATGGGTATTTCTCTTGCAGTGAAGCCATTCTCATTTGTTGAAATGCCCGTTGTTAATGTATCTCATGATGTCTGCTGGAGGATGAAATTACTCACAAGAGAAGGCCCTTTGAGAAGGATCAGTGTATTTATATTAATGTAAATTATCACTGATTAATGAATGCTGTAACCAATAAGGAATTCAATCCTTACTGCATTCCTTTTTTTGAACCTAGCCTTCCTGTCAATACTGGAAGTTAGTAATGAGATTAATTTATCAAGAACAGAAAATATGAATAGTAAAAGCCTAATCAGTCCCTCTTTCTTCCATTAAAAGAAATGTTATTTTGGACCTGAATGTGAAATAGAAATTAAGAAATATACTTAGTTTTTAAAAAATAATTCCTATAATACTGCGATTCCATATCACTGAAACAACTGTTTGCATTTACGTTTGGTTTATACTGCATGTAGTATTTTCACTGGTACCTGTATGTAATACATTTGCTGTGATATTAGAAAGATGTGAGTTTGTGGAATCATAGAATCGTAGAATGTCAGGGGCTGGGAGGGACTTCGAAAGATAGAATCATAGAATGGTAAGGTTGGAAGGGACCTCAAGGATCATCTAGTTCCAACCCCCTGCCATAGGCAGGGACACCTCCCACTAGTACAGGTTACTCAAGGCCTCGTCCAACCTGACCTTGAACACCTCCACAGAGGGAGCATCCACGACCTCCCTGGGCAACCTGTTCCAGTGCCTCACCACCCTCACTGTAAAGAACTTCCTCCTTACATCCAGTCTAAATCTCCCCACTGCCAGTTTAAACCCATTGCCCCTTGTCCTGTCATTGCAGGACCTTGTAAATAATCCTTCCCCAGCCTTCCTGTAGGCCCCCTTCAGATACTGGAAGGCTACTATCAGGTCCCCTCGAAGCCTTCTCTTCTCCAGGCTGAAGAGCCCCAACTCCCTCAGCCTGTCCTCATAGGAGAGCTGCTCCAGCCCTCTGATCATCTTTGTGGCCCTCCTCTGGACCCGCTCCAACACTTCCATGTCCTTCCTGTGCTGAGGGTTCCAGAACTGCACACAGTACTCCAGGTGGGGTCTGACGAGAGCAGAGTAAAGGGGCAGAATCACCTCCCTTGCCCTGCTGGCCACGCTTCTCTTGATGCAGCCTAGGACTCGGTTGGCTGTCTGGGCTGCATGTGCACACTGCAGGCTCATGTTGAGCTTTTCATCAACCCAGACTCCAAGGTCCTTTTCCTCAGGGCTGCTCTCCAGCCATTCACCACCCAGCCTGTATTTGTGCTTGGGATTGTGCCTACCCAGGTGCAGGACCTTACACTTGGCCTTATTGAATTTCATCAGGTTGGCCTGGGCCCAACTCTCCAGCCTGTCCAGGTCCCTCTGGATGGCATCCCTGCCCTCTAGCAAGTCGACTGTGCCACACAGCTTGGTGTCATCTGCAAACTTGCTGAGGGTGCACTCCATTCCTCTGTCCATGTCACTGACAAAGATGTTAAACAGCACTGGTCCCAGCACTGACCCCTGAGGGACACCACTTGTCACTGGTCTCCAGGTGGACACTGTGCCATTGATTATCACCCTCTGTGTGTCACCATCCAACCAATTCCTTATCCAGCAGTGCTCCACCCATCAAGTCCATGTTTTTCCAGTTTGGTGACCAGGATGTCATGTGGGACAGAGTCAAATGCCTTACTCAGGTCCAGGTAGATGACATCAGCTGCCCTTCCCTTGTCCACTGTCGCTGTGACTTCATCATAAAAAGCCACTAAATTTGTCAGGCAAGATCTGCCCTTGGTGAAGCCATTGCTGGTTCCCCACCAATCACCTCTGCTTTGTTTTCCATTTGCCTTAGCAGAACTTTCAGCAGGATCTGCTCCATGATCATCCAGTCCAGCTCTCTTGCCAGAGCAGGATCACCCAGAGCAGACCACACTGGAACACATCCAGACGGTTCCTGAATATCTCCAGAGAGGAAGACTCCACAACCTCCCTGGGTAGCTGGCTCCAGTGCTCTGTCACCCTCACAGTGAAAAAATTTCTCCTCAGGTTCGTGTGGAACCTCCTATGTGTCAGCTTCCACCCATTGCCCCTTGTCCTGTCACTGGGCGTCACTGAAATGAGGCTGGCTCCATCCTCCTGGCACTCACCCCTTACATATTTATAAACATTAGTCAGGTCACCCTTGTGCTGGTTTGAGGCTAATTGGAATATTTTAATAGACAAAGTTGCACTATAGGCTGTGAAAGGAAAACATCATGATGTCTACTTCACTCATACGCTTGCTGGAGAATTGTTTGGGAACAGTAACCAAAACAATTGATAACTCAGTCGCTCTCTGTCGCTTGCTTGAGCAGGAGCTGCTGGTGGGATCTAGCAGCTTCTGGGCTCTGGCTCCTCTGCTGATTAATCCTCACTAACCACTTTTCTTCTAACCCCCCTGGCCGATCCTCCTAATTTACCTTGCACGTAAGGCAAACCTTGGGGTAAGGTACAGGGGTGGGGAGAAGGTGAAAGGGTGGTTGGGAGCCCCTCCTGGGGTCTCTGATTTCTGGGAGGGGAGTTGTGTTGCTGTATTACCTTTTACTTGTATATTTCTGTAAATATTGTGTATATAGTGTAAATATCTACTGTACACTGTGCTGTGCTGTAAATAGAGCTTCATCATTTAACTTCCAGCCGACTGAGTGCTAGTCTGGGTCATTTTACAAAGTGTGGGGGGTGGGGGAACTCCCAAACCTTCACAACCCATTAGTCTCCTCCTCTCCAAACTAAAAAGCCCCAGCTCCCTCAGTCTTTCCTCATAAGAAAGATGTTCAACTTCCTTAATAATTTTTGTGACTCTGGACGTGACTCTCTCAAGCAACCACCTGTCCCTCTTGAGCTGGAAGGCCCAGAACTGGACATAGTACTCCAGATGAGGCCTCACCAGGGCAGAGTACAGGGAAAAGAGAACCTCCCTTGACCTACTAGCCACAGCCCTTTTAATACACCCCAGAATGGCATTGACCTGCCTTGCCACAAGAGCACACTGCTGGCTCACGACCATTCTTTCATCCACCAGGACTCCCAAGTCCTTCCCTTCACTCAGTCCCCAACCTATGCTGATACATGGGATTGTTCTTTCCCAGGTGCATGATGCTTGCCCCTGTTGAACTTCATCAAATTTCACCCTGCCCATCTCCCCAGCCTATCTAAGTCTCTCTGAAGGGCAGCACAACTCTTCTGTGTGGCAGCCATTCCACCCAGCTTGGTGTTGTTAGCACATTTGCTGACAGTGCACTCTTTGTCCTCATCCAGGTCATTAATAAATACATTGAATAATACTGGACATAATATTTATGTGCTATGCATATAATGTAGGATCATGTAAAATTACAATCTTCTGGCCACGGAGGGGAAAGAAACAAAAATAAAGCTAAAACCAGATTCGTGTCTCTATGTACCTGTGTCTCACTTTGGTTTTCACAGAATTCTTCACCACCTAACCAAAGGAAAAACTTGCTGTTCATGGTTTATGTGCATATCACTGACAAATGTAGTTGGAGCTTGTGTACTCGGATTGAAACCTGGTGGAAACTGTGCAAGAATGTGTACTTCAGGAGGAGCAAAGACTAGAGGAAAGCAAGTACTTTGTATCTGAGGTGTCAGAAATAGTTTTGACAACCGCATTTTAGCCATCAGACTAGGAACCATGTCCCGAAGTTCCAGAGTGGAAGTACTCTTACTCATACTATGGGTTTGACAGAAAAGAGAATACACAATGCAATAATCCTTAGGGTATATTTTTGGGCTGAATGGAATATTACTCTGAAATTCTCCAAGTAATCCAGATAACAGTCTCCTTGTCTGATGACTTTTTCTTGATTAGAGAGAAGGAGATGAGGTCTGTAGTGTTGTTGAAAGTATGATTATGAGAGTGAAATGCTGCATTTGGAAGTGCAAAAAACCATATGCTTTGAGAGTCAGGCAGGTATTCTGTAACACATGCTCATACATCATTTTCACTAACAATCATTTTTTGTCAGAATGCTAAATAGATATGAGTCATAAGACATAGATGGGTAAAGCTTACTTAATCATGCTGTATAATACGGAGTATGTCAAGTACCTTGGCAAAACAGATTTGTTAATTCATCAGTAGGCAAGGTTTTATCAGTTTGAAAAGTTCATTCATAAATGCTCTGAGAAGACCCTTTCTTGTACAGCTTTTTAAAACTTTCTTTTGTTTCAAAAGGGAAGTTTCACATACGCTTCTGAATTCTTCTCTATGTGTTCTGTTGAGGAAAGCAATGCAAGTGCTGTGGAGATGAGCTTATACTGAAACTGGTTACCTGTTTGCTATGTTCATTTTTAATAACTTCAAAATTGCTTTCATGCAGCTCTGCAGACTGTAGGTGCATAACTAGATTGCTGGTTTGTACCAACAGTGGGTGAATAAACACATTCATGAAGCTAAAAACTATAGAAACAAGAGCAATTATTGTAGCTCTTGAGCTTGTTACATTATTTTGTAGTATTAAAACTCAGTGTGTAATATTGAGGGAGCACAGAAACTGGGCTCATGACATGCCTAAGAGGTGCCACAAAAAGCTATTGGTCTTTTCTAAACATCCTTGTCTCAATTTTACAGTTTTTAGTTTTTAAATATATTTTTACTATAATTAATATGTCTAATGATGGAAATTAAAAAGTCATCTTTCTTTAAGGTGAAGATGCAAGTCTTTATCTTGCTGATACAACTTTTTGTCTTTTAGCCATTGAACATCTATCAATATTGAAAACGTTCAAAACAGTTACATATGAAGAAACATTAAAAGGTCTTTTTTATTAGTATGGGAATGAAAACCAGAGTGCCATTTTATTATTTAGTGATCTAATTGCTACAATTTGTGTCTCTCATATTTAGCAAAATTAGTAGAAAGCAAACTAACATCTAGATAGCTGAAGAGCATTAGTTCATGCACACATGTATATATCTTTCTAATTATATGAAATAAGAAATGTAAGTAAAGAAACAAATGCCAAGATTTTTGGATGCCTTTCAATTTTATTAGGAGTCTGTAAGGAAGAAATCCCCTGATCCTGTTATGCAGCTAGAAAGAAGCCATCTGACATGGGAGCTGGTGAGCAGTGCATTTTCATTTAGGTAGTTATATTATTCAACAAAAATGTATTGAATATTTTGTTAAATAATCCTTTCAGATGGCAGATGAGGTGAATTCTTGTGCCTTCAGGTTGATTGAATTGTAAAAGGGTGCAAAGGTACTCAGCTTTACTGATAGGGCAATATCTCTTTTCCCATTTTATTTTTCAGTTGACTTCCCAATAAAGGTCAGAGAAAGGCATTTTTAACCTTCTACTTCTTTTTGACATTTACATCTATTTGTTTTATTCCTGGTATTTATTAGTAGTATTGTGTTGTTTAAAGATGCTGCAGTCCCAGCTTACTAATCACTAAAGCAATACTTCCATTGAAGGCACAATTGTAATTTTTTTTTTTTTAAGGTGAAATTTCTCTTTAGAGGCACACAGACTGTATTTAAAACTTGCTTTGTATTTCTTGAAACTTTGCCAGATATTTTGACTGTTTTCTGTTTTCTGACTTTGGTAAGTCTGAATACTATTCCTACCTTAAGAACGGTGGGTGTTACTTAAAATTTATGCAGCTCTATTCCCTAAACTTATCTGATAACTGCAGCTGCAGTGCATAGGACAGTAGCTTCTGATGACAAGAGTGGTAAATGTAGCTTCAGTTTCTGTGTACATCAGAGTCTCAACCTTCATCACATTTCCACACTGCGATTTATGTAAAGGGAAATACATGTGTCACAGAATACCAAGTTGGAAGGGACCTCAAGGATTATCTGGTCCAATCTTTCTTGTCAAAAGTATGGTCTTGATAAGATTTCCCATCACCCTGCACAACCAAATCCTGAACATACCCACCACTTCCCTGGGGAGATTGTTCCAGTGACTTGATTGTGCTTGTGAAAAAATTTCTTCCTGTGTTTACCTGAAAAGTCCCTGTGATCAGCTTGTAACCATTACCATATCTTTTCCATGTGACTCCTTGTAAAAAGGGACTCTCCGTCGTCTTTGTAGCCACAAATGCTATATACTGTAAGACATGCTTTAAAAATATTAATGAATCAAGGAGAAAGGGTTGGTCTGTTGATTCTCTGTGTGGACATCTCAGATGACTGAGATTGTAACTGACTCAATGAATTTTTCATGCAATGTCTGCTGCTGCACCTTTTGGCTTAAGTTTTTCACCTACTGAAGGAACATAATTTCTTATACCTTATGTGTAATTGATTTTTTTACTGCCTTTTTTCACAGACTTCTTAAAGTAAAATCCTGAGAACCATGGAAGTTCATAATAAGAAAATAAGACTTTTTGGAAAGCAAAACCATTTTGACTCTTAATGACCCTTCCATTTCTAATTTAACTACACAGTGATAGGTATGGATGATATATATAATTTGTGTATAATACCAGGGATGCCAAATGGAAATAATCACTTTGAAACCTGTTAATCAGTAAGCAGTGATTATTTCTGATAGTGTATAAAAAAAGGGGGAAACATCATACAGACCCGAATACATTTGTACATTGTAATAGCACCCAGGAACAAGGACACAGTTATACCTGTTTTCCACTAAAGGAATATAACAAGCACCTTCTGTACTGCTAATTTCAAGCCTTTATGCCTTACTGAAAGCTGTAGCTTATGTGAGAACAGCAAAATCAGTGGACCAAGACAGTAGAAAGAAGTTCAGATTAGTTCCATAACTGAAATTAATGCCTCTTAGATACAAAAAATGTCACTATGTTTTGTATGTCATTTTGACTAGAAGTTGGAACTGCTGGAGTCACAACTGTTGTGCATTTACAACTTAAACTGCATAATTAAATATGCAGTTTAATATCCCTAATGTAATTATGATCAGTCAATTTTGATCCTTCAGTTATCTGATGAATGATTTTAGTTGTAGTTAAAAGCAGTAATAATAAGTATATATAAGTAATAATAAGTAATAATATAAGCTGTCATTACCCTTTGTTTTATAGTCCATTTCAGGACCTGAATTGACAGGATTTCACAGGACATAACAAGATTTTTGCTCTGGTGAACAGATCTCTCACAAGTCAATAAATTATGCAAATTACATATATTTATATATACACATACATACACATAATCTTTATATATATATATATATATATATATATATATATATATATATATGCACACACGTATATATATACATGGAGATCTAAAAGTAGTTGTCCAGAAAAGTGGTGAATTCTCTGTCATTGAAGACAGTGAAAAGCATCCTAGACCTTGTTTAGATGTTCCTCACTCAGCAGAGGAGTAGAACACTAAGGACCTTCAGAGGTTCATGCTAGTGTCAGCCATTCTGTGATTCCATGGTTGAATATTTGTGTCTGGCTAGTGCTTATTTTTTCACCATGTAGTGAGGGTGTTATTATTTGATTTCAGAAACTTTTTTTATCTCCTTACGTATTTAGTAGTCAGTCTTAATGTGCTTTGTTTCACTGTCCCTTCTTCAGGTTCAGAGTCTTAGATCTTCCCTTATAGTGTGAAGGAATATTTTAAGAAAAAGCTGAGAATTTCTGTCACTGGAGGAATTTGTGTGCATTGCTGTGCTGCTCTACTATTTGACATTTTAAGCACTAAGCCTCAGTTGTGAGGCTGAAAACTAATCAAGAAATTTTCATAGTCTTGATATTACTATAAAAATATATATGCTCTGTATCCCAAATGGCTATAAAGTTCCCAGGAATAAATAAAAATAAAAAGAGTAAAACAAAATTATGTAGAAAATCTATTTTATAAACAGTATTAGAAAACATTATGTTTGTGCCAAGTGTACAACCTAAATCTGGGCCCTGTTTACGTAGGAAGTCCTCTGCATGAACTCTCATATGAAAACAGAAGTTTGTAGGCAAGCAGACTTGCTGATTTTTTAAGGAACAGATCTTGATTTCTCCCCTACATTTGGAAATTTGTTAGGCTGTAAAAGTCTGGTTTTTGCACGTGCAAGACAGTATTAAAAAGCAGGAAAAGCTGACACACCTCTTCAGTCAAGAATATGTGTTGGCTGATGGAAATCACACTGCTCCTGCCATAGCTGGTGATAGCTACTTCTGCTATGAAATAATTCTTGCTACGCGGCAATATGTCAATATTTATCCTACCTATTATTTTTTAATGCCTGTAGGTAAAATATTTAGAGACACCTTAAGCAGTGTACACACATAAAAAAATACTTGTAATATGAGGTTCTGCTGCAACATTTTAGAATAAATATTTATGGGACTGTGTGGAAATAAACAGGTCCTTTGGTAGCGTGAAGATGTACGCAGTCTAATTTTCAATGTTAAATACAATTTAAGGGATTAAGAGTGACCCCAGTGCAGCTGGATACTCTGTGGTAGCTCCTGGGAAAACAAACAGTAGAGACCACACTTTAAATTCATGTGAATGGCCTGAAATTTTCCCCCAGTCTTTAAGACATTTGTGAGGCTTGAGTACTAGAATGGAGGCATGCAAAAGCACAGAGTTTGTATGTTCCATTCAGCTTTCATGTGACTTTTATATGTGTTGATGTAATTTATTTTGCATGAAGTGATTTTGCCTATCATTCACCACTGTAATAAAAAAATTGTCATTATCATGTAGTATAAGTCTGAAAGATGACTAACATACTTGTTCTAGGAATCTGAGCAGGCAAATACGATTTTATTAGGTTGTATTTGTTATCCTGGCAAGTTGTTGCACTGGCAAGAGGAGTGACAACAATGAAATCCTGATTGAGCTCTCTCTACATGTAACCTGTTATTTCAGTGCATTGAAACTGTCATTAGTGTTTTCATGTATAATCTATGAAGAGTTTTTGGATACTATCAAATAAGTCTGTTCTGTCTTGTAAGGCACTATATCATTTTCTCCTGTTGCTCTTACAGTTGATGAAGAAATCTATCTTTCTTCTGTTCAAAGCAATATATTTAGTGTGCATCCTAATATAATTAATTTTGCTCTTATCAGTCTTTGTTCAGGATTCTGGTCTCATTGGCGTTGTGTCTCATAGATACTTTACATATTTGTTTTGTTTTGTGTTACTACTTTCTGACTCTGTTTTCCAAGTTAAGGTCAATATGTGCATCAGATCCTAAATATCTTCTTCCTCTACTCAAATTACTGGATAAAATTTGCTAATTTTTCGCTATATACAGTCATAGACAAGAAAAGGAGTAACAACAGTACAAAAAGAGTCTGTCTGTACTGACTTAATACATGTTATATAACTTTATAGCATTGAAATCTTTCTTATATGGGCAGCCAATATAGAAGATTAAAAAAGAAAATGTCTGACATTATTATTTAATAAAATACTGGAATGGTCAAGTTCTATAAGTGGCTGATGTTGTATTAATAGAATGAGGATTTCAGTTGGGCTGTTAATTATATTGCTATGTGTAATGCTATTCACTCATTCTTACAGAATTATCAAGTAGGAGAATTTTTTTTATTATTCACCAAAAAATAGATTCAGTTTTCCAGAAGAAATGTTAAGTATCAGCATGTTACCAATAGACATGCTATCAATGTGAAACTCTCAATAACCTATCATGGACATAAATCGCTTTCCTTAGGCAAATGTTGGAGACTCAGAATGACTAAACAGTGAGCATAAGGTGTCTAAAACAAGGAATTTTTTGTGCCAGTGGACATTTTGTCACTCTTCTAAGTACATATAGTTAATTAACATTGCATTTCTGAATTATTTATGTAGACCACATTCTGTAGGCACATTTCCGGCACACTAATTAAAATACCTGTTAATACCTTTCTTATAAAGAATGGATTATAATGATAAAGTCAGTTACATAAATCCACCCAGATACCTCCTATTTTCAGAGTTAAATTCAAAAATACTTTCCATTTTGTGTAGATTTATAAAAACATCTTCTTCCCAAATAGAAATAGAACATACTTATTATGTGTCTCTGTTAAAGCACTACTTTAATTACTATGCACAAGTTAATAAACAAACCCACCATATGCTGCCAAATTAGTCAAATGCCAGGAAAAGCTAAATAAAAAGCAGAGAGACAAACTTTTAATTACTCTCTCGGCAAACCTTTGACAGCAAGTAATATTCTTTACTTGGCATTCTGCTTCAGTATGAAAGGGCAGAAAATACGACCAAGCTAATATATCAAAAGGTAATTAGAGAACTTTCTACAAATGAGGAAAGAAAACATTGAGGTAGAAGGAATTTAGGGACACAGAATGTTATTTTTATTTATCCTCATTTAAAGATCTCCATAATACAAAACAAATGGTTAGACTTTGAGTGGTGCTTGCTGAGATGTTACTTCAGAATCTAAGTGTAATAAGATCACTCTTTTATATAAAACACCTCTACGTAACAAAATCCCATGCAATTAAACTGCTATCAAAATATATAATAATTTGAATAAGAACTTGGTGACTCCCAAAGTTATAGATTAATAATATACTGAAAAATATTTTTTTTTTAAAAAATCAAACCAAAGCAGAAATTTATTGCTGAGACACATGCAGGCCTAAAAAAAAAAAAAAAAAAAAAAGATGTTATTATTGGACTCTACAGAGCTTCCTGCAGTGTTAGTACTTCAACCAAAAACCAGATAATTAAAACCCCAAGCAAATAAAAAACCCTGCCCCAAACAAAACAACAACAACAAAACACTCTGAAAAATTAAAACATTTTGAAGGAATAATTTATTTTCCTTTTTTATAGCAACAGAGGATACTCTTATCCTAAAAACATTGCTAGTGAGATGAAAAGGTCTGGCCTAAGCCCACTGCTACCATCCTACTGAATCCAGTTCCACAGCAAAACCAGATTATATATCCATGCTGCAATCTCACTAGACCAGTAGTTAGAGTGGTATTACAGGTGACAAGAACCAAGATCCTTCAAGCAAATAAGATAACTGAAAGATTTCCCACAGTTGCTATATATTCATTTAGCAATAGTAAGATTTTATTATTTTTCTTGTCTTTTTTTTTTTTTCTTTTCTTATTATTCTTCTGCCTATGACTGGGAGTTGTCATAAAATTGTGTTTTTTAATAGGTACTATAAATTGAATAAGGAATCAATATTTGCTAATCACAAATCACATATCTCACAATGCAGCAGGTATGCCCATCTATTTACCAATGGGGTATGTAGGATAAATCTATAGAATAAAACCACTTTATGCAAGAGGAATGTTAAGGACAATTTTTTTTGTTTTGGAGATTTTTGGTTTTGCTTTTTGAGTGTTTTGGTTTTGTTGGTTTTTAAAAAATTTTTTATTAGAGGGGATGTATTTTAAATCTTACCAAACATTATTACTAGTCAGGTAGATTTGTTTTCTTTTATTTCCTCCCTCTTAAAGAAAACAAACCGGATTGCTTTTTCTTGTGATGCATAAAGGAAGATTACTTTCTGTACATACAAACACAATAAAAAAATTCAAATCAAATTTTACCATTTAACATTTTGTTCATATTTTTTATCAAAACACGTCACTGAAATTTAATATAAAAGACAATAACATTTTATCAAGTAATCGCTGTAGAAATGGGTCAATGACAACAATTACACATTACAGAATATCCAATTATTGCTTGTTTCAGTAGTAACTAAATTGCAAAATAAACTGATCTCATTAGCAGTTGTTTAATGCAAAATAAGGTCAGTGTGACTCTATTAACCCCAAAAATAGCATGTCAAGAATCATGCTAAAAAAACAAACAGGAAAAAAAAAAAAAAGGAAAGAAAAAAAAATACAAACAACCCAACACATTCCATAGCTTCTCTGACTTGTAGTTGCTGGGATAAATGATTTACTTGAAGATGGAAAATATATTTATTATTCATCAATATTCTGTCACTCTGGTGTGTTGAGATGTATTTGAGAGCTACCCTCATCAGGAGACCGGAATGAAAATTAATATTACTATATTTATTTATCTGTATTTCAAGTCCAGTATCCGTGTACCTTTCCTTAAATTTTCTGTTGTCCTAATACTGTATATTTTGCATGATTTTTACAAGAGGTCACAAGATCAGACTGAAGGACTTTGATATTTTCTGTCACATCTTCTCTTCCTTGATTTTATCCTCCTATAGATATTTTTTTTCATGTTAAACTTCTGTTTAGTAGAGAATGTCACCATCTTCCCCTTTTTGTCTTGTTTGCTTACCACTATACCCTGATTGTGCTCATCACTTATTTCCATACAATGTGATCTGGAATAGTGCAGCAAAACTTTTTTTTTAGGAGGGCACTGAAAGGCAAATAACGTCCCTTAGAATGACAATAATGTTGATGACGTCATTCCAGAGCCATGGCAGATCTAGCTTCAGCCTACCTTTTGATGTATAAGCGTGGAGAGGGTAATTACTAAGCATTTAATTTAATTTTACTTTATTTTAAGTTATTTTATTTTCCCCTTTCTAGCAGTCAGTTATGCTCGTTTTCTAACTGACTCTGGCATCCTTGAGATTTGTCATTTGCAATGTAACTTGGATGGCCCATTGCAAGGAAGCCTGAGATCCAAGATTACTGCAAGTCCATTATAAATATTACCCTAGCATGAATTGCAAATATGTTTGTTACAGTAAAATTAAAAGGAAAAGATTGAGGTTGTAAAACTAGAGAGAAAGTGTTATGAGTGAAAACTATAAATGAAAGATTACAGAGTTAAAAGACAGCTGACCTTTGCTCTTAGCCCTACCTGTAACTTCACAGATAATTCTAAGGCTGTATTGTTCCTAAAGAAACTGAAAGTTAGATGCATCGAAGAAGACAAGTCTTAAAACATCAGAACTGATCACTTTTATACTAGTTAAACGTAAGGATCAACAGAATCTATTTAAGCCTATTTAATCTTTAAGACTGTGCCAGAATTACCTTGAACTTCCTTATGTTTGTAAATATAATTGTTGCTGTGGATTAGTTGCAGAGGTGTGTAAAAAGTCAAATGAAATACTGTTCTCGATTGTTTATAAAGCTCATGTACAGATCCTGTGATATTTTGACTTCTCTCACTAGAATTTTCTATCCTTCATATGATATTAAATTGTGAATGTCTGAATGTTGGACAGTACAACTGACATTGAAACCTATTTTCTGGCGTGATTGCAATTTACCAGTTCTGTATCACTCAAAGTATTTGGTATGCTTTAGGTGAGATCATATATGAAAAACACTTTCTCTTTCACTGATTGTGTAGTAACTTTATAGTAACTTGAGGATGGAGTACTGCAAATAAGCACACTCTGAGCAGTTTCAAGCCTTTTAATAACAATCTTTTCATCTGTTTTTGTTTCCTTTCTCTTCAGTGACATATATATGATTATTATGACCATTAGTCATAGTAAATTTGCAAGACAAAGTAACAGTTTTGTTGGCTTTATTTTTGTTTCAGCAGTAGAGGAAGTGGATGTATTTCTGTTCTATAGACTGTAACAGAAATATGTCATCTCTCCTTAATAAAGCAGGAGATAGAAATTACTCTTGAGTGTTCTGCTCGGCTTCTGAATTACTTCAATGTTAAGTGCCATAAACTCTTTTTAAGATCAGTCTGAACTGATTTTGGTTATGAAACTACTTTTACTTTTTCACTTTTCTAGAAGGGAAGTTAGACAAGCAGAAGCTATTTTATATGACAAAGAATTAAGTATACTTTCTTCTCTATATGTTGTGATTTCTTCGAACTTGCAAAAATAATTTCTGCGGGTAAGCAGTTCACACAGAATATGATTGTCACTGTAAGCTTTAAATATTCTTTCTTGAATAGATGTCTATTTTAAGCAGAATTAGACTGACAAAATATGTCAGTTTTGAAGAGCTGACATCAAAGTTGTTTTACTTTGGAGCACTTAACAGTTAAACCTGTAAAAGTAATTTTAAGTAAAAAGCAAGTATTGCTGCAATAATGCTGTAGTATTTTGTGGTAGTACAACATTTGCTCTTGTCTGTGTTCTAGACAAGAAACTTAACTGGCTATCAGAGTCAGAATCAAGCAGTAACACATGAAGCAGCAATGTCAGAAAGACAAAAATAACCCCAACCCCTATAACATTATAGCTGTATTTCATTATAGTGGACTTGATATGACTTTGAAGTATTAAGATATCTGCATGAACATGACTTTCTAGTTATGAATGTATTTGCTTCACACATTTATGATGGCTTGCTGAAAGCTGGTTCGTTTGAAGAATATTGCTTACGTAGCATTAGCTTAAAGCAATGAAGTTTGCAGACTGGTGATTTTGTATTGTATGCTAATATCTTGTCCATTCTAAGAGCTTCAGCAATGTCTCAGTTATTTGCATTCCACTCTACATATCTTAAAAGCATAATTGGGATATGTTTGGAATAAATAATCACTTTCCCAGTTTAAATATACTCACTAGAAGGATAATGTTTAAATCAGGGAAAAATAATGTTGTAAAAATATAATTAATTTTATATACAGTCTTGGAAGTGTACCATGTAATACTGTGTCTACAATTTAAAAATAATATTAGCTTTGACTACTTTGCAATTGGATAACTTGACAAGCTTTTAAATGATTTTTGCTTTAATCTCACTTTTTTAATGAGCTGTAAATTAATATTTGTTTATTTTCCAGAAGACTCTTTTGAAAGGTACATGAAAATGCAAGGGAATTAAATTGTTACATGTTCTTGTCATGGTACGAGCTACAGCTGCTACTTTTATATTCATATTTAAATTTATCCACTGCACATGTGTTACCTGAGAATTTATTTTTTGTCAACTTCCTACCTCTTGTTATCTTGCCTTAAGTTTAAGGTGGATAAGATCTGAAGGCTGCTAACTTAGGAAAACACATGACAAAGAAAGAAAGTTGAGGGGCAAGTGGAAAATCAGTGAACAATTACCAGGAAATTGTTTGGAGTTTTACATGAATGAAAGAAATGTGAAAAAAAGAATCAATGGATTGGAACAAGTGAAAGGCAAAAATATCATTAATTATATATATATATTAAAAAAAAAAAAAAAACAAACACAAAAAAACCCCACGAAAAATAAACCAAACAAAAAAACCCCAAACACCCAGGCAACATAAGAAGGCATTATACCCACATAGAATAAATCAACCAGAGTTTAAAGTCTGAAACAGAGAAATTAAATCCAGGTGGCATTGCTCAAATTGTAACTTCTGTCACTGCAGAAATAGGGAAGGATGAGAAGTTTGTCAGTGAAATACAGAACCAATTTCATGTGAGTAGCACCTGCAGTTTTGCCAGCAGGTTAAGGTCTATCAAGGACACTTAAAATTGGAAGGTGGAATTTGTTGAATCTCTACATACCTCTACAAGTCTATGCTAGGCAAGTCTGATTATTTGAATTCAACTTCCTTCTCCAAAATCTCCTCAAATTCTTTACTTTTCCTCTGGATGTCAGAATTAAACTCTCTTCTCTACAAAAAAATGCCCCTCACCTCTTCCTGGGGCACTCCTTGAAAGTGATTCCTTAAGACTAATTTTGTACCTTCTCTTTTTTTTTATTCTTGTCTTTTTGTCAAAAATAATCTAGTAACCGATGTTTGAGACTCATAAAGAAAAATCCTTCGCAAAGGATTTTTTAAATTTAAAATAAGGAACTTCATCATTACGAAGTAGACCTTTATCCCAGTATTTAATCACTGACCTGAAACAAAATTTTCAAAGCTGTCTGAAGTTTCTCAATCTTTTTTTTCTAGGTTCAGTTTTTCAAAGCTATCAAATATGTACAGTTGTAACTGATTCAACATAGATTTTGAAAAAATTATGTTGCTTTCTTATGTTGCTTTCAAACCTGGAATCCACAAAGCAAATTGCACACAAATATATACCAAACTATTCCTTTAAATACCTTGAGTGATATTATAAAACTTTGAATATATTTGTATTTGATAAAACTACCTACAGTTTGTTACAATTACAATTATTTGTTGTGATTCTGTGATTATATATTTTTTCTGGAAATGGTATTTTACTTGTGGTAGAAGTTTATAGCAAGAACCTGGTCAGTTATGAGGTATTCTTTGAAGATTTATGTTTTAATTAACATTTTGCCTAACAGTGTGTTCCCGAACTGTGGGAAACCACTTGTGGATGCATCCCATCTTTTATTAACTGCATGCTGAAGAAATGTTCTGTGGTTGTGGTGTGCCTTAGCTGATTTTGAGCTAGATATATGAAGTGCAGTCTCTTTCTTGATGTTTTATTTCAAGTAATTTTCCTTCTGTTCAGCATTGCCTTAATTCGACCTGGAGCACTTTAATATTTAGAAAATGTTCTTCCAGACTATTGTTGTATCTTGCTAACCGTAGTGGTTACATCGCCTGAGAAGAAAAAGTCAGTCACTGAGAAAACAGCTGTTACCTACCAGTGTAGTTTAAAGATACCGTGGCCAGGTAGTAGCCAGTTTTTTCAAAAGATGTAGAAAGCAGCACTTTCTACTTAAGTCTTACACAACCTGCTCTTCTTACTAGGAATTCCACTGTTTGAAATGAGAAAAATAGTAGACTGAAAAAAAAATCTTCATAACTTTCTTCAGCTAGTGTTTGTGAAGAATTCAAGATAATTTGTTGTGATTAGTTGTATGGAGACTACTGAGAAGCCAGACTGTGTTTTGCTTTCTGACAATAACAATAAGGCCATCATGGAAGGTGTGGGAGGTGTCCCTGCCTATGGCAGGGGGTTGGAACTAGATGATCCTTGAGGTCCCTTCCAACCTTACCATTCTATGATTCTGTGATTCTATGGAAGGTCATCAAAAGAAGAGGCCTTTGTTATTCAGCTTTGGTTCATACTTTGGGTTGTTATAAGTTGGTAACAAGCCTAAAGTCCCAGGATTGGGGCTTTACAAAGTGTTAAGACACAGTTTGCATAATGTAGTTGACCTTTGCCTACTAACCATGGCACTACTAGTTTTTACTGGGCCATGAGGTGTTTTGGGCATCAGAACACTCAAATATTATGTTCTGCATCTTCTTCTATGTATGCAAAAGTTCATAGTGTAAAAGTTCAAATTTGAAAGTACTGCCACAGGAAGCGGCATGGAAAGTTCTGTCTGAAGTGGAATGGAGATGAGAAAAGTGAATGTTGTTCCAAAACAGATATAGGAATTCTGCTAGGCTGTGTATGTACTACAGCCACAAGACATTGCAATCAGCAACGTGGTCTCGCAGTCAGCAACATGGTGTTGCGGTTAGCCATCAATGACACATTGTGTTATGGAGTTTATTGCTGTGCAGAGCTCTGGTCATAAACTGTTGGTTTTGTTGAAACTATTTGTTCTAGTTTGTTTTGTGTGGGTTTTTTTTTCCTGTTTGTGAGAATTAGATGCAACCAGTGTGTTGATCAGAACATAGATTAGACCTTAAAAGATGTGTCTGAATAAGAAGGCATCTTGATAGCCATTTTCATTTTATAAACGGTGATTTTAAAGAGAGGGTGTACCATGGTGACATTCTGAGGTTTAGGCTGAGGGAAATATGGCTGACTGGAGGAGATCAGTGGAGCCAGATGTGAGATAGGCATTTTGGATTTTATTCTAGTTTACTGCTGGGTCATATGCAAAAGATTCCTCATCGTACTCCTCTGTGTTTCTATTTGTGTCATTACGATTCTGATGTCAGCCAGGAGGCAGAGAAATAAGGTGCATCTAATGTGTTATCCCTCCTAATTTGATTTGTGGCCACATTTATGATTACTGAATACATTAGTTTTTTCCAAAAACAAAAGTTAGCAGCTGGAAAAAGAGTTTACGACACTTAGTATAGAAGTCCAGTTTACAGAGAAACCACTTTAATATTGTCAGAATGTGCACTGTACACATTTCTAAAAGAGCATTTTTAAAATTAGGGTCCCAGGAAGTATGTTTCTAGGGTGTCATCACTAAACAGCTCTGCAGGAGGTGTTGATGAATGTCATTTCAGAAGAAACTTCAGTGGTTACTGTATTAATCATTAAGAAAAAGAAAAACATTTATGAATGTTTAGTTACTGCAGCTTGCATGCAGTGTAACATTCTAAGTAGATTCCTGTCATAAATACGTTATAAATAGCATTACAATTTAAAGGACAGTATTAGACAGAACCAATTACTACTGAGACATCTACTTTCTCATCTTAATATATAGTTCTTCAGTATATGACATTTAAAATTTCTGTAACTTGACTCCGAAGTATAATACATTATGACCATTCTCATTAAAACCAGCTTTTCTTATAGCACTTACAACATTGGACTCCTACGGATAACATAATGAGGATAGATTGTGTTTTGATTGAGTTACCACTAGGGAGAAATTTAATTTAATTAAACTAGTCTTCATTAAAGTATTACATTGAAGTAAAGTAATTATAAAGGCATGTACAATATTCAAGAAGTCCTGTTGTTTAAGAAACAGTGAAGGCTCATATTAGAATGATCATAATTGTTTAAAAAAGCTTTGTCCCAACAATTATCTGAGGATTTCTAAAACATTCTTACCTTGTACGATCTGGTGATACATATATTCCATTTAAAGCAAATGCTATTTCCTCTACTGGTAATTTCTGCCAATCTACTTAAACTTCTGTAGCACCATTCTGTTTTGTACAAACTTCTACTAAAACTTCCAAAGTATGAGTGTTGAATACACTTACTTTTTTCAAAATAGATTAAAACAACAAGGTTCAGTTTTTTAGTTGTTTTTAGCATTTGAAAATAGACTACAACAGAAGTTCTTATGGGACCCATTTTCTCTTCTGCTTTCCTTCTCTGTAAATACAATACTCCTATGCAGTTGTCACCCAACTAATGCATGCTCAAAGTACACAGAACAGCACATCTGTTTCAAGAAGTCTGTGAGGAGGTTAGGATGTTTTGTGATAAAGTCCAATGACATTTGTGGTCTTTTATGATTTTTCTTTTCTCCTCAAAGACATTCACTGCTGTTGTGTTTTTTGTTTGGTTGGTTGGTGTTTTTTTTAATTTCAGGATTAGTTTTCTCATTTGATTGATTTTATTTTCTTTTGATATTGTGGATGTCAGTTTTCTTGAGCAATAACATGTGTTGAATTTTGAATGGAGGATTTGCTCTGAGAGACAGCAGTGGCTTTCCGAAGCAACTAGCTTAGCTCCTCATCATTACGAAGGCAATATGAAGGTTGTGGGACATAATTTTGGTTGTAGAGACAAACAAATTTATCCACCAGTCCAGGAATATCAGCTCCCCTTTGCTTAAGTCCAGAGTCTAGGTGTGCTAGCAGTCCCATGTTTGTATGGTTAATTTTGCAAGAAAAAAAAAATGGTGGATATGATTCGCAGGAGTTAACTTGGACAGAATTAACTCTGGTCTTGCTATCCTGGCTATCCTTGTGACCTATTGGCGTTGATTGCTTTGATTTGCCTCTTCTGTGTATGACTACAGCCTTTAAATTCTTCATCACCTGATATTGTTATAATTAAATCAAGCCTTTCCAATTTGCTTCCATATATAGGAAATTGATAGGAATGTATCCATTTATGAAGTAGAACCTATTCTTGTCCATTTCCACAAAGTCTTTATTTCATTCTACCAACCAGCTGTTTATCAGAATCAGTCTTCAATAATTTGAAAAATGAAAAATAAAGTCATTAAATCCTCTTGAGCAGGTACCTCTTGCATAGATACTTAAAATCTCACAGAGCAAACATTAATAAAATTAACTATGTTACTTTAGCCTTAAAAGCAAGAAGAGTTAGTTTCTTTGGTATATTTCAGTTTCCATTTTTAAATTATTCTTGTTAGAGACTTTATTTGGGTTTCAGTTTCTTTTATTTTACATGTATTGGAGTATTGTAGTAATTCTAAACAAAACAAAACAAAACAAACAAACCCCCCATCATGTCTTACATTAACATTTATTACCTTTATTTATCTATTTATTTATTTATTTTTAGCATCCCCTTGATATACAGAACTTTGAACATCACAAATCCCATAAAGAGTGGGGTGGCTGGTAATTTATCAACAAAATAACATAATCTTAATGCAAATGATACATAGCTGATATTTTTTATAATGTAGAAGTTAAAGAAAATGTAATTTAGAGTGTTACTTATATATATTCAGTTAAATTACTCAGGACTAACTAACCACTTTTTTTTTTCACTTAACATTTTAGGCAGTTTTTGCTTGTTAGGAAAATACTGGGCTTGCAGCCTGTTTTCAGAGAGAGAGGAAATCTATTTCTTGCCACAATAGCATTTTCAACAAAATTAGAAATTAAGTGTCAAGATGATACGATACAAATTTTAAAAATCTTTAATGTGATCTACAGGAGCTTTGAGGAAAACTGAGATTTTTGTTTATAAATTTCCCAAGGAGAAGAACCATAGCATTACTAAAACACAATTTTGAAATTATTTTGAAGGTCATAAAACAATCTCTCACTCTACTGCAATGACTGTTTCCTGTTTCTGTTGTCACCATGTAAGTGCATATATATGTCTGCTTGTCCATATATTTTTGACACGTGTTTTAAGAATTAGGGCTTTTCTTTTCCTTGCCCTAGTTTGGCATTTTTTGCTTTTTGTTGAATTTCTCATGCTTTTACTTCTTTTAAAAGACGTCTTTCCCCATTGTTTTATGGTTTTGAGAACATAAAATTTCAGTACAATTTACAAAAAAAAAAAAAAAGAAAAGAAAAAAAGAAAAAAATACTGCTGAAAAAAAATTGATAGTATTTGATACTATCAATTGATAATATTTGTTCATGTTATTTCAATGCTGGTGTTCATTCTGAGGTGTGTACATTTATCTTTGCAGTCTAATCTGGATTCATACAATCAGTTTCTACCAGAAAATGTAAACCTTTAATTTAGTTATCAATAACTGAAGTAACCTCTTTTCCCTGTAGTACACACAGATCTTAGACGTGTTTCTCAAGCACATTATATCTCTCTGTTACCTACTTTAACTATTTCAGCATACCAGGGACATAGAGAAGGTATTAGGGCATTATGGATGTGCTCTTAAGTGCAGTGTGGTTGCTTCTCGAGGAACCTGGAAAGCAGAGCCAAAGGTAGAAAATCTTGACTGAGCTTCCCAGAATATTGGGAATATGGACATCCCTTGAAACTGCAATGTCTCGCCTTTCTCTTCCAGTCAAATATGCAGTGCAGGACCAAACACGATTGTTGAGTAACCTCTTCTCTTTCCTTGTGGAATAATATAGACCTGACCTGGTCTATGTTCTTTCAGAATATGGCTTTAAATAAAAATATACGTTTAAATACGCAAACATAAGCCTTTCCTTTGAGATTTTTAGATAAAGAATCTCCATATTTGTTTATTGAATCGGGTCTTCAATACAACATATTGTGTTTATTCTAACCTGTTTTGTATAGGTCAGATTTTTTTTTTTATGTCATATTTATCTGTAGAAACAGCTTCTGCTTTTTGCACAAAAATATAATTAAAACTTAACTAAATTCAGAACTGGTACTACTGATCTTGCGAACTGCATCATGTCAGTCCGATTTCTGTCACATATTTGACCTTCCTGCTTAGTCTAATAGAATGGAGCTGGAAATTTTATTATAGTCTCATCAAGTAGCAGTCATTCAAAATAACACATTTTGTCCTTTTGCCGGATTCATTACCTCGAAACCCATTCCTTGTGTTTTATATTCTGCATAACTCTCACATTGCCTAAAGGATTTACTACATTCCCTAAATAAGGTACTTTAAAAAATATTTCCTTATTATAGATTTAGAGTTTGATTCTTCATTGTCTTGCAGTCTCTGTGGTAATATTACAGATCCTGTATAATTTTGTGAAGAGAGGCTGGGTATACAATGTTTCACATCAAAATATGACCATAAGGCTTGGGAGCGAGCTTGGGCAGCAAGAATTTGTCCATTAATACAGTTACTAAATTCTGACCACAGGGGACCGTTGCTGAGGTGATACCAGGGCTCCTCACAGTCACCACTGCTTCACCTTTGGAATTTCTTGTGTGCTTACATCTTTGTTAGGAAATTAAATAATTACAAGGAGCATTCCTGGACTCTGAAACTTTTTTATATCGCATACACTGCTGAATTGTTATGAAGGCCTTGAACTGTTATGAAGGTGTTTAGCCTGGAGAAGAGAAGGCTTTGAGGAGACCTTAGAGTAACCTTCCAGTATCTGAAGGCAGCCTACAGGAAGGCTGGGGAGGGACTACTTACAGGGTCTTGTAATGACAGGACAAGGGGCAATGGGTTTAAACTGGAAGAGGGGAGAATTAGACTGTATGTTAGGAGGAAGTTCTTTCCAGTGAGGGTGGTGAGGCACTGGAACAGGTTGCCCAGGGAGGTTGTGGCTACTCCCTCCCTGGAGGTGTTCCAGGTCAGGTTGGACGAGGCCTTGAGTGACCTGTACTAGTGGGAGGTGCCCGTGCCTATGGCAGGGGGCTGGAACTGGATGATCTTTGAGGTCACTTCCAACGTAAACCATTCTATGATTCTATGATACTATGAATATTTTTGTATTGTACTCTTTGGCTTGTGCTCTTGACACTTGCTCTAGTGTCTGCACCATAGACATAAGGCTCTGAGGCCTAAGTTGTAGCAGTTAATGCCAGCTGCTTTGGTCTGCTTGATTACTGGCACCCAGGCCCTTGTGCTTCTGATCATCTCTGAACATGCAGACAGGCCTGTTCCCCTTGTGCTCCTGTTCTTCTCTGAACATGCAGACAGGCCTGTTCCCCTTGTGCTCCTGTTCTTCTCTGGACATGCAGACAGGCCTGTTCCCCTTGTGCTCCTGTTCTTCTCTGAACATGCAGACAGGCCTGTTCCCCTTGTGCTCCTGTTCTCTGAACATGCAGACAGGCCTGTTCCCCTTGTGCTCCTGTTCTTCTCTGAACATGCAGACAGGCCTGTGATGGACTGATGGCTCCTGTGGTGGGCCTGGGAGAAGCACAGCAGGGCTCCACCCTGGAATTGTCTTCCTGGTCTTCTTTCTAGGTATGTGGATGAGTTTTTTACCATATAACCTGATGATATTCTTGACCAGTACATAGCTTTTGTTGTCTGAATTGCTGTGGAGAAATATGTTTCCAGTATATAACAGCTTGAAGGGACATACAAATTAATATGAACATATATGACAAAGTAATTTGAGTTCAGTTTGAATTAAACATGATCAAACTTATCAGTTGTCTTTATTTTAGCATATTAATGGCTTATGGCTTCACTGGGTTCAAGATATAACCTGTTGAATGCTGTGAACTTTTTACATTACTTTTGAAACCCAGAGCTCTACAACAGGCTTTACACAGGCTAAAAGAACCTTATGTTACACTTCTGCCAATGCTGTATTCACAGCAGGGATTTGATTAGAGTCTGAAAAGACCTACAACTCAACTGTATACCCTACTGGCTTCTCTGTAAGAATAATTCTTTCTTTTTGATTAGCTATTAGGATCAGAGAAAAAAAAATATTGTATACATACAAGTATATGCATAGATAGAGTCACTTTTTTCTGTCAGAGTAAAACTATAAAATCCATCTGATCTTTAAAAAACTTTACTTATGCTTTCATTTTTTCTTTCTTTTCCTACAAGACTTTCTGGCAGTGTGACTTCTAGTGCATATTTCCAAGTTATATTTATGCTGACAAAGCTTAATTATGTAGTTACAGATACCACATAATGTAAAAATCAGGATTAAAATCGATGAAAACGAATGAAAACTTCTTACAGAAGTTGTTTTAGGATCCTGCTGTGATCACATAGTGTATGAACTTCATAGCTGAAATAAAAATGTTAGCTTACAATAGAACCTATTTCTACAAACTAACATGTATGTAAGTATGGGTGATAACGTGGAATACTCTGGAAAAGAGTGAAAGCTTTCCTAGACTGAGTATCTGAAGGTCCTTGTTTTGTACTTTATTCCTCCTTTAGAGATTTCTGATAGGTCATGTTCCTGTCTTCAGTTACAAGCATTCATGAGAATTGTCTTTCCCTTTAAACCACAAATTCCATATTTTCCTTTTTTTCCTCTGGTACTTACAACATGTGTTCTCTGTGCTCAAATTAAACCCTACTGGGAACATACTGAAACGTGAGCTGGAAAGGATATAGTGGTCTCATTTTACTAATAGATAAAAAATTGCTGCCATCAGAGAGCTGCTGATGCTTTGAATGGCTTCATTTAATGAACATTTCAGAGAAGTACATCATGGGTCCAGTGGAAGAAGCACTGTGTGACTTATTGCTGCTCTTGTGATTTGTGGGGTTTTTTTGTTATTTTGTTGAATTAAAATTGGATTCTGGTTACAGATGTGCACATTTGCTCAAAGCTTAGATCTGATTTACTGTGAACTTATAGAATTATCAAATTTTAGTAAAAAAAAAACATCACTAATGATGCAAAATTTTCTAAAAAATATCTTTAAAATAATTATGCAAATTATCTTCTGTGTTTGAGATGGACAAACAAAACATTAAAAATCTCAAACAACAACAACACAAAAAACAACCCCAAAAAAACAAACCAAACAAAATGAAAACTCACTGTCTACATGGATTTGTCCAGGACTCAGTAGGAGTCTGATAGCCTACAAAAACTTCACTTACTATGTAGACATATTCCTACTTTTTGTACATAATTGAAAATTGACATTCATCTTGAAAGAAGACTTATTTATGCCTTCATGTTTAATTTTTGTGTAAAGAACGTGGAAACAATTGCCATCCCTTGAAATACAATGATGAGGCAACAGTGAAATGATTACTTTAATTAGCTCAAATTACATTCCAGGAAAAAAAAAAAATCAGTAATACACTGTCATTAAGTTCTTAGCTGTTACTCCTACCTGCATGTCCTCCAGACAATACAGAGTCACCTACTTTCTTCCTGTTTCCAGAAATGATCTCCTCATGACATATTGTTGTCTCTCATGCTAGCAAATATTCATCCTTGTTTATAAGACTTCTGAAGTTTCAAAATACAAGATAAAAACTGAAGGAATATATCCTAAAAAAGATACTACCATAGTGCTTAAATGTAGCATATTAAGCCTATACAGGAAATGTCTCAAATTTAGTCTGATCTTGAGTGTTTTAAACTATTGTTTCACCTGGTTTTGGGATACTGACCCTTTGTCCTTTTGCAATAGACTCTTATGTCTGGCAACTTCCTATTGTTTGGCTGATTTTGGTTTTGTGAAATCACATTTCTCAGTGAAATCACATTTTTTTTCCTGGCTGTTTCAGCGACTGCTTCTCAGTTTCTCCTCTATGTTGATGCAATCCCCCTTACATGTCCCTCAACTTGTAGCTTCAATTAATTTCTCAATGGACCCCCTGGCAACTTGCATTGTCTCCCACTGCTGTTTCCTATATCCCTGCTGTTTTTTATCACTTTGCTTGTATTTTGGTGATCACTAACCGGCTGTTTAGACTGTTGTTTGGAGCACTAGTGGTTCCCTGCTGATTTTATCACTTATTCCCTACGGATCTTTTCTTAAACTTGTATTTTGTTCTCTATCCAATTTTGGTATTGGATTTCTGGCTGTGGGACTTTATAAAGCATCCAAGGTGCCTTTCCCAGAAACGTTCTAGCTATTTAAAAGATACTTATTTTTCAAGAAGTTACTGACAATTACTTTCATAAACTATGACTATATTTCTCCTCTTTTTTTTTAAAAAAAAATTATTTTATTGACAGTTACTTGTAAAATTGTATTAAATAAAATAGCAAATAGCACTGTGGCACTTTTGTTTCCTATTCTAGAAATGTTAAATGTCTATTCCTGCTTGCAAACGTCACTGAATCCTAATTTGTATAGTATTTCGTACTTTCAAAACTTTGCAAGGCAAATTCTAGTCTTACAAAAAAGTCAGAATTATACAATGCATGAGTCAGAAATCAGAAATGAATTGTATATATGACAAATATTTTAACATTATTTATTTAGAAAATTACTATTTTTTTTTCTAATCAATTTCTGTCATTCTTCATCATGATATAGGCATTTTAGAAGCGGCTTCTTAGATACAACAAAGAATTATTCTATCAAAACAGTACCTGGAAAAATATGTTATATGAGCCACTGGAGGCCTTTTTTTGATCATGTTGCAAAAGGTTCAGTTTGCAGATAATATCTGTGATATTTTTGTTATTTGATGATTCATGTTTAAAGCTTCATACAGTCTATTATTTGTACTCAACTTGATATAAATTTAGTTTCTATTTAGAGCAGGTTTCGAATTTTTGGGTTTGACAAAGATTATTTTTTTTACAAAGAAATGTATACCCAGTTTTATTAGGTATTAGTATTGTGAATGTTATTCTATTTTAAATAAGAATTTGATTTAATTGAATGTTTTGTACTGACAGCAGGAATTAAGTTTGCTAAGTAACACAGAAGATATGTAAATTTCACTAGAGATTAGTGGAAACCTTTGCATTAAATAATTCCCTTTCAGAGAAGGAAAGTCCTGATCAAAGGGCACAATAGCTTTTAGCTATGGGTATATGGTCATACATGCAAGAGCCCAACTTCGTTTTTCTGGTAAATTAGTCTTGAGAACTAACATTCTTTATAGTTCAGTGATGAAAGAATATTCCATAATTCCATCACCAATTACTCTCTCCCTTTTACAGTCAGTCATTCAGAAAAAAAAAAAAAAGAAACATAATTTAAATACATAAAAAACACAGAAACACATATATTAAATAACAATTAACTACTTGTTGTGCACAGTACACCGGTTAGTGGAAATTTCATATTTACACAGACATATGGCACTATACAAGAAAAGCAAATTAAGGACAGTTTTAATTCCATATGTGCTAGCACATATTAAACAAAAACCTGAATTGTTTATAACCAAAAGTTAGAATCCTCACTGAACAAATTGAATCTCACAGGAATGTTTTAGAACTAAGAACCTCAATATTGAATATCAAGATACTTTAAAGACTTCATCTAGTAATTTGTAATATGGCAATTTGTAATATACTAAAAATGTGTCATGATACCATGGGGTTTTTTTTGCTGAGGCATTAGGTGCTTGCTAAGGCAAAGTGTTTTGTCAACTGTACGAGTCTAATTTGTCAAATCAGATTTAAATAAACAGAAGATGATGGTTAGAGAGTTTTATTCTGTGGATTAACTTTGTGCCAATGCCAATACTAAGATTCTTTACAATACTAAACTACTGTCAGAGGAGAAATGCATTCTTTACTGTACTTCCTTGTAAAAATCAAGATTGAGAATGAAATCTTGAATAAGTCAGAAGAAAAAGACATGTCATTTGTCTACTATCCATGCTCCATATGCATCTGCAATGACTACAGTTCAGGTCTGAAAATCTTAAGTGAATTCAAATAGAATGAATGCAGAAATAGAGTACTGGATTCTTTCAAGGTTTTAGTGTCCTGACTGTCAAGAATGCTCAGAAAATGTTAGCTAGGCAATTCTACAGACTTTAATACTATAGGTCTAATTTGGTAGTTTCTCTGAAATTTCAGAGGGGTTTTATCAATTGAGTGTCAGCCGGTATTTTCAAAAATGCTTCTGTATTCTCTGGCTATTACATGAGAGGATGAGAGTATTTTCTTACTGAAAAGGAAAAAAAGATGGACACTGTCACTAAGGAAGGGCAAACCTGTGGAATGGAGAAAGTTCAGATGAAGACTAAACAGATATATTTTGGTTTTGGTTCTGTTAATGGCACAACAATGAAGACGAGAAAGAATTTTGTATGAATATCAGAAGGAATCCATAAGTTTTAGTACACACTAATCACTTTCTGCCTCAGTTTTCTAGTATAGAAAACTGAAATAATGGATCTGCTTTAAACCATGTGTCTTAATGTCTTAATGATTTAAAACTGCTTTTAGAACAGGGTCTAAAAGTTAGTGTTGTACAATTTGTTCTGTATTTTGAGTTTACTTTATAGTATTGGTATTTATCAGTAGTTGTCAAATGGAAAATATAATGCACATTTTTTTATATGAAGTTATTAATAGAAACAATTGCCACTGCAAATATTATGCCACTTATTGCCACTAGCACAACTGCCACTGCAATTTGCCACTGCAAGTATTATGAATGGTAATAGGTATAAAATTATTTTTATTCAATATTTTTTCATAGAATCTGATTCTTACACCATTAAAACTATAAAATGACAATGTTTTGCTGATCTGTTTCATAGTTGTGAAAATACTAATCATATAAGAAGTTCAATATGATAGTCTTGGGGCTGTTTTTTTCAAGGTTAGCTAAATAAATTATTATGCACATATTAAGAAAAATTGAGTTGCCACATCAAGCAGGATTCACTTATTTACACATGCAATTATGAAACCTACTGCTCCAGTAAAGCCAAAGCGCAATATCATGAAGCTCAAGTGCAAGTAAAGTCCAAGTGCACTCTCTTGCTGCTGGAATTGTTGAATGGTAGATAATCCTGCTTTAGCAAGGGGGCTGGACTAGATGATCTTCAGAAGTCACTTCCAACCCCTACCCTTATATGATTCTGTGAAAGGTCGTGATACGATGGAAAGGTTCCTGTTGTGTCCTGTTGTAACTTCAGGCAAGTCATCATCTTTTACCAAGCTTAGATTTCTTCCCTATAAAGCAGAAATTATATGGAGAGATATTGTGAAGCAGGTTCATCTCAATACAGATCTCTTTCATCCTCTAACTCAGGAAACAAATCTTATCCCACAAAACGTGGAGAGTGGGGTGACTCATATCTCTCAAATATTCTTTATGTTAGAGATAATGATGACTGGAAGAGGCTGCCTAGAAAGGCTGTGGGGTCTCCATCTCTGGAGGCATTGAAAACCTACCTAATTCTGTGTCTTAGCTACCATAACTGTTATTTCTTGATTGATCTTAGACAAAGAAAGTAAAGAAATGACTCGCCGTAACATCACCATTAGTAACTTAGGCCAGGATACAGCCACAGTAGTAAAACGTTGAGGCTAAGGATATACTTCTCATATAATCTAACAATAGATTATTTTAACCAGTTTACACCTAACTACCAGATTGTGTATGAAGTTGTTCTCAGCTAAATAGATTTACTGTCAGCTTAAGTTTCTACTAGTGCATTTCTGTGAAGATACTCATACATCAGTATTGATCTCTAATCTAAAACAAATTAATGTGTTTAAGTATTTTTAATCTACCATCAGATTTCTCTTGTTGTATTTCAAGTTTGTTTGAGCAAAATAGATTCTGCAGTGGAGTATGCGTTTCACCAACACTGAGGAGACTCAGAATTTACACTCACAAAATTACTGAGAGCCCAGTTAAGTACAATCTTTCTCCTGCCTACATTCTATTTCTACCAGTGAAATATACTGCTTTTCTTCCCAGAACTGAAATTCATTCTCTGTCATATCTCAGTGTTTGCTATGTGCAGTCATTCTCTTTCTTCCTGTGAAGGTTTGGGAGTTCCCCACCCCCCGACACTTTGTAAAATGACCCAGACTAGAACTCAGCCAGCTGGAAGTTAAGAGATGAAGCTCTATTTACAGCTCAGCACAATATACAAGCAGATATATACACTATGTACAGGAATATTTACAGAAATATACAAGTTAAAGGTAATACAGAAACACAACACCTCTCCCAGAAATAAGAGACCCCAGGAGGAGCTCCCAACCACCCTTCCACCTTCTCCCCACCCCTGTACCTTACCCCAATGTTTGCCTTATGTGCAAGGTAACCTAGGAGGATCAGCCAAGGGGGTTAGAAGAAAAGTGGTTAGTGAGGATTAATCAGCAGAGGAGCCAGAGCCCAGAAGCTGCTAGATCCCACCAGCAGCTCCTGCTCAAGCAAGCGACAGAGACAGACTGATTTATCTAGTGTTTTGGTTAGTGTTCCCAAACAATTCTCCAGCAAGCATATGAGTGAAGTAGACATCATGATGTTTTCCTTTCACAGCCTAGAGTGTAATTTTCTCTATTAAAATATTCTAATTAGCCTCAAACCAGCACACTTCCTCTGTGAACTTCTTCCAACATTTCTAATGGATATTGAAAGAGAATATGTAGGTAGAAAACAATTTGAGGAAGCAGAAGCCTCAGGTAAAGGGAACTCAAAAAGCTCTACACTTATGACTACTTTGTTTACTTAGTGAAGAGTTTGAGATTTCATTGTTCATCTTTCAGGGAGCTATAAAAATAGGTCCTTAAAGAGTAACTTTGATGTGAACATCAGCCTCGGCTGAATGTGTTAACAGATACAGAAATGATTGTTCAGATTTTGCTTTTATAATAAATAATGACAAATATGGAATGACTCCACTGAGGTAAATGAAATTATTACAGGTTTACACCATTGTTGAAGATGAAGTTGGAATAACCGTTGTATTAGCTAACTGCATCATGGACATTTAATAATGATTTTTCTTCATATAGATTAAATAAGCCAAAACATTTGGGATAGGACTTGTCAATGAGACCAAGACTATTAGTACACCTTACACTGTATCTTTACTGTAACAAGCATGCTTAGATTTCTGTATGTTTTTCTTTAAAATTAACCATATAACTTTATACAATAATAATATTTGTTCACAGAATCGCGGAATTAACCAGATTGGAAATGACCTCTGAGATCAGAGTCCATCCTATCACCTAATTCTTCTGTTTAACTAAACCGTGGTGCTAAGTGCCTCATCCAGCCTCCTTTTAAACATCTCCAGGGATGGTGACTCTACCACCTCCACAGGCAGCCCATTCCAACCGATTCCAATGGGAATCGCTCTTTCTGTGAAAAACTTCTGTTGCATAGGAAAAAGAAAGCAGAAATAGAAAACAAGACTTCACAGAATTCTGATATAGTATGTCATATCAGACACAAATTGAAGCTTAAATTATATATGACATTTTTATGTCATGGATTGTACTGAATTGGGAGTGGGAAGGCGTTTTAGTAGATACCTGTTTCAACCTGGATTAAGTAAATTTGAAGATACATTGCACCGATTGCATTTTTCTTTTAAATTCTGTATTTGATATATGTATTAAAGAGTTTGACTTAACAGATGTTCACAAATCAGTCTTTAATAAGAAAGGTGTCATTATTTACTTTTTTACATGGAAGTGTAGGAAATAATTGAAAACAGTAGTGATCACACATGAACTTCATTGTCTATGCGTGAGAGTATAAAGTGAAAACAGTATGTTTATGTATTAAGGATAGTTAATACTATGGATTAATCTGGAAATTACTATTTTTACTATAATTGCCAAAATAAATGTACAGTTAAATAAAAATAGGGAAGTTGTAATTTAGAAGAAATAGAGGTGAAGTTCTTGAAATGTTGCTATTATTGTAGAAATGTTGCAGAAGTGCTGCTATGATTGATAAGGTACAGACTTTTTCTTAACGTGGATGTTTGGTCTTGTTCTAGAAAATACAGTTTTGGCAAATAATAGTACCAACTCCAGAATGCAGAGTTTCCCTTGCATTTGTGAAAACAAAACAAAACAAAACAAAACACCTAAGAGTCTTACTCTGACTTTCCAGAATAAGAATTTTGCTGATTTCCTTGCTGTACTGTTTATACTGCTGGAAGAGAAACAGCATGTGCAGGCAGGTACCACTTCTGTCAGGGAAAATAGACCCAAGCCCTCCAGTATCAAGTGAAATTACAAAAAACAGAACTTTCTTTCTTTTTTTTTTTTTTCTTTTTCTCCTTTTTTATTTTTTTCTTCTTTTTCTCTCCTATAGAATAAGTGGAAATAGAAAGCTGCAGAACAAAGGTAAGAAAATCTAGTTGTTTTTTTGTTATAGTGAGAGCAGATGTTCAGATAACCTTAAGGAAAGATCATACTTAGTCACTTAAGAATTCTTTTGTTTGTGAAAGAAAATTCAGAGAATTTTCTGGTTCTCTTCTTGAACTTCTGTCAGTGTATTTGCCTACATACTCCTGGATCAAAACTCAGTGCTCAACCAAGTAAGAAACTTATCTAACTCAACAGTTAGGAGATTCCCTTTTTTTCACTGAAAAGAGTTTTCTTGAACACCATCTACTTTCTCAGATAGCCTTGTACTGTGGGAAAAGACTCATCATTGAAGATGATACAAATGTCTTATTTGAACCAAGCTGATTACAAGATGCATGCAACCTACACTAGGCAAGTTCTTTGTACTTAAAGAGCAAAAGCCATTTGAAAGCATCTCTTTTTTGAAGATAGATGCATGTCTGGCTCAGAAACATGTATCTAGCAAAGGGGATGTAAGGAAGTATGCATCCAATCGCGTACTTTTGGAGTTTCATGCAGTGCTTTGACAGATGCTATAGAAATGCCTTTTGAGTTTTACTCTGAATAAAGTTGAGATAATGTGTTTCATCTGCATGATATAATGATCTGCATTCTGTAGACCTGCATCATTCAATATAAGGTTGCACATATACTTTCATTAAAAATAGTACATAGCTCTTAGCTAAATGATTTTCATAGAATGTCTTCCTTCTCTCTGTGAAAAGAATTAATCACTTAAGCGTTTTGTTTCACAGACACAGGGAAAGCATAAGCTTCAGATCTTTCCCTTTTTTTCATTCAAGTCACTCTTGTAAAAACATGCTTCTCATTCTTGCTGCTTGTTGATCAACAAAAATAATCTTCTGATTCTAAACCTTTAATAACGTATGGAATATAACTGATACTTTCTAAATCTCCAGTTTTAATGGTGGAAATTGTTAAGGGCAAATCTAACAGAAGACTCCAACTGTTATTACAGACAGTATTACATTATCAAGTTCATCACTACTAGTAGCAGGAAAAACAATTAATAAGAGATTATCTCAGTGATGGGCCAACCTGACGTCTAAGTCTGGTGCCTGTTTTTACAATTTTGGTAGGTAAAAGAATGAATTTGAACCCTCCCTCTCTGGCAGCAGTTCTGGAAGATAATGAAAGGATATAAGGGGAAGCAAAAACTCAGAAAATAATTTTTAATCCCCATATTTAATTTGCTCTGAGTATATTTTACTTGAGTGGTTTCAGATTTGTCTTTCGCTATTGACTGCTCCATTTGTCCTCCAATGTTATCTCTTCCCTTTTGTTTCTGAACCCTAGCTAGTACACACTTAGGCTTATAAAGTCAAAGAAGTTGTTCATACATTTAGGAACTGTAAATTTAATTTTAAAATCCTTCTGGAGCATGACTGAGATAACTAGTGTGTTTTACCCATATATATTTCAGAGTAGAGCAAATTGTAATATCACAGTAGGTGACACAATAGATTCAGATTCACCAAGATTCGTTAAGTCTGTGTTAATCAAAGGCATTTTCTAGATTTTTGCCTTTTTTATCTCTAGTATATATGAAATGCTTTGCTATTGTCATCATACTTTCGTTGGAATCATGACTTTTAAGTACTGAATATGTGACTCATTTTTTATCATCATTAATTAACTATCAGTAGTAAGTTGTACAAGAACCTGTGCATGATTGGCAGCCTGGTTTAAAACCAAAACAAAGACACCCTGTACATCTGAGCCATGAATTTTATTCCACAGGCCATCCTAAACTGGCTAAAGTGAAATATTGAATGTGAAACCAAAAGTTGTTGTAAAGCTCAGGGTGAGAAGTACAAATGAAGTAGAATAATAAGAGCAACACGTATTGTTTGTTTTAGCTAATTACAATTCTGTGAGTCTCTCTCTGTCTCTTTTACTAAGTTCTTTTATAGATCATAGAATCATAGAATGGTAAGGTTGGAAGGGACCTCAAGGATCATCTAGTTCCAACCCCCTGACATAGGCAGGGACACCTCCCACTAGTACAGCTCACTCAAGGCCTCATCCAATCTGACCTTGAACACATCCACGGAGGGAGCATCCACAACCTCCCTGGGCAACCTGTTCCAGTGCCTCACAACCCTCACTGTAAAGAACTTCCTCCTAACATCTAGTCTAAATCTCCCCTCTGCCAGTTTAAGCCCATTGCCCCTTGTCCTGTCATTGCAGGACCTTGTAAATAATCCTTCCCCAGCCTTCCTGTAGGCCCCCTTCAGATACTGGAAGGCTACTATCAGGTCCCCTCGAAGCCTTCTCTTCTCCAGGCTGAAGAGCCCCAACTCTCTCAGCCTGTCCTCATAGGAGAGCTGCTCCAGCCCTCTGATCATCTTTGTGGCCCTCCTCTGGACCCGCTCCAACACTTCCATGTCCTTCCTGTGCTGAGGGTTCCAGAACTGCACACAGTACTCCAGGTGGGGTCTGACGAGAGCAGAGTAAAGGGGCAGAATCACCTCCCTTGCCCTGCTGGCCACGCTTCTCTTGATGCAGCCTAGGACTCGGTTGGCTGTCTGGGCTGCATGTGCACACTGCAGGCTCATGTTGAGCTTTTCATCAACCCAGACTCCAAGGTCCTTTTCCTCAGGGCTGCTCTCCAGCCATTCACTGCCCAGCCTGGATTTGTGCTTGGGATTGTGCCTACCCAGGTGCAGGACCTTACACTTGGCCTTATTGAATTTCATGAGGTTGGCCTGGGCCCACCTCTCCAGCCTGTCCAGGTCCCTCTGGATGGATCCCTGCCCTCTAGCAAGTCGACTGTGCCACACAGCTTGGTGTCGTCTGCAGACTTGCTGAGGGTGCACTCCATTCCTCTGTCCATGTCACTGACAAAGATGTTAAACAGCACTGGTGCCAGCACTGACCCCTGAGGGACACCACTTGTCACTGGTCTCCAGGTGGACATTGTGCCGTTGATCACCACTCTCTGGGTTCGACCATCCAGCCAATTCCTTATCCAGCGAGTGGTCCATCCATCAAGTCCATTGACTGTGTTGAAGTGAATAATCTGATTTTCTAGCCATCCCATGAGGTCCTGTGGCTGAATGATTTTAAATCCTGCAAACAGGTCATGATAAAGTCAAAAGTCAAGTCAGTTTTAAGAAAAGAAAGAAAGGGAGAGACAATTCTGCATCAAGAATCATAAGGAACGGTGTTGAGATCCCTGCTCACTTGTAAAGGAATGACAGTTTATTTCATCATTTGATCATGGGAATAATGTCTAGTCGCCACAGAAAACATTCTCATTTTTTTCTGCATCTTAGCGAACCCAGTAAACAGACATCATACTTAGTATCTTTGTGTGTGAAAAAAGAGTCATTGAGTCCACAACTCAGTAAAGTTGAACAAATAAAGAATTTGGATTTGATACATACCATAAAACTATTCCCGTCCTACTGTAGTGAAAAAAATGGCATGCTTGCTAATAGTGCTTTTTGTTTTTAAGAATTGTGAAAAATGCCAGGACTGTGCAGATGTAATAGAAGACAAAGACTCTGGAAGCTAATCAAAAAGTCACTTTAAATAGAATACGTCGCCTGGCCATTATTATTGTATAGTTAACATCATGTTAATCTTTTTACAGTGTAATCCTAGTTATTAGCTGAATATATCCTGACAAACTTCTGGTAGGTCACTGCTCTCATGAGCAAAATCACAAGTCGTCTTTACATAAATCATCCACTAGTAATAAGAAATTTTATTATTATTTATCACAGATAGATATGTTTGTCATTAGATAGTCTTAAAATCATTGCAAATCTTATACATACCTCATGGCAACCTACTGATGTTATTACAAATCCATTTGGCTTGTAGGTCTTTCCTGTGGTTCTAAATACAAATCTGGTGTATATTTTATTAGGATCTTTGGAGAATTAATGAATGAGAATGAGACCATACTGTAATGCTTACTGTTTGCTATAGTAGGTTATGAACCTTCAGGAATGAAATAGATGAGAGATCTGCTGTACCCCAGAATCCAAATACTAGTTAAAATATTGCAAGCACTTTGAATTTGGTGGAAATAGGTATCTTAGGTAAGGATTTTTGGTTTTACCATGCACAGAGACAGAGAGAAAACTTGATAAGCCATTATTTGCTACAGAAAAAGTAACTAGTTGCCTAGGGAGATGAGAAAGAGATGGCTAGTCCAAGGACTGATCTTCTGCTTTTATTTCTACTTGCACAGACCTCTGCTTTCTTTGAGAAATCACTGTTTCAAGCTGCCAGATTCGCCTCCAGTGGCAGAATTGGATTATCCTTCCCATCAGGTCATTCAGTCCAATTTTCTAGCTAATCTCTGCCCCAGTTTGCAGATATGACTGAAGTAGAAACCTGGCAGTAGGGGCATACTGAGTGAGGGGCATGAAGATGATCAGAGAGTTAGAGCACCCCTCCTTTAAAGACAGTGTGAGGGGAGTTAGAGTTATTCAGCCTGAAGAAGAGAAGGCACTGGGATGACCTTGTAGCAGTCTTCCGGTACCTATAGGGAGCCTGGAAGAAAGATGGAAAGGGACTTTAATATGCAGTGACAGGACAAGGGCTAATGGCTTTAAACTGAAAGAGAATGGATTAATGTTAGAGGTAAGGAGGAACTTTACTGTGAGGGTGGTGAAGCATACACTGAAAACAGCCTGCCCAGAGAGGTTGTGGATGCCCCATCCCTGGAAGAGTTCAAGGACAGATTGGATGGGACTTTAAGCAACCTGATCTAGTGGAAGGTGTCCTTTGAGTATGGCAGGGGGTAGTTGGAACTAGATGATATTCAAGCTCCTGTCTAACACAAACCATTTTATGATCTGCCTAGCTTTTAAGTGCAGTTTCAGAATAAGAAAGATACTGAAAGCACTGATCTAATTTTCCATTATAACCTCACCTTGCTCTTAAAAAGGCAGTTCCTATCCATGGTCAGTTATCTTGACTGGATCAGCCTCCTGATCAACCTCTCAGACACAGGCATGCAAGTTCCTATGCTGAGAGTAGCTAGAAATTCACAGTGAAGGAAAGAAGGAAGAATTTTAACTCAAATACTATATTCCTGATTTTAAGAAAATGAATTCCATTCCGTTCTTAAAACGCTTTGTCTTAGCCTTAATGTTACACTGTGAAAAATTAAGCATAATAAAATGAAGAAATTGTAACTCCCAGAGGGCTTTTAGTGTGAATATTTGGTAAATAAAGTCTTCCTGTTATCTTTAAAAGAGCACAACCAGGAGTATAACACTTTTAACACACAACTGGTTTTATCTAATTGTCTTTTGTTGAGGAAGTTTGTGAAGAAAGCAATTGAACCACAGAAAATTATCATTTTCATAACTTGCTAGAGAAAACCTTAAAGGTTTTTAAAGTAATCTGGTTTTGCTGCCCATTAAGAATTACAACCAGGCTCAGAAAAATCTGATTTTTAAGACTCTTGAGCCCAAGAGAATGCCTAAACCAATTTTACAGAAATAAATTATGTGATTCCAGAATAAGTACATTTGTGTTGAAGTGTAATCCACAGAGGATCAACAGAAAAGCTTGTGAGACTAGCATGTTAATATCATGTCTTGCGAAATAAAACTACACGAAAGTCTATTAAAAAATAATTATCTAAATAATACATAATTAGAGTCAGTGCTACTGGCAACTGAAAATGATAGAGGAAAACAAGTTTCTCGTAAACCTGGCTATGTTTTGGACAGAATATGATATTTATTCCGTATTCAGCAGAAAGAATGCTATATAGCTAAATGTGATTAAGGAATTTAAAGTAATCTTAAGCAATTATATTCTCCATGTAATTATATTGTTTATACAGTGATAAGAACTAAGCAGGAAAGAGATGTTCATGTTTTGAGAAAGACACAAATTACGTGTTGCTGCAATTCCTGTTAAGATTCTTGACCTACTTGGTTTTTAAATTAGTTGATATGTCCTTATGTTACTGGAATTAAAATTATGCTATTCATAGGTTGAAAGTACCTTAGTACTTTGAGTCAGTCACCTGCAATGCGGATTTCAGTTGGAAAATGCTTTTTTCTAATTTGAAATTCTGCTCATAAATTTACCTTTTGCTTTTATTTCTGGTCTTATACTTAACCTTTGAAGCTACATAACCTACTCCTGGTATCAGTGCTCTTATTCACTGAATCCACAAGTTTGTCTGAAGTTACACTTAAATCTTTGAAGAATAATAATGGTTTGCTCTGTTTGTGAAAAGCACAGATTCTCCCTGTGTTTGAAACGCTTTCTCCTAAGTTCGTATTTTTTCAAATCTTTCCTATGCCATCACCTTTTCTAGTTTTATGCCTTCAATTGCCATTTGTCTGGCACAGTTTATCTTCAGATATGTTACTGAGGCAACCACATGCAGTGTTAGTTGTATGTTGTTAAAAGTGTAGTTACTCTTGTATCTGTGTATATAATACTTAAGGATGTTACTGTAATTTTTCTTGGAGTGTAGAAATTCCTGTCATTTCCCTGAACATTGGAGTGAGGGGCAGATTCCTTACTTCACACAGGAACCATGGCAACTGCATTATCCCACTGATATTCATACTGTTATGGGTAACTGAAGATTTTACTAAACCGGAAAGGGATGATATGAAGTCAAGAGACACTAAATGTGCAAGAAACATTTAAAACTGTCACTAGAATGATGTGATGAATTTTAAGAGCTTGAAAAAAAATTTTGTTACCAAAAATATTGAAAACATGCACATTGATAGGATGCAAGAAACTTAGAATTGTATTTAGATTATCTGTGTTCTGAAATAGTCTGTGAACAGAATTAGAATCTTTCATGATTGCTTGTAAGCTGTGGTAGTATCTGTGGTAAGGAAATTTCAAATACGTTAAACACATCAGGATGATTCCTGTCATCTTTATATTCATTCCACTCTATACAGACATTATCATATGCTTTATCAGATCCATTTAGTTTGAACTGAAATATGAATCAGCAGATTTTATCAGTATGTCAAGCTTTATTATCAAGACTGATAGCTATATCTTGCCAATATCCGTCATGTCACCTACTAAGAGTTTCATGAAGTCATCTCTCAAATTCCTTATTTTCTCTCATGAATGTTTTTTTTTTTTACTTCCCCACTGTGAGTACTTCTATTAATTATCTTACTGCCTTATGTGAAAGCATACAGTTCATATTTTTTCATTGCCTACAAAATTTTGTCCAGTAGGAATATACTTAAAAATCCATATGGTTCATCTCTGACACTATGCACACAGCGAACTGGTTTTTTGTTGTGTTTTCGGTGAGTTCCTTTTTTGCTGTTGGTCTTGGGTTTCGGTATTTTGTTTTTACTTTTTTAAGGATGGTACTTTGTTTCCAGTAATTTCACCCTTCCTTATGTGGTAAATACCTAACAAAGTACAAAATAAACATTGCAAGTTGTGAAAACAACAAAAATGGATCTCATCCAACTCTTGTGCTTAATGTGCTATTATTTTCTAAATTAAAACTTTTTTTCACGTCTTTGCTGAACAGCATAGTTATGTATCATTTCCAGACCATTGACTCAACATACAGTTGACAATTGTCAAGACCAAAAAAATATACTATGATTTTCAGTAATGCTCTTACATCCATAAGGGTACATGCTTTGACAAAAATGACAGGGAAAGCTGATGTTTCATGGAGTTTGACACCTTCTTTATTGAATTCTACTTTGCTAAATTCTGTGTGCAAACCAATAATACAGTAAACGTGTTAGTCAGAAATAAAACTTGGCTGTTTATTTTAATTCACAGTCAACTCAGACATAGTAGTAAGTCATAAAAGTTCAAAGTCAAAATAGAAATAATTACCTCGTTAGCTCTAGGCTAATATTTCTCAGGTAACAGCATTTTGTTTTCACTAATGCTCTTAATGAGATTGGGTTTACAAGTATGTACTTATAAGTATTTGTTGTTGGAAATTTGATTGACTCTCATTTTCATTTTTTGGCAACGTCTCATGTATTTACTACAGACTTTTAGGTTTGAGGTTTGTCAGGGGGAGTTCTGAGTGGAAGATAAATTCTCCATTGCTTAAACACAGTATTTGTCCCCTGGTTTTGTTGTGGGTTTGTTGTTTTTTTTTTTTAATGATGTGTACATTGAATGTTGGTGCAGGTACACCACAAGAATGTAAAAAGAATGCACATGAACATGTGACATGGACATTTCTTGGTTTTAAATTATTTAAATCATGATAATGAGATCTGCAACCTTTTACCTAGTTAGAAGTCAGGCATAGTGTTTCAGAGAAAAGGAAGTAATTTTGGTGATCTTCATGATATACTTTTAGAGAAAAGCTATTAAATCTTTGATGTAATATAAAGCTAAACTTTTTAAAGGATAGTTATGATTGAGATAATATTTTTACACTAATATCTCCATTTATCCATTTATTGTTTATTATTTTTATTTCTGTAGCTTACAAGTAGAGCTACATTTCTTCTTGTGAGTTACTACTTCACTGATCAGAATGCTGCCTTTTGTTCATAGACTGCCTAATACGGCTGCTGGAAATAGGGGTTTCTTGCTAGTGCTAACAACTTGGATTTACACTGGCCAGAGGTCTACTTTCTTCTAATCATGTGTACATTAAAAAAAAATTAAAAAAAAATTAAAAACACAGCTCTTCTGAAGTCTGCCTCGCACTTTTAAAATTCTTTATTGTGCAGTTCACAAAACATATTTTTCAAGAGAATTGCAGGGAACAAATTGCAAGTGAGCATTGACTTCTTAATCCAGCTATTTTTCAGAAGCTCAGTGCAATACTTCTGTCCATGAGGTTTTTTTGTAGATTTGGTGTTAGTTGTGCTGAGAAATTTCACAATAATTCCTGCAGTTAAGACCTTTACATTTCAAAGCCTTGATGAAATATTTTTCCTTTATTCTTTTACTGATACTTGTGGTTTTCTACTCCTTAACACCAGCATTGTCCTGATGGGTCCATATATATTCACAGAGGAAACAAGCAAAAATAATTTCTTTTTACAAAATTTCACTAAAGCAGTGGTTGTTACCCTGTCAAAACCCCATGTTTATATATGAATTTTTCTAACTTCAATGATGTGAATAGACTTGATGCTGGTATTTTGTGTTTGTTATGAATTCTAAAGACTGAGAGAAATCAATTTAGCAAGGCGTTTAAAATATTTAATCTATATTTATTCCTCCTGAACACTCTTTCTGTAGAGGTTTTTTTTAAACATAGTTCTGAGTTTTCTGTGAAGAACTGGAATACATAGACAGGAAGATATTTGGTATCTAATGTTAATTCTTAATACCTATTTAGAGATTTCAATTTGCACTCAGTTTGTAGGTACAAACAAGGGAAGTTGTCTTTTGTACTTTTATCTGTCATATCACCATCAAACCTAGACTCTTCTCATGAGTAATTTCCACAGAACAACTTCACCTTTATAAATAGTTAAGAATCAATGTGTGTCAGTAGGGAAGTGATGACAGAAGTCTCATTTTTAGCAAATACAACCTTTACTTATCAGTATGTGAAAGAAGGTGAAGGAAGTTTCTTCCTCATCTTCATAATTATCTACCCATTCCTTCAAATAATCAAAACCAACAGCAAATAATTACAGCCATGTATGAATTGACAGAATTCGATTAAACTGGGAAATAGATCTATTTTGCCCCAGAC
Organism: Eubucco bourcierii; assembly: GCA_013396675.1. NCBI lineage: Eukaryota > Metazoa > Chordata > Aves > Piciformes > Ramphastidae > Eubucco > Eubucco bourcierii. Next base: position 1,030,412 of record VWZE01024400.1, on the reverse strand, counting down.
AACTTCCTGCAAATTTATTTAAAAATGTGATTAATAAACATGGAAGGCATTTTAAAAGTCAACTAGGGGCTGATACTGTATGAAAATGTCCATTAATTCTTAGACCACCTTGCTGAAACTGCAATTGTATTTTTCTTCTGATGTGTCTGATGTTCAAATGCCTCAGACAATGAAAGTTTTATATTAGCAATGTAGCCATACATGAGTTGCAGATTTGCCTAAAGAAGAAATAATATAACAGGAAATAAGATGGATTTTCTTTTTTCACTACTAGTCTGTGAGGCAGCTATCATGCAATGAAGCTAAGAAGGAATAACAAAACTGTCATTTGGAAGTGAAGCTTCTTTTAGAAATGAAAGTGGTTTTGGGAATCATAAACTGCATGCACTTAGAATAACTGCATTCAGAATATAGTTAGAGTGAAATATTTGTTGAGTTGTGGCTTCAGTAGGTGGCGCTGTTCATTCGGGGTAGTTCAGTAGAAAATTACATGTTTTGAACTTTCATTTTCATTGAGCGAAAAGCACATATTCAAGTTCAGTGCAGATTCTTAGCTCACAAAGGTGACAGAGCACCATTGACAAGGACTATGGCACAGGACAAACTGACTAATTGTCTGCTTGGTACTAAACTTTGGAAACTGGCCGAATTCCATGTTGGAAAAAGCACTGCATCTTGTGTTTCCAACCTAAGCCATTCTATGAATCTATGAATATCCAACGTGCCCTCATTTGTGAAAAATAAATGAAATTGTAAAAGTACACTGAGACATAACAAAATAGCATTTTCTTCATTGTGAAGGCTGTGATTTAATGTTTCATTTTGGTTTTGATGTGTGCTATTGCACTTCCTGTGCTTGTGCATCTTTTTATAATAATATTCTCTACCTATGTTTAGTAACTTGTTTGAAGAGGAAGATTAACACATATTTCTTTATTTGAGTTAAAACATAGATCAAAACAGAGGCACTTAGTGTATCAACCTAATACTGAAATTTTTCAAGAGTGTTTTCTAAGACAGTAATTCCGATTTCTTTGTGAAGTATATGGCACTGGATTGATTCAGGGCCCATCACTTGCATCTAGTCAAGCATCTGAGCCTGCTGATGATAACATTAACATCTACGGCAGGAAAAAAACATTAGAGGATGTGTTGTTCACTTTTCCCTTCTCAGTTCTTGACCACTAGTATAGTTATGTGCATTTCTGTGTGGTGGTGGGACACCAAGGAATGTTTCATTTGCAAAGTAGTTTGTGAGGACATGCTTACTTAGTCTGTTAGACTGAAGTGATGCTAAATACAAAAGGCTTTTTTTGTTTAAAATACACTATAGAGAATTACTTTGGAATTGTATTTAGTGCTTGAAATCCAGTATTATAGCATAAAAAGTGAAATGACCAAATCATATTCTAAGGATTTTATGCATATCCAGCTTTGCAATTAATTATATTAGGTGAAATATGCACATCCACTAGTGTCTAAAAGAACCTTTCATCATTTTTATTACTTCCTTAGCACAATTAGGTTAATGTTATCATTCTCACATGAATTTATATTTTAAATGTATACATTATGTGTTATGATAATGTTACTGCATGTATCAGTTATATCTTTTGCTATCAGAGATAGTACACAAATTATTTCCATGCAGATAATTGAAGAAACTCAAGAGGAAGTGCACTCAAAACTTTTCACTCTGTCGTTTCTTAAGGATTCAGAATAATGTATCTTCTTCTGTGGTAGATTTCCCTCCAGCTGTCCTCATCTTAGGTGGTGGGAAAAAGGCAAAATATTTTCCTCTGAGCTATCTGTGTCCTTGCCGTTGTTTTATAATAATTCTTCTAAATCATGTTCTTTGGAAGGTCTTTTGGAGCAAATAGGTTTTCTATCCTCTGTAAGAAATCTATTAAACCTGCTGTACTGGAAAGATTTTATGAGATTTCTCTTGGGTCTTGATAGTTCTTAAACTTTGAAGTGTGACATATGAAGTCGACTGTCTATTCACTACCCTTTCACCTGTATCTGGAATAGAGCTGAAGTATGGATAATTGAAGAGTCAAAGTGGGAGCAAATGGGAAGGAGAGAATTTTGTCTCAGATACCCTCCATAGTCTTCCACTGTCCCTCTAGCATTCACCACATTAACCATCTCTTCCTTCTTGGTCTTTTTAAGCACCTAAATCTGTCCAGTTTCTACAGTCTTCCTTTTAAAATATCCTCTGTTTTAGAATACTACTCCTATCTAACAGCTGTCACCTGAAAAGTCACTTGCCAAGGATTCTCTCCAGGATGCTAAACATGTATCTTTATTAGGTTGCTTTATGCTAATACTGTTTTGCAAGCTAGCTTATCCTAAAGTTGCAGTAGTAAGTACTTGGAAGTAGTATTAACCCACTGTCCACTGCACAAGGAAGAGTAACTAATTTCTTGAGTAAATTTCATACACTTTTTTTAATAAACAATCTGAAGGTGTACTCCATATCAGATCTAGTAAAGTGGGTCCTCTATCCAGATAATGTAAAAATCATGACCACTTAATAAAAAGGAATATTTAGGATATTGTGGTTTGTGTGCTATCAAACCCAACTATTTTATGCAATAATTGTTGTTACATCAAAGCATTGTGTGTTTACTACAATTTCAAATACACAGTATTTAAAAAAACATGAAAATTTAAACTGGAGAGAGTGCTTTGATACAAAACTTATTTATGCAGTAAATATGTATTTTTAAGTATCTTTTTAAAAATAGTTTTTATTGCTAAGCAATTAGATTTGATTCATGACTGACCCACATATTACATTTAGTTTAGCTGAGAGATTAAAAGAACATCATAGCATCTTTTTACTGTTGTTGATATCTCAATATCAAGCACAAAATAATACCTTGGTAAATCAGTACTAAATACTTGTATTGGACAACAGAGGAAGGACTGAATGCCAAAGATGTAAACAACAGTCGTATTTATCAAATGTGTAATATTAATCCAAAAAGAGAGGTTTGTTTTTTACTTTCATGTAATCACATTTACTTGAATTAATCAGAAAAGATTGGATGTTTTTATTAGAAAGTTACCCTACCTAATATGTAACAGTAGTCAACTCCTTTTGAAAGTATGATTTGCTGTTTCTGTTACAGTTTGTAAAACACTTGTATTATAAATATATTTGGAACACTTCACTGTGTGCCCTTCAGTGTCCTTAGTGAGAAGGTTATGACATACATCACAGTGAACAACAATGAAGAGTGCATGAAACACATACTCTTAAGGTCAGTGGTTTTATGTTAGCCTATTTAAAATATAAAGCTGAAGCTAAAGAATAAACATGGAGTCCTGCCCTCTCCAGAAAATCAATGCAGCTTTTCAGATGACAATACGAGTAGAAATGAATGCTTTCAAACAAGAGCAACAGCTAACGTTAATAAAAGTGACAGCACTGAAATTGCCAAATTAAATTAAAATTAAGATGTAGAAGTATGGCAGAAACCTGGATAACAAACAGGTTTAAGCTTTTATGTGTAATAGAAAACCGAGTCTCATGGTTTAATGAAAAGGTCAATGTTTCATCTTTTACTCAGGAATTTTTTAATCGCCTTGGGAATTAGTGCCATCAATTCCGTTACTTGGAAATATCTGCAGAAGTTAAAATTTGTAGCACGCCTGTCCATTAAAACTGTTACGCCTTTGATTCTTTTGGACTGTGCATAAGAGAGAAGGATTCCTCCCCTACACACACACACACACACTCCTATTTTACTGGTTTATTAAGTAGGAAAAGTGTAAATGGAATGGAGACGTGAGGTCAGATTAATGAGTCACATCTTCAGGAACAGTGGTGTGCTTCTGCATTCTTCATATACATTGGAGGTGATAGTAAAGTTTCGAGTAAAGGATTCCTGTCACATCACCAAAAGAGTTCAAAAATTGTTGCCATGTACTACTGCTCAAATTCAGTTCATTGGTAAAACTTTATTTTGAGAAGCTCCAAGAATGTATACATTAAAAAAACACAGTATAACTTGTAAGCATTCCTCTCTCATATAAAGATGTAGTAGTTAACAGCAAAGGGAGTTTTCTTCACTGTCAACTGGCAGAAAACTGACGAATTATTCCCATCTTTCTTCAGAGCCTTCCCTTTACTCCACTTGTAATTCTATGTTATTAAGAAACTGGTTTCAGTGGGAAAAATACTATAAATGAACACCTGCCAAAAGGACAATCCCACATTACCTTGTTAGATTCCAGTATCAACCTAGAATTAATTTAGATATTAGATGCTTAATAAATCTTTCTTTCAAACCATCTGTTTGTTGCTTTCAAACAACTAGGGGTATGCCTGCACTGCAAGAACAGAGGTCCCAAACTGCTTAACCTAGCACAACTTTAGTGAAGAAGTTTTAGACAGAGCTATTTAGTTGTTCTCCTCAATAGATGGAAGAGGGATTTACTGAAAACTTTGGGCATTAATATCAAACTTTGGGCATTAATATCAACCCTGTAAACAGTTAAAATAAAGATAGAGGAATGACTTGTATTTTCAAATACTAAAGTTCACATCTCAAATAATTCCTGCTTCCACTTCCCTCTCCACTACCCCAAATCACTGAGGACTAGCCCAGTCTTAGACATCACCACTACAGTTTCCAACTGCAGGACAAACTTTTCCCTTGTAATGTTAGTTTTAAAAATGTTACGCTAGTTGTAATCCGCAGTGTAAACTGTTAACTTTGCCCATTTCAAAGTCATACTGTGAAGGGACTTACATTGTCACCCTTAGATCAATATCTCAGGAGTCACATTCCTTAAACCTGCTTTTGACAAGAATAGCCCACGGATTATTTTCAGTGCCTGTGTGTGATAGATATGTATGTGTGTGTCTGTGTGTGTGTATATATATGTGTGTACAGATGTATATACACATATATACAAATCTTTACATATTTTGCATTAAATATGAATGCATGTACAAAAACTGTTTTAAAATTGTGTACGGTTTGTTGTTTATTTTTTACACTTCCCCTTGTTGAAAACTACCTTATTAAAGTGGTCTGACCTCTTTCTTTATCTGTGGAGAGCAGAAATCGTGTCCAGAAAATACTGCCGTCAATCTCAAGTACTCAGTTCTTCTCTGCAGAAGTGAGCAGTACATAACTTGGAGCTGAGCATCCTTGCCACATATACACGTTTCTGATCTGAAGATTTTTTTGCCATTACTATATCTTAGTCTGTGATTTTGCATCCCATCCCTGATTTTCTAAGAGAGCCATAAGCCAGTATCATTCGTTCTGAATAGCTTGTACCCTAAGTAACTGTTACACCTTGTGATTAATGAGCTTTTGATGCTCATTTTTTTCATCTGCGGTTGAAGCTACATATGATTCCTTCTAAGCATATAAGGTTTTATTTATTTCTTCTGAGCCTAGCACTTCCCTGCATCCTGACAATACTTTTCACTATCCTAGAACAACACTAATACAGAGCAATCATACTGCTGCTTTGTATGGGTGTACTTCACCAAAACAAGTACATTTACTGGTTTACAAGATTGAAGTTTGTTCTAGTTTTACTGTTACTAAGTAGTGATTAGCATGAACTCATCTAGGAACTAACTCATGAATGTCAGGTTGGGAACAAAGCTGGAATTGAAGTTGTTTCTTTCATTACTAGTTTGAAAATACCCACATGTACTGCCCCAATAATCACAAAGCTTTATTCTAATACTGTTTTATAATAAAGGTGCAAGGTAATTGTAGCCAAAGGATTTACTGTTATTATTATAATACAAGCTGAGAAATGAAAAACTGTAATTAAAAAGTGTCATCTATCCTTTATAAAAGCAGTCTATTATGTTCTGGGTTTTTTTTGAGACCAAAAGTCAGGATTTGTCCCTGCTTGATCTTGGCCTGGTAGTTCATGATACCAGTTTCACATGAAATTGAGTGGCTTCAAACTAAATAATGGTTTCAGCTCTGGCCTATGGGAGCTCAGAAGATTTACATATTGTAACATCTTATTGCTTTCAGTGTATCTTACTATGAAAATAAGTAAGTTAATATTGATAGAGGGCTTATTGCAGAAAAAGGTTCTGGTAAACATTGCCTAATTACATTTTTTTGTCTGCAAACAAGAGGCGATTGTCAGTTTAACACTTTACATTTCATCATTAATGTGATTGTTTTATAAATCAATAATTTGATTTGAGTAATTTGAGTTGCGGAGCATTTGAATAAAGGTTTTAAGCAATAAAAACACAAAATGCAATCTTAATGCAATTTCCTTTAGTCTAACCAGAACTGCAGATTAGATTGCACTTGCTTGGGCCAATACTGTATACAAAATTTGGGCTTGGTTTTATCAAATATGTATAAAAGTATGAATATTGTGGCAATATTTGCATCCTCAATCAGCATGAGTATTTGATGTTGGAAATAACATGCTGGAAAAAGCCTCCGAAACAATTTTGTGAGTGGGACATGCTTGTTTTCAGCACTGTCCATTTTGGAATAGAGTTTTATTTTCACAAAGGTTACTGAACAGGAGCTTGAATTACAAGTTGACAGTGCTTCTAAGCAACTTCATTCAATTTTTCCCTTCAATCCACATGTGAATCCTCAATTTAGAATACAGCAACAAATTGTGAAATTATATAAATGTTGAAACAGCAATTTGTTAATACTATGTACTCAGATTGCTAGTTGCAGCAAAGAGTTTTTAAGCAGTACATAGAGTACATACGTGAAATGAATTTAAATGGATTATTTGCCAAATCATTTCAAATGGGAAGCACATTTGGGAATACCAGACATTTAATGGACACTTGGTAAGGCAAAGAAACACATTCTAACAATTTTGATTGCTTTCAGAGCTGAAATTTTGAGCTATTAGAAAATATATGTTTGGCATCCTTGTGGGCAAAGTATCTTTTAAATATGAAATTCTAATGTTAGGAAGCATAAAATATGTTTGTCTGTTATACAGAAGTGTTATTTCCTAGGCTTTGTCTTAGAGTTCTGCAGCAGTGCTTGTACATCATTCATTGTGTATATTCACCACATTTTTATGTTATTTCTGTTTCACTGGCTCTTTTTGACAGCTTGAAAATTTTTACCGATATCTTGGAGTTTCATTAGGAAATGTCTGCAGGCTACAGACTGATAGTCATAAATAAGAGGAGCCATATCATTCTGACCTTATCAGGCTGCTGTGAACAAATTTTCCTCGACCAGCAGTGTTTGATACTTTTAATCTGATGTCTTTTATATTAAAATTTACGATATCTACTGGAAGAAGCTAAGCTGTCTTGAAATAAGAAATGTTAAACTAAATAAAAATTTCCTTTTATTGTATAGCATGTGCTTAAGGGTTAGCAAGATAATAATTGAGATATCCTGAGCTGCCTTGTGGGTAGTCTTAAAAAATTTAAGTTACTGGTATGCCTTTTTACTCTAGTAAACACTTGTAGTATCTGCCATAGAAAATAAGTCCTTATCACGGAGTTATATGATGATGGCTCAGTAGAAGGAAATGCATAAAGCAGCCCATGTCCTTGAATGGAAGGAAAACTTTGTGGCAACTGCTGTTATCTGAGTTGTACAGATGCAAAAGAATATTCTCAAATTAGTGATTTTGTTTTACTTATTTTCTTTTTCCAGTTTATTTTTAAAAAGTCTTCACATCTAAGGCCATTTAAGCTTATTTAAATCAAACAGTAGTAATACCTGAGTTACTTTATGCTCATAATTCATAATTAGTTCCATTATATCCACTATAATCAAAATTAATTCTAAGGTGTTTTGGAGGTGTGGTTTGTTTTTTTTTTTTGAGGGGAGGGGTTTGTTGGTTTCATTTGGTTGTTTATTTGCAATTCAGATTTCTTCACACAACAAGTGGTTTGGAGGCAACACTGTTTCATTGTGGTAACACACCTGTGTCAAGGACATACATATTTCAGATTTAATTTGATATGAAACACAGACATATCAAATACACATTCTGTGTGGTATTTTCCTTACACAACATTATGTTTTCCTCCACCTCCATGTTCATCAGAAGAAACTGCCAGTAAACATTGTCATTGCATAAACGAGGACTAGAAAGAGGAAATAAAATGTCATGTTCCTGTTGCTTGGTGCAGTTTTTAAAGTTTAATTGTAGTCAAAAGCTAAAACAACCAAGTCGTGCATTGACATTGCCCATTTAATTGGGCAAAGGTTTGTGCATCCAAAAAACTTTAAAATATATTTTCATGTCTGTGTACTGCTACTGATTTCAGAAATACAATACAAGTATGAAAGTGAAAGACTGTTCTATGAAATTTCTTCTGAAAAATGAACCTTTTATTAACTTTGGAGACAGCATAAATATTGTTTTGTTACGACCAGTCCCAAATACTCCATCTTATAAAATATATACTATATATATATATTTAAATCTACGTCTAGGTGAATCAACTTTAACTAGACTGAAATGCACAAATGGAAGTATACAAACCTTTCAAAATTGCCTGCTCTGGCAAGGGAGTTGGACTAGATGATCCTTCAAGGTCCCTTCTAGTCCCTAAGATTCTGTGAATCAGTAAATGTTCTCAGGAGTGTACCTGGTCAACAGAAAGCTAAACAGAAAATTCCAATATGTGCTTCTACAAATGTGATGTTTAATCAGATCTTTACCAGAGAAGAAACTGTGATGTTTATATCACAATGAGTAAAACAGTGTTTTTATAAAAAATGTAAAAATAATGTAGACTTACTTAACATCTTATTAAACAAAAATGGAAACATATGTAGGGAAGCATTAATTCAAAACAAATCTGAAAAGGTAACAGAACAGGCTGACATAGCATAAAAAGTAATGCAGTGTGACATTTGCAAAGTATTTTTTGTTTCTCCTGTACTGAACAAAACCAAGTCATGAGCTTTTTACTTTTTCTTGCTTTGGTATGCTACCCGTATGTAACATACATCATACTTTATCTCTTTTTGCACTAGCATCTTCAAAGACTTTTTTCCCCTCCCCCAATTTTCTGAAAATTATGTTATTGTAATAAGCTATGCAAAAGCAGTGTACTATAAAAATTAGTAAGGAAAAAACCTGTGATCCTTTTAAATGTAATTATTATAATCTGAGTTATTGTGATCCCTTAAATATATGTGGCTGTTATGTAATTTATTTTTCTGAGTTTTTTTTTTTTCTTATCAAAATTATTACCTTAGAATACTATTAATGAGATAGCAAAGCATGCTGAATTCAGGAAAACAGTGTTGCAATTACATACAAAGGACAGAAAGCAATTCTAAAGCAACACTTAATAAATCACAAGGAATACCATGTTTACTTTAGTATATCATGTATTATCTTAAATTGACCTGTTTATCTTAAACTGCTAAGGATACGGTGTATCAGAAGTGATGAATGAAATTACATGACAGCAATTACTCCGGTGTTCAGTAGGATCATGTCATCTTAAAAAATGAACCCACTTCATACCTGCCCTTTATCAACAGACTCCTTATTTTTCAGTATGTGGCTTTGAAATTAAATATTTAGGCATTTCCTCTAAATTTTCTCAGTGGCAGAACTTTAGTTTTCTACTTAGTTTCAACACTAGTGCAGGATCTTTTTCTTTTTTTTTTTTTCCTTTCATATTTCATGCAGCACATTATATCTTCTTTTTTTATGAGTGCCAAATTTTAATTTAGGTTAGAATCATTTAACTACAGTACTGAAGATTTAAGTTCAAGACTTACCATTAGTCTAACTTTACATTAATATTTCTGATAATATTTCTGTCATTCAGAAATATATCAGGGTGCCATAATCTGCTGCAACACAGGTGTAAATTTTACATTTTTCACATAAACTTCATAAAATACAAAGTTGGAGTAAAGTCGTTCTGTTGTGTAGTAACATGACAATATAGTCAGTGTGTTATGTGAACTAACAAATAATGGGGTTTTTCATAATAATTAATAAAAGAAATTAAGTTTTTAAAGGGATGAAATTCTAATGTATTGCGATGACATACATTGTTTTCATGTCATATTCGTGTAGTTATTTCCAAGTAACGCAATAAAAACATGGAGGAATATGTACAGAAGTTACAGAAGAAAATGGTTCCACTAAATACATCTGTTGCTGTGTCATTAGTTTGTTCTGTCACTACACACAGAAGTGTAAGAAGCACAGTTAGCTCCAGTAATACATCCTCATTTCTTACCTATCTTCCCTATATGCATTATGAATCTTATAATCTATCTTTGCTTTGTGTTTTATTTTTTCTCCAGTCTTTCAGTACTCCAGTTAGCTAAGAACGAAGCTGAAGGGCAACTCAGAAAGTTGATCCTTAGGGATGGCGTTTGGTGCTGTGGGCAGTGCTTCGCTATGCGTTCCTTTATACAGCCATCTACACTTCCAGCAGTAAAAGAAGGGAGCAGGAATGCAGACAGCCCTATAGAAAGTGCAACTACCCTTCCTATCCCTAAAATTAGCAGCCATTCCCATAGATTTCCCAAAAGAAATTGATTTCTTTGTTTTTCATTAAATTAATAATATATCTTGTAAGTCTTATTCTTTTTGAATGCTTTTTATCAGTCACCACCTGATTCCACCGATTCAGCCAGATCAACACTGAAAATGGGAATGCATTTGTATTATCAGGAGACAGAGAACATTTATAGGGTAGAAACTGTAATTCTGGATCATCTGCTTAATGCTAGACAGCCTCAGGTGCGGTATTGCCAATTTTTATGTGCTTTTTATGATATTTGAAGATACACAGAAAAGTTTACACTAGAGTATCCATAGATATTTTCCCATGTAGTTGCTTTTGGGGTAGATTTAATCAGTTTCATAGGATAACTTAAGACTTATGCATAGAATAACTGCACAAAATGGGAAACAGCAGTTTAATAGCAATGAGATTATGACTACAAATGTGGTGCTTAGAATAATAGACTACTCTATCAATTATCAATGAAATGGTGAGACCGTCATTGCTCGCATCATCTACCTGCATAGCATCCCTCCAGCCAAACCTTGTGATTAGGGAACTCCTACTGGTGATTATGACAGTGGCAATATTCTTTCATAATTCTGTGAGCGAGTAAGAACATATATGGGCACTCCAGTTACAGCATGAGTTGTTCGTTCTAAAAATGTCCTTTCAGAAAGAAGAACTCCAAACAACCAAACCTACTGATGTCTGGTGGGTTGGAGGGGACTTTTTGCTCTTGTGGTTTATTCAAATGGTAGGATGATTTCCTAATTTTTTTCTGTCACGTGCAATTTAGGCTAAATGGTGAAGCTTTACTGTCGTGAAGTTGTAAAGTGCTGACCTTGGCCCATAACTGAGCATTCACCAGTCACTCACTCACTCCATCAGTTCTGGGGAGGGAATCAGAAGGGCCAAAGTGATTGAAACTTGAGAATAGACATAAATACAGTTTAGTAAGTGAAGGGGGAAAAAGAAAGCAAGCAAATGAAAAAGTGATGCAAAGGCAATTGCTTACCTCTTCTACTGACCGGCAGCCTGACTGATGGTCATTTCGCTGTATCCTCTGCAAAGAGGATCAGCATGGCTTGTATCAGAAATGGCACTTTTGAAATAAAATCTCGGTGCCACCTTTCTCATTGTATTTTAAACTCTTTATGTGAACTCCATCTCATAAAATAACAGGAATTTTATTTCCAGCTCCAAGGAACTAGAAGGCGTTCGTGATGGTCATGTTGCTTCTGGCAACTTCTAAATATCTAATCTATACCAGATAAAGTCTGTACTGCATACAGTCTAGCCTATACTAGATGCAGTATAGACTTCTGTGCTGCCTTTGTACTGTCTCTTAAATATGTTACTACTTGGTGAATTTATCATTTAAGGTATCAGGAAATTTCCATCAGTGGACTCTTCCTTTTTTCAGTGTAAGCTGAATAAGGAGACTCACTTTACAGTTTTATTTCTACATATTAATTTTACTTTTTAACTTTTTTTTTCTTTACAAGAGATCTTGCAAAATGCAAAATGAATTAATGAGTACCTGCATAACATTTACTGAATTTTCTGTGCAGCTCTGACTATCACCTTTTTATTTTAACATGTAATGACTGATAGAAAATAGATGTTAGATGCTTTTCCACTTAGTCTGCTTTGCCTTCTATAGCCTTTCAAACAATGTCAGAGAACACTGTGAAGAGTGCATGGAGCCATAAGAAAGAGTGTGAAATCACATTGACTCAAATTAGTTGAAGCATTAATAGGGTGAGAATAATTAGCTTTGTACCGCAGCTGTATTTCAAGAATAATATTAAAGCTGATTTGTACTATCACACTAAATCTTGCCGGTGAAGAACTGCGCTGTGCAAGAAAATTTCTCAGTAGAATAGCACACTATAGTGCCTCTTAAATCTCCTGAATCCAGGCGTGTAAAGAAGAGTCTTGAATTAAGTTATCCCAGTAGCTCAAAATATTAAGGATGCTAGATTGCCTACTTAAGGTTGAGAGCATTATAAAGGATATTTCCAAAACTACTTTACCAGCCAATTCAAGTCTCTCATATTTATTTAGAATCCTATACACCAGTCTGAAAAGAATCAGTTAAATCATGTGGAAGTCAACCACTGGCAAAGAATCTGACTTTGTTATCTTGCCTCAAAATACAGCCTGAAAATCCTTTACTGACCTCAGTATACTCTCTCTATATACTGAGAGAACAGTGGAGGAGAATTTTCTAATACGTTTTCAATATCAATAAGAATATTAAAAAGAAGTACATGGCATATGTCTATATGCAGAACAGGTTTTGAGGGTGCAACATTTTGCAATAGTAGAATTCCTTTTGCTTGAATAATAGCAAATTTTATTTTAAGGGTGAACTTTCCATTGAGAAGTGCTGTAAAAATTACCTATTTCATTTTGACCTGTTTGTTTTTGGTTTGTTTTTTTATTGTTTCATGCAACCTGGCAAATAGTCAAAAGCCATATTCTATTACTTTATGAGAATAAGTGCGCAGTATGATATATATTAATTCTTAAATGGTCAGAAGAAAAAGTCCATTTTCAGGTACCCATATCAAAAGAAGTTTGAAATTTTCCACTCTTAAAATCCTGCAGAAAAATATAATATTTAGAAAGCTAATAACAACTTAAATACTTTTTTGCTTCAGTAAAGCTGATGTGTTTAGATCTTTGCCCAGTGTAACTGTAAAGAAGTGAGGTGATCACAAAATCATGACGGTTAATGGATCTGTGAATCTCCCAAGATTCTTTCCAGCTTTTAAGACTCAGTGGACTTAGCATTCTATAGTCTGAACCTTAAGAATTCTTTTCCTGGGTACATTCCAATTGGTAATTTCTGGCCTAATGCCTTGTTTTGCATGGGAAGGAAACTAGTACGTGATACTCAGGAAAACCACATCACTAGTGTCAGGTTCTTGAAGCCCATGGGCAGGGTTCTGGGGTTTAGACACAACTAGTGAATCCATTATTTCTGGAAACTGAAAAGTATTAACTTTACTCATGCTGTAGAAATAACTTTTACAGTTTTTCAATACCAAATAATGAAACAAAAGCTATTCTACATACTTTCAGTGTGAGACAATGAATTTTAGACTTTGCTCCTTACTTTTTTTCGATATTCCACTAGAAGTAAAGACCTTTTTCTCACTCTTTTCATAACTTGAGAACCACATTAGTTGATACCTATAGTTCCTAAGCATAGGTATATGCTCCAGCTTTCAAAAGGTTCATTTCCTGTTCAAACTGATCATCTGTAACAGCTGAACTAGATCATCTTTCTGACTGCCAGCATGAACAATAAGGAGGGAGTAACTGTCACATTTTTAACAAGGTATTTGGTTTGGGTTTTGGTTTGGTTTTCATTTTTTAGTTGGGTTTTTTTTTCCTGCTTTTTTTACTTTCTTTACTGCTTACTGATTGTTTTACTGCTTATTGATATATTGCCAAGGTGTTTAAGTTATCAAAGTTGTTTCTCAAACTAACTATGGTGAATTCTTACTAAATAAAAATGAGTTCCTGTGCTTAAAAAATAAAATCTTTTCTTGGAAGACAGGAAAAATTTTAAGGATCATAAATTTTTAGTTTAGATGATTTAATTTTATATGTTAGAAGGAACCAGGCATTGGCAAATTGTGAGCTACAATTATATTGGGTTTCCATGGTAGTTTTGGTAGCAGGGGAGCTACAGGGGCAGCTTCTGTGAGAAACTGCTAAAAGCTTCCCCTGTGTCCAATAGAGCCAATGCAAACCAGTTCCAAGACAGCCCCACCACTGATCAATGCTGAGCTAATCAGCAACAGTGTTAGCACTTCTGTGATAACGTATTTGTGAAGGGGGGTGGAAAACCCTGTACAACTGCAGCTGGAAAGAGAAAAACAACTCTGCAGACACCAAAAAGTGTGAGGAGGTGCTCTAGGCACCAAAGCAGAGATTAAGTTGCAGCCTGTGATAAAGACCCTGGTGAGATGGCAAGCTGTCCCCTGCAGCCCGTGTAAATTGATGGTGGAGCAGATAACCACCTGCAGGCCATGGAGGACGCTTCAGTTGAACAAGTGGATACCTGAGAGAGACTGCAACCTTGTGGGAAGGCCATGCTGGAGAAGGTTCCTGGCAGGTTTAGAGGATCAGACCCAGCCAGCACAGATTTAGGAGGGGCAGGTCCTGCTTGGCCAACTTGATGTCTTTTTATGACTAGGTGACCCTCCAGATGGACGTGGGGAAGGCTGTGGGTGTAGTCTACTGGACTTCAGCAAGGCCTTTGAAACTGTCTGCCATAGCAAAATCCTGGCCAAGCTGGCAGCCCATGGCTTGGACAGGGGCACTCTGCTGGCTGGATGGCCAGGCCCAGAGAGTGGTGGTGAATGGAACCTCATCCAGTCACTAGTGTAGCCCAGAGATCAGTGCTGGGCCTGATCCTGTTCAATATCTTTACTGATGATCTGGATGAGGAGATTGAGTCTATCATCAGTAAGTTTGCAGATGGCACCAAGTTGGGAGCAAGTGTTGATGTGTTAGAGGGTAGGCAGGCTTTGCAGAGGGATCTGGACAGGCTGGACGGATGGGCACAATCCAATACCATGAGTTTTAACAAGTCCAAGTGTGAGATTCTGCACTTTGGCCACAACAGCACTACAGGCTGGGGACAGAGTGGCAGAGAGAAACCAGGCAGAGAGGGATCTGGGGCTGGTGAAGGAGCTGGAGCACAGCCCTATGAGGAGAGGCTGAGGGAGCTGGGGGTATTCAGCCTGGAGAAAAGGAGGCTCAGGGGAGACCTCATTGCTCTCTACAACTACCTGAAAGGAGGTTGTAGCCAGGTGGGAGTCATCTGCAAGCCTACTGATGATGGACGCAATCCTTTGGCCCAGATCATCAATAAAAATACTGAACAGGACTGGGCTCAGCAGTGATTCCTGGGTGTCACCACTAGTGACAACTGCCAACTGGATGTGGCACCATTCACCACCACTTTCTGGGCCCGGCCCTACAGCCAGTTCTTAGCCCAGCACAGAATGCCCCTGTCCAAACCATGGACTGCCAACTCGGCCAGGAGCTTGCTATGGTAGACAGTGCCAAAGGCCTTGCTGAAGTCCAGGTAGTACAGGGGAGATAGAGTGATAGAGGTTTGATGGACATCTGGTGTTTAGCTGCATATAACTGACCACATTTTTGTTTGTTTGTTTGTTTTTATTTGAACAATGTTTGAACAATTTTCACCTAAGCCAATTTTGTCTCTTTGGTAAATTTTTACTCTTCCTACTGTTTACAATTAACCAAATCTTAAAAATACAATTTTTATTTTGGACACTCAATTTTATTAAGAAATTAGTACCAGCATTAGCATACTGGAAAACTTTACTGCAAAAATGCTATACTCTTATCGAGGTAAGATTCAGAATATTTACTAGATTAGGAACAATCCATCATTGAATTATTCAAGAATAAGATGAAGAATTAACAAATGGCTAAAATGTATGTCCTGTAAAGCAGAAACCACATTTTAGTCCCAAGTCATGTAACTGTCATTGTTCCAGAGAGTGCTTCATCGGGTTATTAAACTTTCACCAAAGCCTTTGAAATTTTGACTCCATTTCTAAGGTGATCACCAACCAGAAGATTACAACTGTGAATTCTGTCACAGTAAGAGGTATACTGAAGTTGGAAAGATTCTATATAAATGAGCCAAAGAGCATCATTACAACAGTCACAGAACGTGCTGCTTGAAATGTTTAGAGAGGGCTGGTTTTGTGTCTGCTTCTTTCATGCAAACCCATGAACTCAGTTTCTTTTTCCTAGATTTTCCAGATAGCTGGGATTTCAGCAAGTTTCCTATGTAGCTGGGATGTACTCCAGTCTGGACTATTAAAAATCGAAATACAAGGCATGCAGAGCTAGTTTTTATGCTAGAGTATTGGATCACATCTACCTGATTGTGGCTGAAATATCCTGAGTTCTTTGTCCTGACCTTGTGTTTAAATCCACAGGAATGGATTTTTCCGTTGCTGCTAAAGTGACTTTCTGTTCAACCTGTGGTGGTTTGGCCCTGTTTGGGGGCCAGATGCCCACCAAGGCCACTCTATTGCTCCTCTTCTTCGATGGACAGGGGAGAGGGAAAATACAACAAGAGGGTCAAGATGAGAACAGTTTAATAAGACAAAACTGAAAGCAAAGGCTGAACATGGAAACAAATTCAAACAAAAATAATATTCTCTCCTTCCCATCAGTAGAAATGTCTGGCCACTACCTGGGAAGCAGGGCTTCAATACACATAATGGGTGCTCCAGAGAACAAACACCATCAACAAATGCTCCCCCACACTTCCTTCTCTCACTTAACTGTCATATGTGAGCTGACGTCATATGGTTCAGAATACTGCTTCGATCAGCTTGGGTCATATGGCCCAGCCAAGATCTTGTCCTTCCAAGATCTTGCCCACCTCTCAGCCTGCCATTGGAGGGGGAATGTTGGAAAAGCACAGTCTTGGTGATGTGAGAGTACTGCTCAGCAGCACCCAAAGCACTGGTGTATTATCAAAACCCATCCAGCTAGGACTGCAAAACACAGCACTACAAAAGATGCTATGGGGAGAAACTGCATTGATATTGTATCTTTTTCTCTGTGTTAAGGAAGAGAGCCTGTGGCAATGAAGCTTAGCTGAAATCAGGCATGCCCCTGTTGAGAAAGCCCTGAAGGGTGTTTGTTTAAGACTGCTTTTGGTGTTACCTTTTGACAAAGGTTAAGCAGCTCCCTGCTGAGACCATTGGCTATTACAGATCACATTGTTTAGGAATTACATTCTTCCTTTACTAATGCAACTGCTAATGCACCTAGCTGCCTAACTTGGACATAAGCATTCTGTCAGAGACTCAATAGAACAATACTCTGCCTAGACAATCAGTTGAAAAAAACCGAAGTAGAAGTACAAAGTTTAAAGCTCTCAAAAAGGAAGATTTTTCAGCATACTTTCAAAGTTGCAGATTAATTTCCTACTAATTCCTATGACTGATATTTTAATTAACTTTATGCATATTTTTATTTTTTAAATAGCACATAGTGTTTTACTATACAATTAGAGGAATACTGCTTATTTTATAAAGCACTTTTGTATTAGAAAAGCATTAAAAATAGCTATTAATAACAATGAATATGATTGCATCCCTAATGAGTTAATTAAAATGACAGTAATTTTTCAATTTTAGGAAGAATTCCGTTACCATAAGATGAAAGTATTTGAGCTGATTTTTAGCATCTTACCTCGGGTGCCCAGTGGACGTAACAACAGAAATTAAGCCTTAGTAATTAATACTAACATAAAAAAATATATATTAAAAGTGATAATTGCCATCTGTTCTTGTCAGTATTATTAATGTGCATAGAATGGCCTTTATTGCAAAATAGCTTACAAATGTAGTGTTGACAAAATTTCTTTCAAAGTAGCTGGACTTGCATTAAAGAAGTTAAGGTGGGCAAACAAATTCAAAATGTTAACACAGCCTTATAGCATTGGTGGATCAGCCAATTTATAATTAGTTGCGGTTTGCAAGGAATGCAGATCTGACAGGAAAAAAAATCACAATTCCTAATACTTGTGGCTGAAGTTCTGAACCATTCATGTGTGAAACTTTGGTGTATCCTTTCGCTGATATACTTAGGATGGCAATGTTAATTTCAGTTCTTATTTTCTGAGGAAAAAATATGCCTTGTTTCAGTTTCCGTCGCTACTATGATTCAATTAATTTAGTTGCTCTGCAAAGTAAGTCTTTTATCAGTTTTGCCAATTTAGTTTATGCTATATTGCAAGATTTTGGACTCATTTTTCTAAGCCTAGAAGGAACAATTTAATGCTGTTTACCAAAATGATGTTTTACAACTAGTTATTTTCAAGATTCTCTTCTAACAGTTTCCTAAGGCTTATTTGTGTTCTCAGGTTATCACCAGATCCCTACATTCTCCTAAGCTGCTTTTAAATCTGGTAGCTAATTTCTGCAAGCTTTACAAAGTAGAAGATGGAAAAATATTAGGTTCCTACAAGTTTAATGGAAATAGCTGTTTAGGCAAAAGAAGAGGGATTTTATTCTTTATTCTCTGTAATACAGAGAAAGATGGTCTGTGTTCAAGAGAGTGCTTGTGTTTGGCAGCAGCAGAAGACTTCTATGGATAGCCAAAGCTTGTAGCTCACAGACCATCTCTTGTCTATGCATGGAAATACAAACGATGTTAGTTCTGTTGCTCACCAAAGAACATGTGCTGAAATACTTTTATTAGCACATGATTCAAATTAGATTCTCCTGGTTTGTGGAGAATTTAAATATACGTCCCTATTCAGTGTAGCATTTAAACAAATGTATAGCTTTAGGAAAATGTTTAGACTGAGATTTTCCCTTGCTAAAAATGTTTGGAATATTTTATGAGTTGAGGTAAAAGAAATTTGGCTCTCGAGGCAGTGAGCGCTACAACTTCCAAACTCCGAGAGGAGTTCGTAAACCTATCAATTTAGATAATGAAACGGAGAGCCTTGATGCTAGCTCTGAACAAATAACAAAATCAGCCTTGTTGCTAGCTCTGAACAGTAAGACCATCTGTTTCAATTGTAAGGGAGTTTGGTGTGATTTGTATTTTTATTGTATGTCACTACACTTACTTCCGTGTATCTGATTTATTATAGTGGTCATACATTACAGACAATACTATTTTATTTTTTTTCAACTTTTTCAGTTTTATTTTGTTTTAATACTAACAGCTCAAAAGAAATGCTCTTAGACAGTTAGGTCTGTAACAGAATTTCAAGTGTGTCTTGAAATAAACTGCTATTAACCTCTCTTAAGTGTTTCCCTGTCTCAGAGCTGCTCTGATTGTTTTCTCAGAGTATATTTAAGACTCTATGCTGCAGATTGTTCAGCACTGATGTATTACCAACCGTTTCAATAAATGGATAAGAGATGATACATTTTTTTCCTTATGATGATTTTAATAGAGCTATTCAATTGCAGTTCCTAAGGCATAGCTTGATGAAGATTAAGTAGAACTGTGGCATGTTCTTAGATTTAAGTAATCTCAATGTGATTTCAGATTTTAAAATGTACTGTTCAGGCTAATGAGCACAGATGCTCAATGCTTCTATAAATACTTTCTCTATATACTAATTTCATCTGATGAGATAGAATGACGAATTTCATGAGCAAAATAGTAACATTTCTGAATTCAGTATTCGGAACCTGTGGACACAAATATTTTCCTGATGATGACAAAGGATTTATATATTCCTTTTATATTTGTCAGCTTGAAAGACAACAGTAATAACAAAGTTTTATAATTATTAAAATTCTCAAAATCTTTAGAATCGTAAAACTCTAATCAAGAACTTGTCTGTGAAGAAAGATCTTAGAAAAAAAAAAATTATACTATTTTTGAGATGTCTCCTTACACCAGAATAAGAGGCTTTTCTTTATTTACAGTACTGAAATAGTAACTTAAGTTGTTTGATGTGGCTTTGTTGTGTGTCTTGTAATTCCCATCTCACAGGTTTTTTTTAAGGAACTAAGATGCATATTGGTCCTGTTTACAATCTTTTTAACTGCATACATTTGCCAAGCATGGGTTTTCATTGGTTTTGTTTGACGGGATTCACATCCAGAAGGATTCCAAGACTTAAAGTGCTTTCTTTGAACCCCATGAAGATTTTTGCACAGCTGAATTCAGAGCACAATTTCTTTTCTGTGGGATATTAATACTCTTAATGTTATCCTTTATATACAAGGTGTGCACAGCTGCTGTCAAAGGTGTTTGCAGCACTTTTATATTTGAATAGTGTTATTACATTGCATATCAAGTTTTAAATTGTGCTACCTCGTCACAATTAACTGCTGGGAAACCAAGGAACAAGATGCAAATAGTAATGCTCTTCTACACCTCAATAGTATTTAATATTTAATCTATCACAAGTGAATAATTTTAATATTATTTTCAAGTATAGAAGAGCAGCGGTTTATGACAAACACAAATACTTGCTATGCCATCTTCAGGAGATTCATTTACTTTTTTTCTGTCAGTGTGCTTAGGTAACTCATGGTTCTTGTTAACACTGCTAAGAATCTGTAATAATGAAACTGTGTTTTAAAGGAACAAAGTCGAAGAACATAATACTTAGAATGCAGGAGCATAATAAGAGCAATATAATCCTGGTTTATTAACAAATGATGAAACAAGATGCTGTATGTTACTTTCATTAAGGGCCTTCGTCTCATATTAACTATAAGGTCACAGAAGAAATATGGTAGTCCTTGCCTGTAATAGCTGACCAACTAGTCATCGTATTCACTTACATAAACTAGCAACTAAATGAAGAAACACCCATACTCTCATCACTGAATAGGTGCTGATGGAATATTTCTGATAAAGTTTTACACAGAATAGATGTCAGTCTAGACTGGCTGAATCTAACTGATTCAGATTATAATGCTATGCACACAGGTTTTCCCCTCTGCTATAGGATAATGGTTACATCCCCAGTTATGTGCAGTAATTTCATACTACGATGCTATATTATTTCCTTAAAACATACAGCACTCCTAAATATCTAAACTTTGTAAATTCACAAATCCGTATACTAAAATGAAAACAACAAAGAAGTCATGTGAGTTTAAGTCATACCCTAGCTGGAGTTTTGCAGCAGCCAAAGACTTGCATATTGGGAAATGCCCAGGCTTGCACCTTGAAATTCCATTATAAAGTTTGTTCCCTACAAACTTTGTTCACATAGACGGTGGTTCTTTAGAGCAATTATGTGCTTTTGTCTTGAAGACAAGGAATATCACTAGATGATCTTACAAAACTGTCTTCATTTTGATGGTCTTACAAGTTAAACTGCTTTTTGTTGTTGTTGTTGTTGTTGTTGTTTCTGGCAAGAACTATGTAGTTTTTGTGATTGGATCAAATTCAAACTAAAGAAAGAAGTCTTGAATGTTTAATGTTTTAAAGAATAACAAATGCTATACTAGATTTGTAAAATGTATCTTTATCAGACCATATGGTTTACTTAGCATAAGTACAGAAAGAATAAAAATATTTTGTTTTGTAATCTAAGCAGTCTCTACTCTTCTCCAGAAAGCTATCTAGATCCCAGATGTCACTGATTAAAAGGAAAATGATAAACCTTTTTCTATTTACCATAACATTAAAAAACTAATTAGAAGTTTCTGTTTGGGCTCTTTCGCTTCTGCTATGCAGAGCTGATAATGGGGAAAGCACCCAGGAGGAGTCATGTCTGAAGACAGCAGCAATTTCATATGTTGTCAAATTTTGCAGCTGTTAATTTTACATTAATTTTCTGCATTATTCAAGCATCTTTCAAATTAATGTAACCAATAACATTAATGACTTTTTAAAAATGGAGTAGCAGCTATGGAATGCTAAATCCAGTAAACGTCTGTATTTGATACCTATTTATCTATTGACATCTATCAACTACAAATATTTCTAAAAAGGTTAGCACTAAGAGAGAAATGCAAAATTTACTAACCAAATATTGGAGAAATAGATGTGTGACAAAGACATTAATATTGATTTCCTTCTCTTACTTTCTCTTAATTTCTCCCTCTATACAAATTAATTTCCCTTCTTGTTAGCTGTGCACACTGATGCAAGCATCCATTGATCATAATTTCCTGTTTAGTGTACAATATTTTTTTGCAAGTGCTGGACTTAAAATTATCCTATCAGTACCATTCAAATGGACACAGGGATGAGTGTCATCAACTCTATAAACCCTTATGCATCCATTGTCTTTATGCAGCTGTCTTGAGAACCGTATATGCATGTTATTGTGAATCTGTAGTACACATAAGAAATAGAGCTTGAAAAAATTATTTGTTTTCTTTGTTTTCTTCTTTTGAGTGTTGCCATTTGGGTTGCAATTATTTGTTTTTCTATTTTCTTTTTACTGTTTTCTTTTTTCTTTTTTTTTAAAGACAGCTCTCTATGCAAAATAAAATCAAATTGTATGACTTTTAGAGGGAGATGTGGATCGAGGCAAGATATGACATTGAGCCAAGACTGAAATATCAGTTACAGAAGAAAAAAAATAGAATTTATTTACCCGTACAGTTAGATTTTTTTTCAGTAAACTTTTCTTCATTGTCTTACATTCCTATCATATAACAAACAGCTTTTAAAACTTCAGAAGGATACAGATAATTGTAACGCTATTTCTGCAGTATAGTGAATGAGTCAAATACAGTTATGGTAAGCAGCAACATATCTGGCTTCCTACGAGATTTTGCTTTTACGCATCATTCCTCATCTCTAACACATATATTTTTGAACGGATTAAGTTTTCCATGCATTTTGACTAGGTTATAATATTTATCGCTGAGTTACAGTATTTACGCTAGCGGTAAAGTATAGATAGATGTTCCCCTGTAAGTCTGATCCTCATGAACAGCATAAATGCTGTTATATTTAAGTTTACTGTGTACGATTTAAAAAACCTATCTAAAAAAATCCCTTCACAAAAACAAATAAGCAAAACCCTAACACAGAAAAACAGCATAATGAATCTGAGAATTCAAACAGAAATTGAGTTGTAGTTACTTACTGTTTTAGTTAATTGAAGCAACTGCAAGCGTTATAAGTTTTTTTTTCTGAACAGATAAACTTTTTTTTCCCTACTTTAGAGCTGCAGCATAAAGAAATTGGTTCCCATTCTCTTAGTTTGTCACTGATGTAGACAGCTTCAGAAAGATTCCCTGAAGTTTGTATGACAGTATTTACAAGTAGGCTTCTTGTACTTCTGTAAGGAAAAACATTCTTAAATTTTGTTTTCCATTTAATATGTAGACCATTTTTCAGGGGGAATTATCATTTAATTCTTTTGCTTTCTACTTACTACTTTATTTCAGTTGTAAGTCATCAGTGCATTTGGCAATTCTACAGCTAGTTTCTCAGTCTTGGTAATTTATGTAGATTAGAAGCAATAAAGATCTGAGAACTGACTCCCCTGTGACCCTTTTCAACACTTTACTTTCTAATCACTTTACTTTAATCAGTTCTTTATCTGTTCCCATGTTTAACCTGAATCTCTTTCTTGCTTTCAGTTTAAGATGAAGACTATAATTTGAGACATTATCAAAGGCTTTACGTAAATCCAAATTATGGTGCTTGTACTATTATTACCAATTTTATTCCTAATCTTCTCGAAAATAAAAAAGTGGATGGTTGTCAAGATCTTATTTTTTTTTCAAATGTCCTGTGATGGTATATTATATTTGTTTTAAACTATTGACAATTATTTAAGGCTTATTTTTGAACATGTTGTATTCTATTGTGTACACCATTATTTTTTTTAGGTGAGTTCTCTCTGCTTGTTCCCTTTCTATGCCCTGATGTGCCAGTCTGTCTGTACACTCACATACATATATTGACTGTATTGGGACAGGCAGAGACATGAGTTTCAGTATGTACAAAGCAAATTAACACAAAAGTGTTAGGGATTGCAAGGGAGCTATGTGCCTTTGGTCCTAACAGGTTGGACAAGACTGATTATTTAGTAAGTTGAAGCAAAGAATTACAAAGCTTTTCTTCTCTGATCACTGTAATTTACGAAGTGCATTTAAGAAAAAAATAATAAAAGTCACACTTAAATAATTTGTCTGCAGAAACTGAGGAAGTGGAAGAACAGAAGAAATATTTTAGGTAGACTAATTCTCTAGCAGAATTCTGAAAGAGCAGAAAAATGTGATGGCTCTGGAGAGTAATTAAATGGATTCCTCTTGGAATCCTCCTCAGTGAGGCTCAGGGGGTACAGAGAAGGCTTTGACTCAGGGCACCAAGGAGAGAGGCTCAGGGGGCACAGAGGAGAAGGCTTTGGCTTAGGTCACCAAGGAGAGGAGGTTGAGTGGGCACATAGGAGAAGGCTTTGGCTCAGGGCACCGAGAGGCTCAGGGGGCACAGAGGAGAAGGCTTTGGCTCAGGGCACTGAGAGGCTCAGGGGATCCTCTCCTGCAGCTCTTTGCTCCAAAGGTCTCAGGCTACCAGGTCCCAGGCTGGTTGCTCAGCACAACCCCAGAAGTCTCTCTCTGACCCAGAGCTGCCTCACCCCTGAGGACTCCCCTGTCATTCCAGCACAGCCTCCTGCTGCTGCTGACAGCCGCCAGCCTGCCCTCCAGCTGGCACCCCAGAACAACCACTGCCAACCAAGGCTTGACTGCTCCACCTCTGCTCTCCCTTTGGACACCCAAGTTTTGGAGCTTGGACACCCAAGAGATATCTCCAAGATATCTCAACTACCACTGTATTTCATAGAATCATAGAATGGTAAGGTTGGAGCCTATCTTCATTTTAGGCAGATCGTAAGGACATTCCAGATGTTCTTTTTTTTTTTTTGTCTTACTGAACTTTGAATGTAAGCTTCTGCCGAGCCTAAAACTGCTGCCTGAAGTTATTAATATACTATGTCCTATCAATTTTCATTATAGTTTTCATTTCCAAAACATATTCTAGACACAATCGTGTTTAGAATAATATCTGACAGAATACCTGTCATTTATAATTGAGAGAATTCGTCAGAAATATTACAAACCTTATGTGAAAACAGCAAAAAAAATCAAGGGCCACATTTAAATTTGTGTTCAGACTTTTCACTCTAGTGGCTAGCATCTGATCTATCAAAAAAAGATCCTTCTGTTGGGAGCTATTACAATAGATTGACTGTAATAAGTTCTGTGTGAGTCACTTATATTTGCCTACTTAATCTCACTTTAAGTATAAAAGAACTAGAAATAGCATTATATAATTATATAATTATAGAGGTTGATAAGCTATGGATAAAATTGAAGATATTGGTTTTGTTTTTCTTATTTTGATTACGAGTCAAATTAAATGCAAGAATAGACATGTTAGGTATTTGGGATAGGTGTAGAAGTCAGGATGTGGTGCCATTTAAAGTATTCTGATAAATTCAAAGTTAAAATTTAAAATGCAATAAAATGAATACAAATTTCTTCAAGCTTTAGGAATCACTAAGAAACTATTAGAATTGAGGTATACACAATGAAAAGACCCATTCAGGCAAATACATGTTGAATTAAGGACACCGCCAGCATTCAGATTTTACTGTCTCACAATCACCTACCTAGACAACCCTTGTGATGCACTCTGAAGAATAACACAAAAAAATACCAAAACCTCCACTGAACTACATATGTAATGAAACTGTTTCAAAACCTGTCATTAAACAAGAGATTATATTTCATCTGTAGGGATGGCCAAGTTCCTTGATGTTTAGTGAGGCATGGCAGAAAGCCTGTATTCTAAAATACATTAGGCTTTGCAGCTCTCCTACATAGGCTGGAGCAGCTCTGCTATGAGGACAGGCTGAGAGAGTTGAGGCTCTTCAGCCTGGAGAAGAGAAGGCTTCGAGGGGACCTGATAGTAGCCTTCCAGTATCTGAAGGGGGCCTACAGGAAGGCTGGGGAAGGATTATTTACAAGGTCCTGCAATGACAGGACAAGGGGCAATGGGCTTAAACTGGCAGAGGGGAGATTTAGACTGGATGTTAGGAGGAAGTTCTTTCCAGTGAGGGTGGTGAGGCACTGGAACAGGTTGCCCAGGGAGGTTGTGGATGCTCCCTCCCTGGATGTGTTCAAGGCCAGATTGGATGAGGCCTTGAGTAACCTGTACTAGTGGGAGGTGTCCCTGCCTATGTCAGGGGGTTGGAACTAGATGATCCTTGAGGTCCCTTCCAACCTTACCATTCTATGATTCTATGATTTTGCAGTATGTAGAATTTGAGAAGAGTAATAATAATAAATTAAGAGATTCTGAAATAACACTTGAACAACTCATCAAAATACCTAAAGACTTCTAGAACTGAGTAGTGTTTTGGAAAAGTCTTTTTGTCCACTATGCTCTGATACAGTTTACAGTGAGCAGCTGCCATGGTAATATATTTAATTTAGCAACCTTCAAATCTATACTGGCCCTCGATTCTATGAACATTTTTGTCAAAAGAGCAATCTTAGAATGTTTGCCACCTATAATTGTAGCTGTCAATCATTTTAGATAATTTGCATGTGTCAAGTTACTTTCTGTTTACCCAACAACACATGCCTGTGTAATAGGTGTGCTTAGGTTTGGAATAGTCACAGTTCCTTGCAGTGAGAATGACAAAAGTCAGTTTTTATAAAATAAATCCTTTCTGTTGCTATAAAGTAAAGCCAAATACCTCCAAATGGAAGAATGTCAATGGCAGTACTAAACAATGAGTAAAGACATAGCAGGCAAAAAATTAAAAAGAAATGCCATCGAGCAAAAAGAGAAGATAGCTGTTATTAAAGAGACATTCTTCCTTTTTAATTGGAAAATACCTCTAAAAATGTGAGTTTCCCAGGTCATCTCTTTTTCACCATATGCTTACATGATTTTCTATTTACTATCCCTCAGATTTTAATGCATTATTTTAGTACTCCCTCTCTCAAGAGAAGGTCTGTGTTTCTAACTGAGAATATACCTGGCTATCTACTCTCCAGTCCCATAAATAAGCAATTACCTACTAAGAAGCCATTTCAAATGATGTTTGCTTACAGAAGAACTTGTAAGGCTGAAGGCTGACTGATTTTGATCAATAAAATCAATGGTGTTTTTAACAGCAAATTTTTAAAGTTCATGAAACAGACAACCTGTGAATTCCAACATTTGTATTTCTGTTACCATGCATTTTTGGAGGTTTACAAATACTTGCATGATTGACTAATTGTTGTTACTTGATCCACTTGGGATAAACATGGAAATCCTCAAAATGATGCTTCTACACTGAACTAAAGCATTCAGCTTTATTGTTTGTATGTGTTTCAAGATTCAGTATAATATTTTCTAACTTTGGAGTATTAAGTAGTAAGTATGTATGTTACTGCATTAAAAATGGTTTTAAAAATTGTAAATAATGAATAAAGATTGGGAACAAAAGTAATTTTAGTTAATGAACAGGTCATAATGCTCAATGTCTTTCAGATGATATATGATTTTCAAGATTTCTGAACAGAAGTGGGAATTTGGAACATATCTTTTTGGGACATTCCAATTAGTACTACAGTGGTTTATGTGAAACAAAACCTTTTTTTCTTCTTCATATCTTTCCTGTATTTCTTAGTGTTCCACATTATCAAGGGTGACATACTGACACAGAGGAGTTTTATGAGTCAATATCTTGATAAAACCCGTTTTTACTATGGCATAATTTTTTTAATTAAATGGGTACTGACTTACTTCTTTTAAAAAAAAATTCAATATACAATATATCTTAACTGCTATTTCATTTGTTTTATTGCATATTTGTAAAGGCATGATGACTTTTACAAGTGGTTTTAATCAGTGCAGGTGCCCTTTGTTTTGGTAGGACAGAATCCCAGGTCAGTCATGGGCTGCAGGCTGTTACCTCTGAGTGAGCCAGGACATCTGACTCAACAGCTGTATCCTATGCTATAAGCATCACACTCAGTATAAAAGAGGACTTTTTCTGAGGAGTGGGGACCTTCCTGCTAAAGTCTCCTGCTTTGGCTTTTCCTTTTGAGAATTCCCTTGCTGGCTATTGTGACTCCTTTGCTTTCGCTGGGATGATGCTGGTAGCTTTATGTATCTTATATTGACATTAGCATTACTTTGACTTGACTTTGACAGATTCCATTGAATCTGGTTTTGTTTTATTTTGACTTCTGAGTTTTCTCTGCCTTTCCTTGTCCTTCTCTGGTGGACAGAAATCATCAAGTGACAGAGTAGCTGCTAGAGTTTAGCTCCAGGCATGGACTAAATGTCAACAGTAGGAAAAAAACAAAAACTTGGTCCTTTCCTTTTTATTTTGTTGTGGTTGTTTTGTTTGTTTGGGGTTTGGGTTGTTTATTTCCTTACCCTTCCTTGTGCTTTATCTCCCAAGTACTTAGCATTTTTCTTCTGTCAAACTCTGGGGGCACCATGAATAAAAGCTGTGTTAGTGGTAGCAATGAAACAAGCACCTTTTTTACCAAGAGGTCAGAATGCAACATTGCTATCATACACATATGCAATTTTGGGGGTATTATTTCATGTTTGCTCATGGAAGTCAAAAGGAGATTTTCAGTTACAAGTCCTGTGGTTTTGCAATGATGAAAATAAATGAAAAACTGAAGTGAGACAGTAAATTTGATGTGCTCTTATCAAAAAGCTGCATTTATGAGACTTCCACTCTATCGGGATATCCATCCAAATGCTACAACCTAAGAGGAAATAAAGTGAGATTTCTAAGAAATATGTGTTCTGTGATTATTGGAGTCATGAGAAGAATGAGAAATAAATTGAATTTATCTTTCCAGAACTTTAGGACTACATTCTTTTTTTCCTGTTTCCTGAGTTTATAAAAGTAAAGTTTAGCTTGTTTGATGCAGAAAATCTAAAACCTTTTTTAAGTGGAACACTAAATATCAAATAGGGCTGATTAGTGTATATATATATGTGTGTGTATATGTCTTAAGTCTTCCTTTATCTGCACCATACGCTAAGTTGTATGCAATGTTTTATATGTTTATTGTCATAAGACAAACATATAAATGTTTTATATGTTTATTGTCGTAAGACACTCGAGTCAGAAATCTGTTGTGCATGACATTGGCCAATCGGAGAAAATAAAGTCGGTCCTTATCTGTCAGAACTTGAAACACAGGCACTAAGCAGGAGATGGTGGACCAATAGAGAAGGAATGAGGTACAAGGAATTGCTGGATAATGAAACTTTCTGTAGGTACTGCG
Source organism: Eubucco bourcierii (assembly GCA_013396675.1). Classification (NCBI taxonomy): domain Eukaryota; kingdom Metazoa; phylum Chordata; class Aves; order Piciformes; family Ramphastidae; genus Eubucco; species Eubucco bourcierii. The sequence goes on along the minus strand of VWZE01024400.1, from coordinate 1,001,135 downwards.
TAAAACAAGAACCGAAATACACTTAGACTAATGAAGATGTTTTGCCTGTAAATACATAAAAAAATAAGATCAGCGTTTAGGAGCTACCCAATCACACTGAGCGTAATTTCTTTTAATTCTTTGTTTTGCAATTGTAGGAACATATCATATCTCTTAAACCCTGCTGTTTACTTGATGAGAATCACAGAGATGTGCTGAGGGGAACATAATTAACATTAATCTATATATATTTAACTAACTAATGAAAGTGATCTACTTTAGCTTTGCGTTCTGAGATACCACTAAAAATGTCTTCTCTTCTTTATAACAGGTAAATATTCAATTTCAATAGACTGACAAAAGGAGCTGTAAAATACTTCAAAGGTAAGGACTTCCTTAAAAATAGTACTTCAAATGATCACTCCTCCTGGCTTATCAGAAAAGAAAATGGAGAATGGTTTGACTGTCTGGCTGGTAGCAAAGAATTACAGATAACATTTATCAACATAAATTTCCTGTTTGAGAAACTATGTTTACATATAAAAGACAAATGTTCACATTTCTCTTCTTAGAAAGGATAAATTTAATTTAACAACTGCAGAATAAAAGCTTCACGAGTGGAAATATAAAAATCTTGTTCATTTTTTATAATTTTATGCAATATTAAAAGAATAATGTTAAAATACTGGAAAATTTCACATGGTTGGGACAGGATACTTCTTTTCAATATGAAAACCTGCTACATCTATTTTTTACTGATGACTTTCATTCTTTTAAGAAATAAAAATTTAACTTCAGTCTCAAACATTTAATTAAATTCTTATAACTCTTTGGTTCTAGAATACACTATTTTTTACTTTCAGTTAGGAGAATTACACAGTGTTGTACTGGTGCCCAGACTATTCTTTTGTGGTCCTCCATGGTTCTTCAGCTACCTCCCTCCTAACAGGAGTTGATAGTAGACGTTGTTGTGTGCTCTAAACTTGGATTTGGTATCCAACGAGAAGTCAAGAATAATTTATTATTCAAATAAACATGTCTATTCCTACTTTCTTATAACACTGAGAACTTAAAAAGCTCACCTCATGTTATTTAGGCATATGCTTTAATGCATACACTGACATAAATGGGAGGTCCTATATTAATATTTAACCCTAGATTTCACCGTTGTCTTTTTTAAAAATCCATAATTACCTCAACTTCCTAAAACACAGCTTCTGCGTATTTTTGGGTATAGTTCTTTTTCCTTTGTGCACATGGAGGAGAAGGAAATTCTGAAAAACTTTCACAAGTTTCTGGGGGTTGCCAGATACGATCTGAGTATTGGACTTCTTAGGGAACAAAAGCATGTAGGTGGAGATTTTCTCAAGAGAAAATGCTAGTGGCCAGGGTGAAGTATCTATTCTGACTAGAAAAAACTTGAGGCTGATCTCAGAATTTGCTGTATTCCCAGAAAAGGATTTGATAGACCAAGAACTGCAAGCCTGGTCCTTTATCCCAGAATGTCTGAAATACTCAGTTTTTAGCTATTATGTCTCTGCCTTTTTGGATGTTTGGTTTTTTTTCAGACTTCCATTCAAAAAGTATTTTTGAATCCCAGAGTTTTGTGAGACAAGGGAAACCAATTTCATTGTAACAATCTGCTACCTAACCCCCGCTGTATTCTTCCATGTGCACCTGCAATCCTTTGATTCATCAGGAAACTCCCAATTTTCGTTTGTCTTTTATAATTTGGAAATTCTGAAGGAAATCATAATATTACACAAAGGCAGACCTCTTTTATGTGTCTAGATGCATTGCCAAGTTTGTTCCCTTTTTCACTTTTTCTTTTCAGGTTTTGTCTTTACATAGTAACAAATTACCTCAATTATATTTCTCAAGTACCTCAACCTTTAATCACGTAAAGATTTAGACAGTGAAAACACTTCAGTGAAAACAGAAAAAAAAAAACAAACCAAAAACCTTGGAAGTAATAAGCAATAGGACAATTACCAAAAAAAGTAGTAAAATAGAGAAGAGCAAGGAGGGAAAAGAGAGGGTGCCATCCTCCAAGGTCTTATTTGAATGCCACTGAGGATGCCCAGGAGAAACATCACTAAAGGACATAAAGTATCAGGATGAGAAAATACATGCCACATTTCTGACAGGTACAGCTAACTATGGAAAGGAAAAAAGCCCTATTCAGCATAGAAGGTGAAGGGAAGAATAAAACTAATGACATTGCAATCTCTTGAGAAGCCTCGTTTTGTTTATTAAATAAGCCACTCTAGTAAGATAAGTAAGAAGAACTGCATAGTCTGGCAGTGTTAATTGATGCTGTCCTGGGAGTTCATTGTTATGTATTACTCTTTTTGTCCTTTCATGTAAAGATGTCAGCACATTGTACCTGACAAGATGTATTGTATTTTATAAATTATTCTAATTGAGATAGAAAAAAATGCCATAAATTCTTGCTACCCTGTGTATCTAAGGCATGATTGTAATTTATACATAATATTAATTCTGAAGTATCAGACTTATTTTAATGCTGTTTCTTTAAATTATGAGATGAAAAGCAGTTTTAAGTCCATCCAGTTAAGTTTTGACACCTAGAGATATTTCCTCATACAAGTACAATGAACATGTGTATGCAACATTGTATGTGATAGGAAATGTGGATGAGATGAAAGCTCTGGAGCCCTCAGCACAGGAAGGACATGGAAGTGTTAGAGCAGGTCCAGAGGAGGATCACGAGGATGATCAGAAGGCTGGGGCAGCTCTGCTATGAGGACAGGCTGAGAGAGTTGGGGCTTTTCAGCCTGGAGGAGAGAAGGCTTCGAGGAGACCTGATAGTAGCCTTCCAGTATCTGAAGGGGGCCTACAGGAAGGTTGGGGAGGGATTATTTACAAGGTCCTGCAATGACAGGACAAGGGGCACTGGGTTTAAACTGGCAGAGGGGAGATTTAGACTGGATGTTAGGAGGAAGTTCTTTACAGTGAGGGTGGTGAGGCACTGGCACAGGTTGCCCAGGGAGGTTGTGGCTGCTCCCTCCCTGGAGGTGTTCAAGGCCAGGTTGGATGAGGCCTTGAGCGACCTGTGCTAGTGGGAGGTGTCCCTGCCTATGGCAGGGGGTTGGCACTAGGTGATCCTTGAGGTCCCTTCCAACCTTACCATTCTATGATTCTATGAATGGAAGTTTTCAAGCCTGACATGAGGTGCTTAAACAAGTTAAACACAAACTTGCTTTCTTCCTTGAGCAAAGCTAGTATTGACAGCAGTGCGATACACCTAACTCGGGGACAGGAAAGAGCAAGTATCACTTTATTCTCTCTTTCATGGAATGCAAACATGGGCATGCTATGTCTTGTAAAGGTGGTTATAGCAACTTGTTTTCTTTCCCCTTCTGTGATTCTGGAGCATGCAGTTTTACAGAAATTTTAAAGCAAAATTAGTAAGTTTCATTGCAGTGACGCTATTTCAATCCTGTGAGCAGTTGCTTCCAAAGAAGGTAACTCCCTGTTCTTATGAATTCCTCCAGCATAGTGAGGTAACTTGTAGCCTCTTCAATATATAAGACAGGGTGTGTGGGAGGGAGGGAAGTAGTGGAGATTTTTCTGAACTTCTGTAAACTGAAAAAATAGTAAGTACTAACTTAAGTCTGTAACACTACTGAGCAGTCTACTGTATTCTGTTTTGGCTCAAACTTCTCTATACTGAACACTTCAAATATGTCTCTTCCAGGTAAAATGTGATGGAAGTGTGTTGAGAGGAAATATTCTAAATAGTTATTTCTGACGTAGTTTATTGCCCAAGTCTTTTCTGCCTGAAGGTATAAATATGAAGCACTAGAGCATTTAAATTACTTGTTATTTACTGGCGATGCTTTCAGAAGAATTATGTGTTCAAGCATATACCATCCGTTTTGTTTAAAACCTCATCTGCCAAGCAGGTATGCTTGTAACAGGAAAAAAATATGGTTCCCACCACTGCTGTTTTTAATTGCATGACTAATTCTTTAAGACAGAAATAGCTGTTCTGTTGGGAAAGAGATAAAGGATCTCTGGTTTACTAAATAAGCATGTCTCGACATTTCAAAAGACTGAAGTGACTTGGGAGCCTAGTTTCAAGAAAAATCAATGTGAGTTAGGAGATTATGTCATTTAGCAGACAAAATGACTAAATCATCTTGCTTCTTTAGGAAGCAGAGCTGAGGTTACCGTTGTTTAAAATGTAACAGATGATTTCTCCCTCAAGGGCACAATTAATATGCATTCTACTTATTGTAGTACATAATCCTGTAACTGACTGTATCAGAATCCTTGCAAGTTGTATTAGTAACTATTAGATGTTTTTAAAGTATTACAAGAAAAGATCCCCTTTTATATCTACTTTTTGTGAGCAGAATATGAGCTATAAGCAAAAATGCTGGACGACTCAAGTTTAATTCATAGAATCATAGAATGGTTCCCTTTCTGTGTCCAAGAAAACATACATTCTTATCTTCCATCCAGTAAGGAGCATAGTCATTGTAAGTGTGTTATACTGGGCAACAGTAATTTCTTCCTGTCCTGTTGGATCTGACTTCCAGATATGTTAAATGAGAAGGAATTGTTTTGGGTTCAGTGGTTAAATTTGAAGAAGAGAGTTCAGGTCTACTGCCATGGATGTAGATTCAATATGTAGTTTGTGAAATGTGCACTAAATTGTATAAAGATTCACTGGTTAGAAGAGCAGTGTGGGATTTCCCTTTACCTGTCTTCGACCATTTGATCCTATTGTGAAAGTCCAGATTTATGAAAAAACAATTGCTTCCCTTTTGTACTGTCCTTACAGGTAACTATTATTTGATTTAGTTTCATCAGTCCATCAATTGATTTGTTTTATCCTGATTCATGCAGAGAGGAGAAATATTTGGGCTTTGTTTGCCCTTGTTTTCTTAACTTCAGACAGTCTAGCATCACGCTAACACTGAGAACTGTATTAAAATTTGTAAATATTGTCTCATTCCTTATATGTGAAATAAGGCTTCTTAGTATGAATATTGTTTCTTTTGAATTTTTTTAGAACAGGAATAAATCTCAAGTCTTCTGCTGCTTTTTCCTATGGGGGATTTTGGAACTTTTAGGGGCATTTTGACCATCTGTTTCTGGCATGTTAGACTCATCATCCCAATTTATATAAATACTCTGATAAGTTTCAGATAAAAAAACTACAGGTACTGTTCTGGTGACCTCACAGGCCTAATACAGGCCTAATACAGGAACGTATTCTGACTTTTAATATTGACATTTGTCATGCCAGTGGAAAGGTTAAATTTCTGCAGTGGACTTGGAAATAACAAGGAGCAGTCTCTGCCAGTGCACAACACAGTACATGACCGGTCTTCTCGGGGTTTTGCTTACTTCATGGCTCTCTCTGTATATTTACAACCACCCTCCTTGCTGTCTTTGGATGTGTATGTATTTTAATCTAGTCTTGTCTGAATCTTGTTGAGCACGTGAGTTCCAGCAAGCTTTATAGAACAGACTAGTTTGGGAATGGCTCCATCTTTACAGAATCACAGAACCTTAGAGGTTGGAAAGGACCTCTGGAGATCAAGTCCAACCCCCCCTCCCAAGGCATGATCACCTAGGGTAGTCTGCACAGGAATGCATCCAGGCAGGTTTTGAAAATCTCCAGCGAAGGAGGCTCCACAACCGCTCTGGGCAGCCTGTTCCAGTGCTCTGTCACCCTCACTGTAAAGAAGTTTCGCCTCATGTTGAGGTGAAAACTTCTGTGTTCCAGTTTGTACCCATTGGTCCTTGTCTTGTTGCTGCAGACCACTGAAAAGAGATTGTCCTCATCCACTTGACACCCACCTCTTGGATATTTGTATGCATTGATGAGATCTCCTCTCAATCTTCTCCAGACTAAACAGTTCCAGGTCTTTCAGTCTCTGTACAGGAGATGCTCAAGTCCCCCAGGGGGAAAAAAAAAAAAGGCATAAAATCACATGGCCCTTTAATAATTTTTTCACTGAAAAGGGTTGTCAAGCAATCTGCTCAGGGAGGTATTCAAAAGATGTGTATAGATGGCACATGGAGATATGGTTTAGTGGTGAACTTGGCAGTGTTGTTAGGTTTGCAGATGGACTATATAATCTCAAGCATCTTTTCTAACGTAATTAGTACTGGGATTCCTATTAAATCCCAGTGAATCAGGAAGCTTAGAGAGAGACAGAAATCTCTAGCCTCTCACAGAGAAACTGTATGTTGACTTCCTTTATGATCCTTTCCATCTCTTCTGTCCTCCCCAGCTGGAGGTGTACAAGATCTCAGTACAAATTCCCCCCCTTGGCTGTTCCTGTATGGTAAGGGATCCTGTTTGAAATGCTTTACTCTGCTCGGTTGCAAGTGTGTCTTAGAGCTTTCTATTGTTTCAATTCCACCTTCTGGTACACAATTTTGAGATGTCATATAATTGCTAGCACATAAGTCTGGAGAAAAATGGCTGTCATGTGTTTTGAGTTGTTACGCAGTTTGTGGACTGTAGCTGCCAGTAACCTAAACACACTCAACAATATATCAGGAATATATGGCAAGCTATGCTTATTTTATGGCACATAATTTAACAGTCTAACCGTGGACTCATTTAATGGTGTTGCATTATTCTACCTGGAAAAAAAAATAAAAGTGTTTATATTATTGTTAGCTAATGCTGTGATCCACTCCAAGTGATTTAGGGGAATAGAATAATATACACAACTGACAATGTATTTCTGGCACTCTTAAAAATGGAGATGAGAGTTGCTATTGCTAAAGCAGCACTGTATGTAACTAGATACTGCTTAATAACACAGGTAATGAAGCATCTGAAACTTGCTTAGCTGCATTTGAAAACCTCTACATTTTCCAATTTATTTCTTCAGCTTCTTTTTTCAGAAGTGAACCCTTCCTTGGAGCCCCAGTTGTGAGAGGGTTAATATGCGTGCATGAGATTTTTTGTTATGAGTTTTTGACATTTCATTGGTACAATGTATTTCATTTGAGCAAAACAGATCAAAGCTGAAAACAAGCTAGCTTTACTCTCTCTTGTGGTCAGTACCTGAAGGTCCTCTTTTCTGTGTTTTGTCGGCTTCTGAAATTGTGTATCTCTCATTCACTGAGTGTGGTGAGATTTTGCATAGACGCTATGTAACCTGTCAGGAGTGTCTGGCAGGAAGAAATAGAGCCATTGTGCATATTTAGACAGGAAATAAAAAGCAAAGTGAAAAGTCAGTCTTTCTCTCTGAAGGGATTTTCATATTCCATACGTAGAGTGGAGTCCTCAACATATTGCCTAAATATGAGGTTTAGTCTAACGTTTTCCTATTTTCTCCCTCCTTTCTCCACCTCACAAGATTCTAATTCTGTAACACACACACACACACACAAAATGGTACTATCATTCTCACTTCTGAAGCAGTCTATCATACATTCCGGTATACCAGACATATTGCTTTGAAATCAATATTGGTGTTTGAGATTTGGTTATCAAATTGCCTATAAAATTCTGCATTTCATTATAGTTTACTTCTGCAAAGGACTGATCTCTCTTGATGTATGTCATGGTGCTTCCTTCAAATAACTAATGAAAAATGTTGTATATAACACCACAGGTTTGCAGTCTCGGTATTTTAATGAACATATTTTGATCTTGTGATCTTCAGGCTCTACTAGGTTTTAGCTCTTATGCAAATTTGTTTTCATTGATGAAATCCTATGATCACATCCATAGTCTAAAGATCACTTCGCTGTAAATAGTGAAGGCATAGTTCGCTCTTTTGTCACTGGCTTCCTCCAGATTTTGCATCATTTATGTTCCTATTATGATCTTTAGAATTCAAATCACGAGCCTTTCACAGCTGACACATCTTTTTGGGCAAATTAATATTTTTTTTTTCCCCACTTCTACACCCAACCTCTGTCCAAAAGCTGACACTTCTTTCCTTAAAAAAAAGTTTTCTTGTACAACATCACAAGTCTCCTAAGACTAGGTTAGGTTGTGTGAGTTCTCCATCAGACTTCTGCACTAAACCTGCTGCAGCTTTTGTGAGGCCAAAAGAGCACACCCTGTGCAAAACTGAGAATTTATTGTCTATGCAAGTCTTAAAAATGTGTTCAAGCCACTATTTAGAATACTAAAGAACTTTTTTATTACATACCCCCTCTTTTCTAGTGCTATATTCACTATTTCAGGGCTCCCAAGGCCAGTAGCTTCAGCCTGAGAGGAAGGGCTGTCCCCATCCCAAGTCCTCCAGCAGGAGAAGTCTGATGTTCTTATTGAGGAGGTTTCTTTCCTCGAGAAAGTATGATGTTTATGACTATGATTTTTTTGGTCTCATTTTCAGGGTCTGCTTGGAGGTGTTGTCTTTTTGTTAGCATCTGCTGCACCTTGTTCTTCGGGGATTAGTTTGCAACGTTCTCTGTACGCGCTCAGTGTATTTGCATGAGATCTTGCTCTCTGTGTTAGCCTTCAAACTGTTTTTCTTCTTTCCCAAGGCTTTATTTCTTTAACCAGTAATTGACTATGTTTGAATTGTCTGTAACCATCTGGTATCAGTCTTTGCCTCTATTTCAAGGCTTCTGCTATCATCCTGTGTCTGTATTTCTTCAGCCAGTGTTTTGATTGAGAGCCTGTTGCAGGATCATGCAGTTCTGGTGTGGCTAAATTTGATAGGCTGAACTTCTTCATAAAACTGTCTTACTCTCTGACCCTCTAGTTACATGAATTTAGACTTCCACTGACTATTTTACACATTTCTGAATTATCACTTCTTTGGAACATGCCCCTGAGAAATGCAGTTAAATAAAATCTGGTCATGCGTTTTTGGAAGGTTCATGTCATCACAAGGCATTTAAGTTCCACGTTAACAAAGGAATAATCTTCCCAGTTAAAAGTACATGGCTGTTTATTATGGAAGCACTGCTAAGAGGGAAACGTGCTGTATTTTGCCCTGTGATAATTGCACCATGAAATGTGGATTATACAGGAGTATTTTTTATTCTTAAGAAAGATGTTTAAAACTAAATTCCTAAATTTATATTTTTGCACCAGAATAACTGCATTTGCATTTAGAGATGTTAAGCACTTAGCTTTTCCTGCTGAAATCAGTGAAAGTTGCTGAGTGTATTCTAATAATAGCAGTGCGGTTACGATATGAAAGAATAACACAGCATAGTGGTCTGGGCTTTAATCATTATTCAGACAGCTAGTTGGTTGTGAGAATTACATAAATCACTGGTTTTTAACCAATACCCTATTTTTAAAATAGAAGCAATGTTTACTGCTACTACAGTGCAGTTGAAGATAAAGATGGGGTGGGGGGGAAAAAAAGGGATACCACTGTTTTAGCTATCCACGGTCATAGGAGTGAATAGAGAGCCTGGCATAAATGTACTTTCTATGTTGTTCTGAAGGAATGGAGAATTTTATTCTTGCTTCTTTGTGTGAATTTTACCAAGTAACTGATAAAGATTAAGATGCTTTTATTATAACAGTTGGAACGACAGAAAAAATAGTAAAAAATAAAAAGCATACTTCTTGTCATTTTAATTTCAGGTATATAACAGAGGGGCTTTTGAAATCTTTTTTAACCAACATAAGTTTAACTTAAGCATTTTCAGGAATAAAAAAGTTATTCAGTAATCTTAATATTTTCAAATAGTTGTGGACAACTTGGAAATAGGCATACACACTTGATTTATAGGCAGTGCTAAGCAAAATGTAAAATCTTTAATGTCTGCCTTCTGTATTTTTGCTGCACTCTTAAAAATACATGATATATAAAATTGCTGTCATTCCACATAATATACTATAATAATCTCTTAGGGGTAGGAAAAGTCTGGAAAATACTGAGGATACATCCAGGCATATCAGCCATGGCCAGTAAAAAATTCAGCTCTCCATAACTTGCATTCTTATTCTTTTCACTGGTATATCACAATGACTGTTAATTCCTTTGTGTTGCCACTTAACCATGTTTTTTTCAGTATATTTCAAATCACTTCCTTCCTGATACTGAATGGCAAAGATTTATTTTCCTTAGATGTGAAATAATATTTTTACATAGCAGCACTGCACCATAAAATACAATGAGTTTTATCACCCAGTACTTCTTGAGAAGTGATTTTCAATGACTGAGGATATGAACAGAAATTTATCTAAAGCTATGAGGTTTAATACTTAAGAGAAACAAAGGATCTGGAATTTGCCCAGATACTGGGCATAAACTTAGTGGATTAACACATTACAGAGAGTAGAATTTGCTAGAATGCCTGAATTTATACCTCATTACCGTAATGTTCCTCATTCTGTTGTCAGCTTGGGGCACAAGGTTGATTATCACAATGTCTACTTCCTGCAGGGGTTGCAAATGCAATTACAGATTCTCAATGAACTGATTCACCCTGTTTAAGCCCAGTGACAACTTATTATGTAGGGCAGCAAGAGATACGATTCTAGGCCTCTTGACGAACACAAATATTCTGCATTGTGTGTAGTAAGATTGAGGTGAACAATTTTTTTGTTGTTACTGCTGACCAAACTAAAAGACTAGGGAAGTTACCAGGAACACAAATGAACAATGTTTAATTTTCCTGGATACATGAAAATTAAACTGGAAATGGATTGATGTTAAATAAAATTAATTTTAAACAGCCTTTTTTTCTCCCATAATTAAGTCAAAATAAGGAGAAAAGTACAAATAATGTGCCTTCAGGATATTAAATACTCAGAGCATGTTAATTAATTTTTGTTTGACCTGTATTCTTTTTTTATTCCTTAGGTAAATGTCTAAGAGCAAAGAGAAATATTTCAGCCATCCGAAACTATATTCCTAAATTAAGAACTGATTAACATCTTTGTGCATTCTATATGTCTACTTTTAAAAATATTCTCTTAGATTCGTTGTTTTTGGGGTTTGTTTTGTTTTGATTTCTCATTTCCATATATGAAAAGTAAAGTAACAATTTTTATTTTTCAGTCTCTTTACTGGGGCCTCAAATAATGTAAAATTTTAAGTTTAGAGAACTTTTTTGTCCTGTGAATGTTTTAAAATTACTTTCTGTGTATGTGCAAAGTGGTTTAGGTTTTTTCCCCAACAGTTAAATGTCTCTTTGTGTCACTATCCTTGGTGACATTTTAACCCATGTAGCTGTGGGGGCAAATCATGTCCACTCTATTACAGGTGTGATACTATGCTTTTTAATGAGATATATAGTATCATGTCCAGGTTTTCAGTTTACAGAATCAAAGTCACAGAACAGTTGAGGTTAAAAGAAACATCTCGAGATTGTCTACTTGAGCTTTGTGTGTCAAATCAGGACCAGCTAGATCAGGTTACTTGGGGGCACTTTCAGTGTGGTTTTAGATACTCGCAAAGATACACTCTTGGCAACCAACCTGTCCCAGTGTTTGTTCATCCTCTCAGTAAAAAAAAATATTTTTTTTTCTTATGTTTAAATGGAATTTTCCAGTTTTGCTGATTGTCTCATTACGAGAGACAATGTGAAAAGTGAAATGGCTTGCTAAAACCTTGCTAATGTTAAGATATCCATGGTTTTGCCTTCATCCACAGAGCCAGTAATATAGCAGACTGTCATGCTGATCCTTCTTAAATCCATGCTGGATTTCTTACCTTCTGTCCTTTAAGTGTTTGCATATGATTTCAAGGGTTATTTGTTCCAACATCACCCTATGAACTGAATTGAGGCTGACTAGCCCATACTTCCCTAGATCCTCCTTTTTGTCCTTAAAGACAGGAGTGACATTTCCTTTCTCCCACTCCTTGGTAATGTTCTCTAACTGCCTCGACCTTTCAAAGAAATTCAAAACTGGCCTTACAGTGATATCTGCCAGCTCTCTCTGCACTGGTGGGAATTTGTGTATGCCCAGTAGTTTGTATTTCCCAACATGATACTTCTCTTCTGGAGGTGAATATTGCTGCAGACTTATCCACTGGTTTCAGGGAGATTACATTTCTGAAGGTAGTCTTACTTGTAAATTCAAGAAAGAACACCTTGACCTTTTCATTATCTTTGTGACCATCCTGATCCATTCAACAGTAGGTCCACATTTTCCTTAATCTTTTGTTGCTGATAAACCTGCAGAAGTTCAAGCAGTCATACTTCATATTGAGTTGACTCAAGAGCTACTTGTTGATCCATGCAGGCTTCTTATCACTGTTTGATTTCTTGCTCGTCATGATGAGACATTCTTGAGCCTGGAAAAAGTGATACTGGAAAACTAATTAGCTCACCTGGTCTCCTTTCTAGTATTACCCCATGAGATTCTACCAAGAAGGTCCCAGAACAGGCCATAATTTCCTGGAGTCCTTGGTTATGGCCCTACTTTTTGACTTGTCCGTTTCCTCTCAAGATCCTGAACTCCACCATCTAATGGCCACTGCACCTGACTTTCACATTCCTAACCAGTTCTTCTGTGTTTAAATATGAGGTCCATCAGGGTGCCTCCAATACGAATTGCATGCATATGAGATGAAATACAGAATTCTGCACGTGTTAGTGGTCTAAAATTCCAGATTCCAGTCTTGAATTTAGGAAGGCAATTCTATTGGTTATTGGTCATATTGAAAATAAAGTCAGATTAGATGCCTTTTGTGGAAAATATTCATGGAGATAAAAAGGCCATAGATCTCTAACTCTGAGGTAGTGACCAACACATGGAAAATTAGGGGATTTGAGTGTAATACTCATATATAGATAGTTATGACTGTTAGAAATTAATCATAAAATCATATAAAATAGGTATGCATCTAAAAAAAAATAGTCACACACACAACAAAATCACATTTGGTGATTTTGAAGTAAGCCAAACCTTTTTTTTTTTGTATTGCCTTACCTGTGTTATAAAATTACCGTTGTTATAAAATGATGTATAGTATTATAAATTAAAGTTGTTCTTTTCTTATGGCAGAAGTCTGCCAAATTCTATACCTACTTTTTTCTTTTTTTTAAGTCTGTCACTCCGTCTCCACTTTTCTTCAAAATAACAAACAGAGCCATAGGTTTCTCAGACACTAATAAAATACACAATGCTTGGCATTCCTTGTGTTGGCTTTGCATCAGCAGTTAATTAACAAACACAATTCCCGTAGCTATTTTGCTATGTTTGATCTCCATGTGTGAAGATACTTGACAGGATAGGTGCTATACCTAGCTTGAATTTTTTTTTAATCAAAACCATCAATTTTAGTGTCAGCTTACTCAAAACACAAGGGTGGAGGAGAGTCCAATATTTGCTAAGTGGAAAAAGGCAAAAATGGTATTGGGAAAATGATTATTTTCCGAGTTTCCAGTTGGATACTACAATCAAAGGAGGCTTAAAAATAAATAAGCAAGAGAGCAGCAAGACATCTGTGTTCAAATGCACTAATGCTTCAAGCCAGTATGAATTTCACTGGGAAAAATCATAAAGCTATTTCATATTCCAGCTATAATTAGTAAACAAGATCTACTCCTAGCCCTTCCCAAACCAAACCCTAAATACTCACTGGTGTGAGAGAATATTAGCTAGGAATGAAAGGAACACGCATCCATCTATTTCCTGCTTCCAGATTTACAATTTGATTGTGGTCTGAGGTCTAATCTGTGGAAATTATTGGCTGACTGGCAAGTAGGAGCTATCGGTTTTCATGGTATAACTTTCTGATTAGTATTCAAGGTAGACTAAACCAGAAAGATTTAAAGGAAATAGTTTTCTTCTTTATATTTGAATTCTTCAAGCAAAACATTTAGAGATTTTATAAATTTTGTCATAATCTTTTACAGCAGTAGCAAACATTGATAAGGCTACTATGCCTCAGTTTAACTTTGATATTTGCATTTAATATGATGGGAAGGATAACAGCTGTTGCAAGAAGTCTCTTTCATTAGCAGAATCCACAGTAGTAACCAAAAACTATGGACTGGAAACAGCCTAAAAAGTGAGTTTATTCACATTGTTTATGAATCCCCAGTTTGTATTCCAGTCTTTCGTTTTAGGAGTGTAAATTACGGATCTTTATGTCCTCCTATTTAGAGTAAGAAGAAATATAGAAAGAAGTAGTACTACTTGCATCTGTATGGAATTTCAGAACTGCATATGTAGGATTTGGGAATATTTTCAGTTGCCCTGAGATTGGCTTGTTGGTTTTGGGTTTTGTTTGTTTGTTGTTGATTGATTATTTTTTTGAAAACTCCAGTACTTCAACAATGTATTTCAACAATTCTTAAGAGTAATGCTCCTCAGACTTTACTTCTGTGAGGTATCTAGTATGTCAATCTAGACATGAAACATATGGGCTTTTTTAATTCACTATTATTTCACAGATAAATCCATTTACAGATAAAAAGCTATCATGGGCACAGTCAGAATAAAAACATCAGAGAGGTAGTTCAAAGTTGTCTGATGTTCCATATCCAAAATAAGTCATTTATAAAAGTACCTACTGCATTTCTTTTTCCCTGGTCATCATTACACACACATACCCTCCATGTGTGATCTGCAAGACAGAGCTGAGTTCTTTAATTTTTGCAAGATCTATCCTAAACCAAGTCTATTATAGGAATATCTTCCTGTAAGATGTAGATGAGCAGAATAAGTAGGATTTGAACTGAATTGATTTGAACTGAAAATACACCAAAATAGATGTTTCAAATACTGTCTTCTCTGTATGCTTGTATCTTCAGAAATAAAGGAATATTTATGGGAATTAAGTGGTGTGCACATTACATTTTACATAGTATTGTTCAGCAAATGCACAATGTGTTACACAGAACAGCATATTGCCAAGACCTTGTATCGGTTTGTTTTCCTAATGGAATGCCCTTACTATATTGATTCGGCCAAACCCAAATGAACTGAAGGTGTCTGCCAAACTTCCCATTTAACATTGCACTCTTACTACATAATGAACAGCAAAATACAGTAAATATCGAAGAGAGTGACCTAGTCTCTTTGAATTTGAAATTTAAATGGATCTACAGGCTTGTCAGCCTTTCAACAGTTTAGTGGGATCTTAATGCCATGCCTGAGGAAGTGTCCAAATCCATATGATCTTTCGAATGGTATACTGGAGTAAAAGCAATTAGGACTGTGAGTGTTCTTGAGCTGTGAATTTCACTTTCTATTTAAATACTTGTGAATTTACTGAGAAGCCTATTTGTCTACAATTGATACATGGGGCTTAGAAAATACTTTGCTTGGAAGAGTTCTAATTATCAAATAATGGCGTACGACATTTTTTACTTAACAACTGTTTTGATGAAGATTATTTACCAGGTAGCCAATATTTTGAGTAAATCCCTTTCTTGTTTTTGTATTTTTACTGACCAAACTTTCCTGGAGAAAGAGAATGATGTGTATGTAAAGAATTTAGCTTGAGAAGTGTCGGTAGTGTGTTAGTGTGACAGGTAATGAGGCAATTTGACAGAATGTCAGAAATTAATTGAACTCGGATCACATCAGTATAGCTTTTTCAGATGAGGCTGTGTCTTCTACAATGAACAGCAGACTTACATAAGACAATATGACATGTACAATTTTAATTGGAATCTCTAATTTAAAATATTTAAACCATGTTTAGAATAATTTGTGAATCTACACAGACATTTTTATCCTATTAATTAAGTCTCTTCAGTGGATTGTATAATGACTCATTGTCAACGACATAAATTGGAAAAGTCTCTGCATATATAAATATTCAAGCAACTTTTAAAGAGAAGAGGTTTAGCTTTAGTAGAGTGTCATAACTGCACACTAGTGCATAAAATCAAGATGGAATTTTCAGAAATAACTGTTAAAATCTGTTAGCATTGTTTAAAATAATGTGTAATTTAGAAAATAGAACTTTGATTTGGCCCCACAAAAAAAAGCAAGACTAAAAAAAACCAAATCAAACCAAAAGAAAAAAATCCCAGATCATTTCAAAGATCATTGTATGATTTTGGTAACATTGTCTTATAAGTATTTAATATTAAACTTTAATGTATGGTGTTACCAGAGCATTGCTGCACATGGTAGTTCTCTTTTATAATAGGATTTAAATGAACAATCTGATAGGATGAAGTTTTAAAAGTTAAATCTCTCCTATAAAATGGAATTAAATTTTTTTTTTTAAAAAAAAAAAAAGGAGATTTAAAATGCACATCAGACTGCTATTTAATGTCCATTATGATTCACTAGCATGATTTTTATTTTCTATATTCTTTGACAAGCTTGGCTTTGAGAAATATAGGCATATAATAGCAATTCCTGCCTGCCAAATTGTTCAAATTACAAATTAAACCATGGCTATACTTAGTAATATGTAGCATAATACTATATTAAAACGCTGTAGGAAGAAGGATGGGGGGAAATTCTCCATGCATAGCAACCTGTTGCTTGATAGAATGAACTGATTTTACCTCAAAGTTACTGTCATTGCCAGTGGTAATGCAGGAAGCTGAAGCAGGACTTCTTGACTAACGAGGCAGCAGCCTCTTCTGTGGCTCACATTCCTTCTTGGTTCTCCTCTTGTTTTCACCACATCTTTTAGGGGAAAGACAATGACAGCGTGTATTTTGTGCTACTATGCAAGTAGTCTGAAATAAAAAGATACCTTGTGGAAAGCAACCACACCACTGTAATAAAAGTTAAACATTTCTTAGTAATCTTTTCTGTATCTTCGCTTTTCCAGGTTTAAAACAATGCTATTTCTTCACAGTTATTTCATTTTGTTTAAAATCATAAAGAAATACACTGATTCCAAAATGAAGGCATTTTAACAAATTAATTATCATTCATTAATTAGCTTAATCCCTTATCAGTATTACTAAACCTGCAGTATTTAAATTCTTACTGTAATCCATCCCCATCTTAATCAATTCCTGCTGAAAAGTAACTTGTTGAGATCTACGTGGAATCCCAGGCATTTCTAATACAAAGATGATATGTCCAACTTAAATAACTTTCATGTACAGAATAATCTTGTCTCTCAACCACATAACACTTTGAAAGTGGGAAAACAAAAGTGACTTTTTAATCAGTTTCTGGATAAAATCAATTTAGGATAAAACTCAATGAAAGTTATGACTTATTCCTAATGTTTTTTTACATCTCCATAATACCAGAGGAGCACATCATTAATTATGTCTTGATTTAATCTTATCGACTGTTTTGCACTTCAAAGAAACATTCTAGCAAACTTAGAATATGTAAAATCAATTTATGGACAGCTGTTAATAGCACAGAGAAACATTATGGACTTGTTTTGATTAGCTTCCTTTGACAATTTTTCAATAACTGTTTTACTAGTGAGTGCTAATAGGGATAACTAATACCTGCTTTCATGAACTTCCTTTAGTTAATTTGCGTGGTTGAGGGCTTGAATGGCATGGTCACTGGAGGTCTGCATAAAAACACTGACAACTGGAATGTTTATCTTGCATTTTCATGGTAACTCTGTCAGGTTGTCTGAGAATAATTGCAAAAGAAATACAGGTCATTAGAGAACAAACATGATGTGTCCATAATGGTTCCCCAGAAGCTGCTGGAGCTTCTACAATCAATAATCTGTCATGAAAAATGTAATTCAATATATTTTACTGAAAGACTGGACAAATCAAGCTCACTGTCTAGTGTAAATGTCATGTGCAGTAGACATGTTATCTGGCTTCCTCTTTAAAACTCTTTAAATTATTAAAGATTTAATAGTGTTATAATATTCTGAGTTGGTATTTGTACTCTTTTGAATTAGTACTCTTCTTAAAAGGACTTACAATGGTAACTAAAATAGCTGAATTAAAATATTGAGCATAACATTGTGGGATAAAGTTTAGAACATGGCATGGGATTATTTCTCCTGGTTCAGAATTTCAGTTGCCACAATAAATTTAATTTAGTTTTCCAGTATTACTTACAAATTCATTTTTGACCATTTGTTCTAAGAACTGAATGCTTCAGATGATTCTATTTAGAAAGTTTTGCTATTTCTGGATTTAGTGTTTTTTGGGTTTTTTTTTTTAATTGTAAGACATTTTAAAATTAACAGCAGTTTTAAAATGGAAATTTTCTCCACAAGATATACATAGCGATCACTCTCACAGTATCACAGCATGTCAGGGGTTGGAAGGGACCCAAAGAGATCATCCACTCCAACCACCCTGCCAGAGNTATTACTTACAAATTCATTTTTGACCATTTGTTCTAAGAACTGAATGCTTCAGATGATTCTATTTAGAAAGTTTTGCTATTTCTGGATTTAGTGGGTTTTGGGGTTTTTTTTTAATTGTAAGACATTTTAAAATTAACAGCAGTTTTAAAATGGAAATTTTCTCCACAAGATATACATAGCGATCACTCTCACAGGATCACAGCATGTCAGGGGTTGGAAGGGACCCAAAGAGATCATCCACTCCAACCACCCTGCCAGAGCACAGAGAAATGGATCCAGACAGGTCCCCAGAGAAGGAGACTCCACAGCCTCTCTGAGGAGCCTGTTGCAGTGTTCTGTGACCCTTACAGTAAAAAAGTTCTCTCTTGTGTTGAGGCGAAACCTCTTGTGCTGCAAANGGGCTGCTCTCCAGCAGATCACCTCCCAACATGTATTGGTGCAGTTTATTATTCCTCCCCAGGTGCAGGACTCTGCACTTGTCCTTGTTGAAGCTCATTAGGTTCCTCTTTACCCAGCTCTCCAGTCTGTTCAAGTCTCACTGGAAGGCCACACAGCCTGTCACCTATTCAGCTTTTGTGATTATATCTATCTTATCTATCTATCTATCTCTCTGCCTACACATATGTAAAAATTATTATTTTTGGGTTTTTTTTCATACTGCCAACACCCATTTCACCAGTAAATCTGTAAAGTTTTGTATATATCTGACTTCTAAAATTCAGTTGTACTAAGGATACACATTTTTAAATCAATAATGTAATTAAACCTACTCTATACATCCAGTACACCACTCACAAAGTAATAGATATGATTTGCTGAACTCTTATTCTTAGAGTTTTAGTAATTCTGATGTGATTTAAAAATTTTAACTAAAACATTTCAACTAGTTAAGTTTACTCATATTGTAAATGCTTGTAAAGTTGTAGACTAGTACTGTAACTTGTTAGTTTGTAATATGAAGGCACTGGTTTTGCAGCTAAGTAATTTTATGTTGGAAACCAAAAAGTGTGTCCAGTGAAAGATGATTTGTGTCAGCTGAAAATGTAGCCTGAAGCAACACTTGGTAGGTTATTACTTTAGTTATTGCAGCCTTGAAGTGTATGTTCGTAAGCCGAGGGTAAAGATGTCAAGAGCACAGTTGAGACTATCACTAATGCTTCCTAGGATCAACAGAAAACTGTTCCATGTATCTTTCTTCTGAAGTTTGTCAACTGAAGTTGAAGTCATAGTTATTTTAAAATACCAGTAATTTCTAGGAAAAAAACACTGGTTTTCTTATGTGTAACTTCCATAATTAGGAATTTGCATGCACAATTTATTCCCCTTCAAAGAACCAAGGATGTGAAAAGTTATATTTGTCACTGCACTCTGTTAAAAAAATTAATGCTAGTATTTACATACTGGTAGCACAGCATATTGTTAATTCTTTAGTACATTACTGTTATAGTAAACAATACTTACCTCTTTTCAGAGGGGGTAATCATATCTCTAATCACTAATACCTGTACTGAACTGCAGCTTCCAAATAATGGTTGTAGGCAGAAGCACAGAATTTCAGAGGGTTGATGTTGGGTAGGACCTCTGCACCTACTCATGCCGGGTCACATAGAGCTGGTTCCCCAGGACCATGTCCGAGGATGGAGACTCAGCATAACCCCTGCACTGCCTATGCAAACACTCAGTCAGTAGATTAATACAACTATTTTCTTTCATTTTAGAAAGGTTAAAATTAACAGTGGACTGATATTACATGTTCATATAAGTTTAAAAGTTTAACATATATGTCTTGCATATTTGAATTGAAGTGTGCAGATTTGGGGGGGGGGGGTGGGGGGGTGTTCTTATGACTTCTAAAAGCCATTGTATGTGACAACATATTAAAAAAAGAGATAATATAATGTGAGAATTTTCACTTTGAAATACTGTCTACAACTACCTGAAAGGAGGCTGTAGCCATGTGGGATTGGTTTCTTCTCCCAGGCAACCAGCAACAGAACAAGAGGAGAAAATCTCAAGCTGTGCCAGGGGAGGTATAAGCTGGATATTAGGAGGAAGTTCTTCACAGAGAGTGATTTGCCATTAGAATGGGCTGCCCAGGGAGGTGGTGGAGTCACTGTCCCTGGAGGTGTCCAAGAAAAGTCTGGATGAGACAGTGCCATGGTCTAGTTGATTGGCCAGGGCTGGGTGATAGGTTGGACTGGATGATCTTGGAGGTCTCTTCTAACCTGGCTTATTCTATGATTCTATGATTCTATACTCTAGGATGATACACTGGATTTAACATGCCTCATGGGCTGAAATAATACTATTTCATTCATATTTTTAAATAGGTATGTCAGACTGCATAAATATGTCCATTGTTGACATGTGGGTTTATTCTAGATAAACTGGAAATCTGTATCTGTGTTCAAAATTTTTAAGTACTAAATCACTACATCTAATTAGTGGATGTACCTTTTGAAAGATGTACCTTTATTTGCAGCGTTTTTCATGCATGTATGATGATCTATTTTCTTACATACTTAAAAAGGAAAAGGATTGGATGTTTACTTTGAACTGTCAATGGCTTGTTTTCTCCTGCTCCACATTTGAAATCTTCACCCATGTCTCACTGCATTTCACAGGTGAAGAACATTGTTGCGCTCAAAGAAGTTATGCTTGCTTAATCTAAGTCTCCTACTGCTAAACATTGTGAGGCTGAAGAGGAATCTGGAAAATATTACACAGACCTGTTAGTACTGCAGGGGCCACATTTTTTAGGTTATATTCTTCCTGTAGTATAGTTCTTTAAAAGCATTGAGGTGGAATAACAAATCGATTATATTTCCTGATAACTCTGTTAATTGCCATGAGAGACGCTGCAGTGTACAGTTCACTGAACTTACTGAATATGGACACAAGCTTCTGGGACAGAACCTGGAAAGCATGAGCAGCAAATTGCAAGAACCACAATGTTTTTTTATTAACTTGCTTTGGTGCTGAAAACCATCACACACTACTTTATCTTCTTTTCCAACCCAGAACACTGTCCTTAATTTCAGACATAATTGTACAGTTTACTTTATATGGGTCCATGAATGACTATCCTTGTTGGATATGCTGTGAGATAGCTTGTCTATAAATCTAGAAGATGTTGTTTGATACTGAATGTAGTGTAGACAAGAAAAGTGACAGTTCTCGATTCAGGTCAGTACTGCTTAAAAGTAGTTATGCTGAAATAATATAAGACATTTGTTTTACAAGTTTAAATTGTGCATGTAGAGCATGCACACATAAGAGCTTCCAAAACAGCCCAACAATTCATGAAAGTTTTAAAACAACTTGCTTATATACAGATTCATAATGTTTTCATGTATGTACATACAGGTTTTGAAATTATTATTTATACAGTACATAAGCATCTTCTAGTGCTTTGTGTGTCCTAAAACAGAAACACGAACTTTAAAGCACGTGGTTTGATACTAAGCACTTGGTGTTGTGCTCCTTTTAGCATTTGTAAACTTTATTATCACAGTCATAGTGATACTACAAGTTCATGGTATTACCACTTCCTTCATGCTCCAGTTACTATTCCTTTTTAGATTCAATAATTTTATAGAAACATGAAATGTGATATGTCAGCTTCTGGGCAGGATTTCTAAATCTGGTCTAAATTTATATAACTTGCAGAAATTATAGTTAGGCTTTAGAAACTACTGTGAGATCAAATGAAAATAGAAAGTGAAGCTCAGGAAGGCTATATGAAAGGATGAATGTAATAAAAGAAAGAAGGTTCTAAAATCCATAGAATTAGACTGAAAGGTTTGTATTGGGATTTTGGATTAGGATTCCTCTTCATTTTTATCAAGATTGCCCTTACATATTTCTGCTGTTACAATTCCTAAGTCTAATCCCTTTATATATCATACACATGTAACCAGTACAGTCTCACCTGAAAAGTTGCTTTATATACTCCGTGTTTCAATTATGTCATTACAGGCACAAGCAGTTTTCTTTGCTTATCTTATAGTTCTGTTTTCCCTAGGAGAAAAGAGTATTGGCTATTTTTATGTGTTATCCTACTTCCTTGGGACACTGTCTGTATAATCCTACATCATTTCCACTCTTAATGATCAAGAGAAAAGTGAACCCTCTTATGCAGACATTTCAGGTCCGTGGTAGAGGTAGAACAACTTCAGCTTTAACCTTTATTCAGTACTTAGACATTAAGTTGGGAAGGATTTTTTTTTTTTTTAAAGACAGATGAGATGACATTTTGAGAATGACAAGTGGACGCAGGTGAGAATTAACTTCTATTTATTATTTGGAACATATAAGAACTGTTTACATTTGACGTGTTTTGATAACAGCTTGAAACTAAACACTTCAGTCTTTCAGTTGCAAAATTTGGAAACAGACTAGGATCCAGGTGATAGTTCAAGCCAGCTTCATCTGGGATATATATTCAACTGGGAAAGATTATTGATGTAAAATGGGCCTTTGGACACAGAATGGCCAATCGGAAAGGGAATTAGCCAAGCTCGACCATCTTAAGTGAAGCTATAGGTTTGTTTTACCCTTTTCAGGGCAGAACACAGGCCTTGCACAAGGCGTACACAAGCTGAGCATGTATAGCTTGTTTACCATAGGATGCAAACAAGTCTGGGCAGGCCAGAGTCCTTAGATTCTGGCTCCAGGTTCCTTGTCCTCTTTCCTGTGGTTGCTTCTCCCCAGGTCTGCATAAACAACTTCATTTTGCCATTTTGTTGTTAGAGTCAAGCAACACTGGCATTGAGATACAGCACACAGAGACTATGGAATAAAATGGTCAGGTTTTCTTTCAAATCGGTACAATATTCAGAGCTCTGGAGTAAACTGCACAATATTGTTGCTATTGAATGCTGCAGAGGGAGCCGTCCGGGCCGTGTAGACAGTGCGGAGCAGAGTGGCAGTGAGAGGCTGGAGAAACGGACCGTGCGGAGCTGGTGGTCGGTGTGGGCAGTGCAGAGTGGAGACAGCAGCACGACAGGGGCGGCTGGGTGGGCATAGCAGAGCAGAACCGTTGGGCAGGCTGCCGTTCCCCCATCGCTCCTTGTGAGGCAGGGCCGGTGCCCCCAGAGCTGTGCAGCGTGCAGTGCGCACATTGACCTTTCAGTGGCGCTGTTGCAGTGCTTTTAAGCCACGAAGTGAGGCCATGTCATATCCTGTTTTGAAGCAATAAAGCAATTGGGATTCCACAGTTGGTTACCCTATCAGCACCTATGCCATATCAGTCTCACCTGGGAGAGCTGCTGGCTCCCAGTTCCTGGCTGATGGCTCAGCTGTCCTGGCATTTCCTTGCCTCAGGAAAATCTTCTGTGCCCAGGGATCTGCCACTCCACTCCAGGCTGGGCCTGCTCGTTCCAAGCAACTCTGGAGCAATTTTTTCAGTCACTGACCAGTCCTGAAAACAACGTGGAACAGTGTCAGCTGTAGAATATGTAGGTAAGTCTCTTGAGGAGAGGTTTATTACCATGTATAGTATGATGTGTTTTGAAAGGGGAGACTTTTTTTTTCTTTTTTTTCCTGAGGAACAGAAATAACTAACTTATGTATACAAGGTGTGTTTCCTTAATTTTCTATACTACCTTATTATGTTTATGAATAACTAAGGTCTTAAAAGACATTTATGAATCACTGAGTATATTCTTCTTCTTGGGCCTTATGTCTGCTTTTGGTATTTTCTTCCATAATGGTGTCCACAGCAAAAATGTATCCAGAAATGCTTCCTTCTGTGGCAGGTGTTTCCAATATCAGTGATAAATTCAGTATAATCAATATTTTTAAAGTAGTAGTAGAATACTGTAGTATTGATAGCGTTGAACAGATGGGGTAGAGTGAAATTAAAACTGTTCATCCTTTGTGGTTATAGTGAGTGTTAGAACTTATTAGTTGGATTGTGAGAACATTCATAATTTTTAGTTGTGTGTGGATAATCATCTTCTGACAGTCATCTTCTTGTTCAGTATTCTTGTGAGTTACTTTTCTTTTATAGACTCAAGTTTAAAAGCTATCAGTAATGACAACTATTTTGTGTATGAATACCTATTATTCATTGGCTTCCCTAACTATACAGAAATGAGAAAAAGAAAAAGGAGAATAGTACTGTGATGAGGGGTAACAATTGGCTTTGAGTGATAATTGTGTCAGCCTGAGTCAAATAAGTTTGAAAGATTCCACCCCTTCTGGCCCTGTTTGTAATGAAGCAGAAACAGTCCCAAAGCACAGCACCTGAGCCTTCCTTCAAAGCCAAGTAGAAGGAGCCCACTATGCTATGTAGAGAGCACTAGAACCGCAATGGCAGTAGTTGGGTCCAAGGCACGTTTTGGGAGTTTGTGATGCGAGGAACAGTTTTTAGAAGTGCCACATGGCTTGTGAACTATATTTGAAAGAGTACTGACAACTGCTATGCAAAAACTAAAAGCCCCCCAAATACCTGAAATATTTATTGAATGAGTGGCAGTCAAAGGCAGAACAACACTGTTTACAACTGTAGCATGTATTCAGCCAAATTACATTTGCAAATGAGTGTTTGGAAGCTATAGACCTAAAAATAAAATAACTTAATGGGTTGAAATCGTTTTTTGCTAAGGAAAAATGTATCTATGCCAGCAGCTTGTATATGAAGTTACAGCCTGTTTCAACCCAATGCATTTCAAAATGACCAAGATATTAAACTCACAAACAAGGTTGTCAGACAACAAATCAAGCCACAAATTAGCCTTCTAATCTGGTTACAGCTGCCAAAGTACAACTGACAATTGATTTGCTGTTTGCCATCCAGCACAAAAGGTCATATTTTCTTTTTGATGAGAGTCAATGAGTGCATCAAATGTAGAGAAGCGCATGTGCTCCATACTCCATTACAAATAGTCCTAAATTACTAGGGTCATTATCTGTATGAATAAGCTTACTACTAGCAAAGTGCAAAACAGAGTGTATACATAACTCTTCGTCATTTATTCACTTGCAGGAAACATGTATTCTTTTCTCAGCAAGTATGTGATGTTTGAGATCATTCAATGTGGTAGCTTTCGTGACTGCTACAAAAGTAAATATTTTCAGAAACTACTTTGGTAGAGTGTCAGGAAGTACTAATAGAGTACTGTATTTATTTCTAGCATTAACCTTTGTAGTTAACCTTAAATTTTGCACAGTACCTCTGTTATGAACTAAATCAACTTTTCTGAGCTTGGTAGAGTTAGGTAACAGGTGAACTTGATGATCTTAGAGGTCTTTTCCAACCCGAACAGTTCTATTATTCCATACATGATTTTTCACTTGCTATGAACTGATTGTAATACTTCTTGCTTCAAGGGTTACTTGTGTTGTTTGGGTCTTTCAAACAGAGCAAGGAATTTAAAAAAA
The DNA here is from genome assembly GCA_013396675.1 of Eubucco bourcierii. Classification (NCBI taxonomy): domain Eukaryota; kingdom Metazoa; phylum Chordata; class Aves; order Piciformes; family Ramphastidae; genus Eubucco; species Eubucco bourcierii. The sequence continues at coordinate 975,618 of VWZE01024400.1, read as the reverse complement.
ATCTTGACAACTCTTCAATTAATGGCAGTAATGTTGTGTGAGGGAGTAATTTATATTACCTGTCTTGAAAAAAAGGGCATTAGGAAAATATTTCTGTAGAACACTATGGTAAACCTGTATCCCACTCATAAAAGGAATGCTCTCAGGTTAAGACAGAACAAATATAGGAAAGCATTCCTTTTTTTTTTTTTTTTTAACTCTATGACTATGGAAATAACATTGGAAAATTAGCTGTAGGGAGACTAGGTAGAAACTGGTGAAAATTTAGTTTCTCACTGAACTTCTACCTCATTGAATTTCCCTGATGGAAAAAAAAGTCAACAAAAGAGTGTCTGTTAATAGAAACCTAATTAGAAAAAAAAAATAAATTGAGGCACGGTCAAAATGCATGGTTTATAAAAATAAGAAATAGAAGATCATGAAGAAGTGTTTCCAGGATAAATCACTGAAAAAACAATGAATTGTTTTCTTTCAAATATTCTAAGAATAAATTAATGCTTCCAGACTAAATTATTAGACTCTATGTAGTACTTGCTCATTTAGTTGGTTGGGTTTAGGATTATCATAGAATCAACCAGGTTGGAAGAGACCTCCAAGATCATCCATTCCAACCTATCACCCAACCCTAGCCAATCAACTAGACCATGGCACTAAGTGCCTCATCCAGTCTTTTCTTGAACACTTCCAGGGATGGCAACTTCACCACTTCCCTAGGCAGCCCATTCCAGTAACAAATCACTCTCTCTGTGAAGAACTTTCTCCTACTATCCAGCCTAGACCTCCCTTGGCACAACTTGAGACTGTGTCCTCTTTTTCTGTTGCTGATTGCCTGGGAGAAGAGACCAACCCCTGCCTGGGTACAACCTCCTTTCATGTAGTTGCAGACAGCAATGAGGTCAATGTCTTGTTTTAAAAACAAGTTATAGAATCTCAAAGACAATGGCTTATGAAAGAAATGCTGACCATTTTAGCTACTACAGCACAAATACTACTGTTATATTAATAGATTGTAGAACAATCAGCTGTCTGAACAAGGCAGTTTGAGAGGAATGGTATGCTATTTAAAGCAGGAAGAAAAATGCATGATGATATGCACAGATATATTTCCTTTTTTTTTTACATTGTTTTTTCAGTATTAATTTACATAATTGAATTTCAAGGGAAAAAAATTAGAACATTTTTCAAAATGTTATTATTTGTTACTATATTATTTTTCTAAAAATGATCACAAGTAATAATGTATTCTGCTCTTATTTGTAATTACCTGCACATCACTCCTTAGCCCTACAGGCTTTGGAACAGTGAAATAAATACCTGTTACTTTTGTAATAATTAGGGCATAAGTGAATGCATGATTTGTTTGGTAGACAATTTCATATGAATTTTGTTAAAAATAAGAGAACAAAAATATGATTATTAGCGAAGTGAACATCTGAGATAACATATATCCTTCTGTGTAAATGTACTTTACATTTTGCCTGGAGAAGAGAAGGCTTCGAGGGGACCTGGTAGTAGCCTTCCAGTATCTGAAGGGGGCCTACAGGAAGGCTGGGGAAGGATTATTTACAAGGTCCTGCAATGACAGGACAAGGGGCAATGGGCTTAAACTGGCAGAGGGGAGATTTAGACTAGATGTTAGGAGGAAGTTCTTTACAGTAAGGGTGGTGAGGTACTGGGACAGGTTGCCCAGGGAGGTTGTGGCTGCTCCCTCCCTGGATGTGTTCAAGGCCAGATTGGATGAGGCCTTGAGTGAGCTGTACTAGTGGGAGGTGTCCCTGCCTATGGCAGGGGGTTGGAACTAGATGATCCTTGAGGTCCCTTCCAACCTTACCATTCTATGATTCTATACTTCAAGAAAACCCTGAGAAAAAACTGGGATAAAAACTTCCAAGGGACTGGAAAATAATGTAGATATGAGGTAAGAAACTGTGCAGAGAATGTGAAACGCAAATAGTTGGAATCTAGTGGATTAATAGAACAAAGATTGTGGCAGTGAAATTCAAAACAAATAGTGATGTTAGGTCACAGTAAGTGGCAAAAAAAAGTTATGCTCATGTGAGTAACAAAGCAATAGCCTGTTGCTTCAGTTAACTCTAAACAAGAGATCATAGAATAAGGAAATCAATATTTACCCTTGAAATACACAGCTCAGGAATATTATTAACAAAGATTCACCTCTGCTACGTTAACATCGGGTCCATATATGTTATATGATAGGTAGCACATTACATTACCTATGGTAAAAACTCATGAAATAGTACAAAAGTTTTGAACTTTTAACAACAGCAACTGGTTTTGAAGTGTGTTAGTAACTGTTTCTGTTTGCCAAGTGGTGTATAAAGAGTATCTTAGCTTGTGTGAAGTCTAGAGTTCCTTGTTAATCTATGTTCACAGGAAACATTCCCTCTATGTTCACCTTCCACTCAACAGGATTATGGGGTTTTCTTCTTGATACTGACATGGAAAGTTCAATGGGCTCCTGTCCCCCTGCAGTTTTTTCCAGAGATATCTTGTTACTATGATCAATTGTGTTTCAGAGCACTACATTGTTTAGGAAAGTAATTTTCCTTTTTAAAATGTTTTTCTCCTCCTATTTATTACATTGAATGTACAATAGAAACAAGTGTTCATTGTTTTGAATTTGGACTTTCGGTCATTAATTTAGTCCCTGGTTCTGCATGAGCACGGACATTTTGCCTTCATATAGAATTTATATGATCTTGGACATAGAGTGGTATATTTTTATATTATTTTGCTTCTATTTCCTGAATCTATGAGATCATATTATGCTTCTTCTCTTTCTTTTTCTCTCCTTCTATCTCCCTCTTTATCTTTCTCTCCATCAAATTATTAATCAAGAACCATATTTGAAAATTGTAGCATATTTTTAGTAAGTAAATCTACCTAACACAATGTAAGTAATGAGATAAGGACCTTCATTATTGATGGAGCAAAATAAGTGTTTAATTGTATGTGACATGTGAAGTGAATGGTGGAAATGATGGGAGCTTTTTGACTTACAGGTAGGGTTTCATTCAATAGCGTGACATTGCTCCGGCATAAAGCCAGCTTCCAATTACTAAATATTCAGTGTAAGTAAGACTCTTTTTTTTTTTTTTTTTTTTTTTTNTTTTTTTTTTTTTTTTTTTTTTTTCTGGTGAGTAGGACCTTTTATAGAACTTCTTGTGTTCGCAAGGAAAGATTTGCGGTCAGAAGTATATCTTACATGAAAAAAAAAATCCTACTTTAGACAAAAAGTGTCAAAAGAAAATATTTTTCAGATACTTAAAGAGTATCAGTAAGGAAGGTAGTAAATTTGGGGGGTGATAGTGGGGATGTGTGTGTAAGATGACAAATAATAAACTGAAATATGACTTCATCTCTGTAGTGTGGGAAACCTTGTGTTTTTGAGGATTAGTAAAGGCTTGGAATAATTCAGAATCTCCACTGTGGGAGTTTTGTGTAGAAGTTCACCTAACTGTTCATTTGAAATATTTTAGTTTGTCTAATGTAATGGGGAAAAAAAAAATTCAAACTATGTTGAGACAAATAGAAATTGAAATCCTCTTACTTAAGTAACTTTTCAATGTCATTGGCAAACAGGTGGATGAAAAGCAATGGTAGAAGGAATGGGGAAGAAACTATTAAACTTCTCTTACCATAGAGCAGTAGTTATCACACTATTCCATATTAATTCTATGTATTAAAAGAACTCCGATTTGCAGTTATGTTTGATGTCCTGACATTGCTGTAAACAGTTCTCACATCTCTTTATTAAGATGGGTGCTATGATCCTCCATTCAGCAACTCGTGGGGTGAAAGAGGTGCTGCATCCTACAAGCTTTGAATGCACGCATAGTTGGTCGGACTAGGAAAATGGTTAAGAAATTCTGGTTTAACAGCAGTGACACAATGAGAAGTGGCTCCTAGTAAAATGTACATTTCATAGAGTTACGTGTTTCGAGAAACAGTGCAACAGAGATACAATGGATGTTTCCCCTTTTGTGCTTGGTATTTTATTAGAGGCTTTTACAACTCAGACTCAGTTATTTTTTAAAAAGTGTTTTAAATGTACAATATGTGATAAATAATAGGGCCAAGTGTAAAATAGATGAAAAAAATCTTTCTGCAGTAGTTTTGAATGGTATATTAACTTACACAATCAGGACTTTTGTTGTGAAGTAGACCTCATTTGATTCAGTTATAACTTTCTAAAGGAAAAGTTGTTATAGTATTGTGTCTCTCCTGTAATAGGGTGAAATCAAATACATTTCACACTGATACATATATTCTAGGATTGTGAGATGAGTTGCCCATGAAACTCAGTGAAGGTATAAACACCTATACGTTCATATATTTTTCACTATAAATAATACGTTGTTAAATAAATCATTCAGTAGTTTCCACAAGAGATTTATGTTAAAGTTCTTAAGCAAATGCCTTTTCACATACTGCCAGTCATGGCAAAGTTTTTTAATATTACATGATTTATGGCCAAATCTCCGTTTCCTTAAGGGAAAGAAAAAGAAGGAAAGACTGTTTCACAGCTACCAACCTGCTCTTCTCTTTGTTCTTCATCCTTTGCACTTCTCAGCAGGATTTATATTTCAAGATAAGAGGACTTTCTCTGATTCCATAGCAGGTTTCAAAGGCAAGCCTATAGACTTCTACTGCTTCTGATTCCCAAACTTAAAAAATCTAGAATCCATCATACCTGAAGATCTAGTAGCTATTTACCTTATTGGTTTCCTGACCTGAATGCAGTTTTTGTTTGAACGTTCCAAAACCTTAAAAGTTCCAGAATATAATGCTTATTTAAATAAAACTGAAACATTAAAAAGAATAAAAATGTAAATGATGTGATGAGCTAGAGCATACATTTCTACTCTTGTTGTTGTTTTTCTAAAGGATCAAAGTTCTTTGACTGTTTTGGGGTGAAGAAAGAAAACAAAAATTATGACTATGCTTTTCATTCAGAACTTTTAATCAGATTTACGTTGTGTAATTTATGGCAGAATGTTGTCCAAGGAATGAATATAATCCTTCGAAAAATATTTTTAGTTGTTTCAAACAAGTGAATGAGAAGGGTTTCAGTCTTCAAACTCTGTGTCCTGGGTTAACACAGCCCAGTCTCACAAACCCTCCTCCCCACACACAGAGGAAAGGGAAAATAACAAAAAGCCCTCGGGCTTGAGGTAAGGAATTTAATGAGGTGATAAGATACACAATTACCTTAGCTTATTTGCAGAAAAATACAAAAGCAGCAGCAGGATCCAGTGACCTGTGCTCCACACCCTCCACAGAAACCCCACCCCCAAGGAGCCCAACAGAAACGACCAACACCCCAAAACCAGAAACTAAAAGCAGCAACCAGAACAGGAGGGCTGTTACGTTACAATCTGAACTTCAAACCGCATGATAGTCTCCTCCAGCCCACATTTTCTGGCTTCATGGCAGCATGGTATTGAATATCATCAGCAGATTCAACTCAAACTGTGACAAACTGATAATGCTGCTCTTGTCTTAAAAGTTGGTAATGATCCACGATGATTACTTTATATATAGAGTACATAAGGATCTTTATAATGTAATTCTAAAAATTTTATTGGTGTACATATGCAAACAAAAACAATACTGGCACATCTGCAGTCAGTTCCACTTAATGTCTTACAAATACAGTGCTTTCTACAGTTTGTCATATCTGAATAATTAAAACTAGTCTAATGGGTGAATACTTAATTTGAGAAATTTGTAATATCTTGCAAACAGTCTCATTACTTCAGTGCCATAATAGACTCCATTTTTGCTATCACTTGCTTGCAGTTTTATCATACAACTCCAAATTTTGTACTGGAGGAACAAAACGGAAGCCAGAGCTCAAGAAGATAAGTGTGTGACCTGAAACACTGTCATTAGAAAAGATACTACTTTATAGAAAGTGTTAATACAATATTTTGAAACATTGTCAAAAGCATAGAGAGGGACTTAATTTGCACTATTTTTCCTAGCAACTTAGTAGAAATATTAGTTGCAGCTAAATAATTCACCAAAACATATCTCCATTTACAACTCTACCAATGGAATTTATATAATGAATTTTGCAGGACTTCATCTCAACTGTTTCATCTACAATACAAGATAATGATGTTGATCTTTTAATGTTTCTTTAGTTGCTTAAAGTATGAATTGCATAAATTCTTGAACATTATTATTTTGGTTTGTATCATTATGCCTTACAGAGATTTGAAAGTGAAGTTCAAATCTTCAGCAGATGCAAAGTTTCCTCTTAATACTCAAAAGCCCTGCATTCTTTGATACAGATTTTGTGGAATCACACTTCTGGTTGTTGTTACTTTTGATACTTAAACTGTCTAATGTCTAACAAGAATAATTTGATTCCTCCTGAAACAGGATTTATAGCACTCAAAGTTTTCCAGAAGTGCTACTGGAATTTTATTGCTTTCACTTCTAAGTGTTTGCTGGGTTTTTTTTTTTTGGTTAACATGCATATTTCACATTTACTGACATGTCACAAGACAGAAATTTAATTTCAAGTCAGTTCTTGTAAAAGTCTGTATAGAACTTGGACACTTTTATATTAAGTTTTGGTGCCCATGTTTAGTTTTCTATTAACAAATTGTAATAGTGCAAAATTAAAATCAAACACAGAAGTTATTTTAAATTAAGTGTGTTTCAGGATTGTTCTGTGTTGTGTGCTCCCCCCTCCCCGGTGTTTGTTTGTTTTGTGAGATCTTTTTGTTTGGTTTTTTTGTGGTGGTGGTGCTGCTGTTGCTTTTTTTCATGGTGAAATAACCAAAACATTGTTTTAACACAGTCTCTGTATCTGTATTATGTTTTCATACTGTATTCCAGTGTGTTACTTCTCTAGTATCACCACTGTTTTATCACTGTGCATTTCACACACAACTTCATGAAAACATTGCCACCAGTAGCACTGATTTGTATTTTCTACATCTTATTATTACTTTTCATCTTCTTATGGTGGAACCTTTAGTAACATTATCAGGAGCAGAGCAGAGTAGAGCTGTGACAGCAGAGGGGTGATTCTCAGCAGTACTGTCTGTGATCCAGGCAAACCTGCACTTCTACATTGTTGTAACAGGCTGGACTGGCAAATGGAAAGATAAGGTATCTATTTCCATTGGTAGTCTTTCAAATTACGTTTTTGAATGCAGGTAGTTATTAACTAAATTATGGGCAATAGTTGTTATCAAATGTAGAATAGTTTTATTTTTTCTTAAAACATCAGACTAACCTAGCTACTAAACTGTTGGTTGCTTTGGTTTGGTTTTGGGGGTTTTTTTCAGATTGCCTTACTGCTATTGGCATTCAGTATGTTCTCAACATTTGTCTCCCTTTTTAATGGAAAATCACTGCTGCTTGTTAATTATTTTTGCTACTGATGGAAGCAGAGTGATTTACTGTCCTTGAGGTAGAGAATCCCATTTTTCAGTAATTTGATCAGTGGTCACACAGTCTTACTTTCAGATTCTTGCCTTACATTCAGATTTCAGCTATCTGTAACTAGATGTCTTGGTTAGAATTTTTTCCGCAAATGCCTGGAAAGTTTTCTTGTTACAGGTCAGGTAATCGCAATTATGTTGCATCTTAAGCCAACTAGTGTCTCTGAATTTCATTCAAAGAACTGGAATTAGTGGCTAACACTAGATAGCTATGTCAGTATGGGTAGGTTTTATTTCAAAATTAATAGAGCTCTTTTATATTAATATATTTAATCTCACCACAACTTATTTTGAATCAGGTTCTTTCCATGATCATGAAAAACACTACAGAGATGAAAACAGAGGCAATCTAGAACGCTTAAGAAATAACTGGCAAAATACAACAAACGTTAAACTATTAGAACTGGAGAGAGGTCTTTAAAATCGATTATACCTCTTGCCCACTACAGGGACTTAAGGAGCTCCTTTCTGCTTAAGGCAGAAGGCACTTGGATTCAATTACAAAGAGGCTTTAACTATTTACTCACAAAATACTTTCTCTGGCTAAGCTAGTGTTTCCAGACAGTATCCAAACACTTGCAGAGAGTTCTGTTGGTCATTGAGGCTTCCAGATCTTCTCAGGCTCTAACAGGGTGCTGGGATTAGGCAGATGATCTCTAACCTGATCCTGGTTCCTCACTGACTCCAGACTTGGCACAGAGGTTTGCAGAGGTGCAGGCAGGATGTCTTGCAGACGGGCACAATGTCAGTGGCACTTCTCACCATGTCATGAGGCAGTTAATGCTAATCCTCAATCCCCAATAAACTTGAGGCACAACAAGTTTCCAAGTAGACAAACCCAAAGAGAGCAATGAGGCAGAAGCATATTGTCTTTACCCCGTTTATCAGAGAGGAGACTAAATGGCACCAAGCCTTTGTTTTCATTTCCTGCCCTTGCCCTGCAGAAGAGGAGGGAAACAGGGAAACAGGTGTGGACAAACCAGGACAAATTTTGGCTTTCCATGACAATAGAAACACATCACCAGTTCCTGCAGGAATCCTGTGGACTCCTATGTGACATAAAGACCCTCCAGCTGGTGTCACTAGAAGACATCACCTCTGCACGCTTTTCTTGTCTTCCAGCGGAGTTGGAACAGGACAGCAATAAGATCCCAATCTAAAAATTACTCCCTGAAGAGCATTTGGGTGTACCAATGGCACTACGTCTTGCAGAAATTATTTTGTTTCTGGTCACACCGATATTGCAGCTAGATGCATCTGTGCTTTCTGTGCAGGTTTCTCTAAGTGATTTGAAGCTCTGCATTGCTAGGGCTTCTGTTTCCGAGAAGACAATTTTACCTTAATTAGGTTAAAACGCTCTTTGACATACAAACAGCATTTGTTTGTTTCTGAAGGAAAAACACCTCTGTTTTTTAATGAACTGAACAAGTTAACCCTTTGTGTTTGCTTTGTCATTCTAACACTTTTTTTTTTACACCCTTCAATTGCTTTCATGTGTTTTATTTTTCTGGTTATCTAGATTTATAATATTAATACTAGGTATGCATACAGTATTAACGTGTTAGTGTCACAACTTTTCTTTGTACTGGTTAAGCATATCCTTTTTTTTTTTTTTTCAGTTTTACTGCAGTTTTCTGTACATGATTAGCATTAATCTGAGTTTCAAAAATCACTACTTTCCAGGGCATGAACACCTATACATTTAATACACATTATTCTTCTTCTGATTGTTTCTTTTCCATCATTTATTTTTATGATTCATTGTTTCTTTCCTTGTCTGCTTCAAGCATTGTATTTGATAACAGATTGTTGATGGAGAATGCATATTGAATTGCCTAGATCTTGTAGTTTAATTGTGATTTAATCCCACAAAACTATGCTAAAGGTGTTGCTTTTGTTCATGACAACTCTGATTTGGCATCTGTCAGTGCTGAATTCATTTCATTTTTATCTTGCTCAGGATTGGTTTTGATTTTACGACTGCTATTATTAAGTTCATTCTTCAGAAATAGTTTGCTTCATCAGACAAGATGTAATTTTATTTAAGAAATCAGCTTTTAATACAGTTATCTGATTAGAGATTCTCTGTAGAAAAGCTTCTGCAGTCTGTGTCAGGACTTTGTATAATGAGAATACTGTTTTTAAGATACATGTTAGAGGGCCGTGAGTTTAGGTGTAATTTATCTGCTTTTAATTTCGGTTTCCTTTGTTTTTAAAAAAACCTGCATTGTAACTTTAAAGAAAATACATAGAATTCAGATGTTGGAGTTTCATTTGATGCTCTTACTGAGGTTTTGCTCTTATCTGCAGTATACAAGTGAATCATCGATTTTTCTTTTTCAAAATACAGAGGTCACAGAAGTTGAGCTAGAGTGTTATTTCCATAAAAATATGTACGAAACAAAATTGAGGTCCGTATAAATGTTGGGGTTTTTTTTTCCTGGAAGCTCTTAGGCAGTCATCCTTTCAATGAAGAAACTACTCTGTGTGCTTTCTCATGAGAAAACATCTTATATGTAGGCTTTGAAGACATCCCTTCACAATCATTATTAATTTAAAAGTATCACATGCAAGAATTTGGCAAACGATTTCAGGTAATGAGTAAATGAGAGGAAATCATGATCTGCTTGTCTGTTGGGTGAAAAATTGAAAAATGGCCTCAATTTGCTCAGTAAATTATTCATCAAAAGTTACTCATTCATTGCTAACAAAAATGCTGTCTGCAAACTTTTTGTCTATTTGATGTTTCATATTCAAGAGAAAGCTGTTCCTTCAGCTGTCCTACAGAAAGACTCTTAAAGAAAAAAATCTCTCAGTGGAAAACGAAACATTTACTCTTCCATTCCACAAATAAAGAGAATGTTCCAAATACAATACATTCCCAATCGTAAAGGGGAGGGGGAAACAATAGTGAAGAATCTGTCAATAGTGAAGAATCTGTCAATACGAGAGTAGAAACCAGAAAAGTACTTGGTGACATATAGAAAATAATGAAGTGTGTGTGTGTTATATCTTCCCAGTGTTTTAGCTTATTTGTTCCTATTTACTAATGCTTTGGAAATACAGTTACCTCTGGGGAAAAGATTTTGGAGTGATTAACATATCTTCCTTACTCAGTGTATTTTCCCAGCATGGCTTTGAACAGTATTAGAAGAAAAGTAGCAAGGAGAATTAGCAATTAAATAACTGTCATTGTCATCAAAGCCAGTTGAATGTTTGGAGTAGAACGATGATAAGAGAGACTTAATTATATCAGAAGAGAATTTCCAGGCTCGCAAAGTATGGATCTTCTCCGAAGGGATCAAATGTGGCTTAAAAAAAAAATAGTTGACAGGAGCTGGTACATGTTGTGTGTACCACAGCTTTCTAATGATTTCCTAAGATGAAAAAACAAACAAGAACAGAATAAAACAGGGAGAAATAAATTAATGTTTGGAGCAGTTTACACATCTAAGCAGGGAAACTGAACTGTTACAGAAGTTATCAGGATGGACAAGAAGTCAAACAATGTTGATGTATTTTCTTCCCTGCATTTAGAAAAAAATCCTAGAACATTGCTATAAACAGAGCTAACACAAAAATGTTTTCAAGAATCTTCATGTGATTACTACCTGAACCGCAGAGCTAAACTATGTGAAAACAAACTATGAATGTTGCATAAATTAATTTCCTTAATTCCAAAGAGTACATATATTTTAATGCTGTCATCATGAAGCTTCCCGTGTTCATTTATCTCAAGTTACTGCTAAATCAGTGACAATTTAGTGTCACAATAAAAAGGGACATTTATTTTTTTTTAAATAGACATCTATGACTAAGATGACATTTAAAACAGGCAATGCAATGCATTAAAATGTATCTTATTTTGAACTTGAGATGATATATCCAAGAAACGTGTCAGTGTGTTCAACATTTGAGTATGCCAATGCTAGCTTTTGTTGCTACGTGTTTTGCTAAGTCAAGACAATGATGTCATACCATCTATTTGCTACTGTAACTGTTTCTATTAAATACAGGAATTCCTAAACAAATAAAGTAGACTGTTTGATGAGCATGGTACTCATGAGCATCTTTACATTTTGAACATGAGGTGGACACCAAGGCTTCACAAGGTATGCAAGTATTTTGAAAACTAAGAATGTAACTCTGATCTTTCTAGACAGTTGATAGGAAGGAATGATAATAAAACAAAGACAGAGTGCCCTGCAAGTTCTTATTTGGACTTGAAAAGTTGTAAAATACATTAATTTTCATAGTGGAACGCTTACTTGAAGTAAACCAGTCTCAAGTTCGTATGATTCGACTGTTAGTTTTAGACAAAATCTGGGGATGGGGTAAAAATTATAGAGAACCAGAAACAAAGACATATACTTGCATATGGTGTTACTGCTTTATAAAAAAGTTTTAATATCTTTTTTAAATGGATTAAAAATGTTTCCATCATATTAACTTGGAAAAGGATAAATGTATTAATCAGAAGATAAAAGATTGACTGATAGGTGAATCCTCTTATCCATTCTTTCAAAGTCTGAAGGTCAAAGTGAAGCAGTTAGGCTGAAATAAAAATTGGAAAGTTAACTAGTAATATCTTTCAGGAATCATCCTATTATAGCAGAAGCAGATGGGACTGGTTATGAGATATTAAAGGTAGTAGGTGACAGGTGTCATTTGAAGGCTCATGAAATGGTATTTACAGGGTCCAAACCTGGAAATTTAGAAGATAGTCCTTCTTCACAGAAAGCGAATAGTAGCATTCCAAGATTTTATGTCTCTAAGTTGATACAGAGCATAAATTGTGCTTCAATGTGACGAGTCCACCAATGCTTGATCATAGCAAGCACTGTCTAAAGGTAATTTACTTAGGATGGCTTCTTCTCTTTCTTTGTCATCCATATAGATATTGCTATGCTAAAACTTAGTGTATCTAAGTTCATGAAAAGTTAATAACTAATGCTTTCTGATTATTTTTCTTCTTTTTTTGTGGTATCTGGTAACAATGTGTTATAAAAAAATCACATAAAATGTATCAACTTAACCTTTCATTGGTTATTTGGTAATACTATTTTTCTGATAAATATCTGCAAGATTTGAGATTACTGGTTTGATACATGTAATGAATTGAGTTTCTTTTGATGATCAAATAGTAATGATTTAAGCATAACATTCTCCATTTTTTTTGAAAAATAGAAAAGACTACTTAGAAACTACATGTCAAGTAAAAGTCTTATTTTACTTACCTTTATAAATCTAAAATAAATGTAGCAATTGATGAAACAACTGCACAGAAGCTTGAATACCCTGCTTTAGCTGATCCTAATTTGAGTAGGGGAGTTGGGCTAGGCAATCTTTAGATTCAACTCTTTTTTTTACACTTTTTCAAATAACAGTTTAGTTTCCATAATGACAATTTTTATTTTTTTTAAAATAAAAATCTATAAAGTACTCTCCCCCTACAGAAATCTGGTGACAATGTGGCTGAAAACTACTTTAAAGAAAAGCTATTTCCCAGATTTATAATCAAATCAATAAAATGGTAGTAATTAGTGTGGAAATAATAGTGTACTAATACAAACTTACACAAAATGTGTACTTACACTCTCCTGACTGAAGCAAAGAAGTCTACTTTTAATAACTATATGTTTTTGCTTAAACTGTAAAATATTGGGAATATGCTTAGTTGTTAGAGATGTTAGGAGGAAGGTCTTTACAGTGAGGGTGGTGAGGCACTGGATCAGGTTGCTCAGGGAGGTTGTGGCTGCTCCCTCCCTGGAGGTATTCAAGGCCAAGTTGGACGAGGCCTTGAGTGACCTGTACTAGTGGGAGGTGTCCCTGTCTATGGCAGGGGGTTAGAATTAGATGATCCTTGAGGTCCCTTCCAACCTTACCATTCTATGGTTTAAAAAGAAATATTTTTCACATCTGTGATTTCCTCCATTTACCACTGATCATTTCAAATATTTCCTATTGCTGTGTATATATAGAGCTTCTTTCAGAATAACACTATAAATGCAAATCATATTAATATATAATATTAAATGACTATTAATATGTAGTCACAGAGAAGTAATGGTCCTGTGTTGTGTGATAAAGTGTGTAACTACAAACAGTTTCAATCAAAAGAAAGCAACTGGGGGGAAGTACTTTAGGAATCTGAATAAAAAAGCTGTTTGCAATCAGTTACAGCTGAGTGGAACAAAAATTACTTTCTAGGGATCAAAGGAAATTAATGATTGACCAGTGTAACCAGAACATCCCACAGCATGTTAAATATTTAATACCTTGCTACTTCTGCCCAAAACAATCTGAGGTTTGGCGTATATCCACCAAAATAGCTAATGGCTAATTAATTTGCCATGTCATTTTGCATAACATTAGTAATTAATACTAGTCACCATGCACTGTAGTGAACTTTTTTTTTTAGTTAAAAGATTCAATCTCAGTAGTTTCAAAAGCATGATGAAATGATTACTTTTTCTCTTAAAAGAGAACTTGCACATTGAAAAAGGTATTGCACTGAGAGGGAGGTATATATCAAAGTTTATAGACCACACGTATTTGAGGTTGTTCAAGGTCAATGATTTTTTTTTCTTCCTCCACTTGCTTGAAATTATGAGTAATAGAATATGAATAAATGGAATGCCAGCTGAAATGAACTGCAGTGATATATAAATCTGTATTTAGCTGTCTCTTAAACTGTTAGTCTTGTTTAACAGGCTCTACATTGAGCCTGTATTCTCCACCGTTTTAGAGGCGATATTTACCCCATGGTCTTGCAAACAGATTTGAAGAATATCCACTATTACTCCATTGTGGTTAAAGCCCAGCAAGCNTGAGAACAGTTTTATAACTGAAATAAAATATAATATCAATAAAAATAAATATAGCTAAAAGAGAGAGGAAAAATAAAACCCAAGAAAAGACGAGTGAAGCACAATGCTTCATGGCCTGTACAGCTTATCTCTTAGGTTAAGTGCTGCTTAGCAGCAACTGAAACATCAGTCCGTTATCAATGTTATTCTCACACTAAATCCAAAACACAGCACTGGAGCAGCTACTAGGAAGAAAATTAACTCTCCCAGTGAAATCAGGACATACTGAAGATGAGAAATAGTGCAGTCTTTGAAGAAACATTTAAAGTAACTATTTTAAACTATAGTTCTGATCAATAATTTTTAAAATTAGAAATATTAATAATTAAAAAAAACCCACCAAAAACAGCAAACAAAGCTTGGAGGTTGATTTGTGGAAATAGTGGGTATTTTAATTGTTGTGTGGAAAAAAAGTGTATTCTTGGGGTCATTTTCCTAATCTGTATATCCTCCCAAACTGAAGTTTACTGTAGTAAAATACAATTTATTCTGAGCAATGTTTTAATGCAAAACCCCAGGCACTGAGATCCTATGGCTAAAAGGCCCAGAGGGTCATTGAAAGCTAACATTACTCTGCAAAGGTTTGCAATGAGTAGGAGAAGCCCTTTAGCAGGTAAGTCACAGACTGGATGATCACTAGTAATTAAATCAATAGCAGTGAGCTCAAGGCCATCTTTCTTCATCTTCTTTCTGTATTGCCTCCCACTTTTCCCTTGATACTCTTTTTATCTTTCTTATTCCTAATTAACACTTGTTAACACTTTTTTTTCCCCCTTTGGCTTTTTTTTGCCTTTTAAAATTATTTCATATAGTTTTACTTTCATTCCTCTTTGTATGTGTTTCTCTGGTAACTTATTACCTTCCTCCCTTCACTGTTACCTTCTTTTGCTTTATGCTTCCTTTTATCCATTGTGCCATGTGTCTAACTTTTCCTTACTTAACTGTATCCGTTTTCTGTCAAAAAGGACTCTTCCAGCATTCCTAGTTTCATATGAATCATTTCAGCCATGTTACTCAAAAAAATGTTTTTAACTACTCTACCAAAAAAAATCCATATCCTTTTCAAAACTGTGTAGTTGTCTGCTCTAAGCACACATTTTAGGTTTGTAGCTGCAGTAAAATGTCATGACAGAAACTTAAATGCTGAGAATAGTACTGTATAAAGCATGAGTGCTGTAACATACAGTGTGTCTAAAACTCTTAGCATAATTTAGGATCTTTTTGCTAAAGAGTGATCCACCTGTGCATTCATATATACTGAATTTTCCCCTTTAAAGGGGATGGTGCAATGTAGTATAGTGATATGCAACAGTTCTACCAATTTAAACATATGTTACTATGCCAGCTCCCAATCTAATTTACATTTTAGAGGTGGAATTGCTTTTACTTCTATGTTATCCTTTAAGACCAGTAGTACAAGTCAATATAATTGAAAACTGGGACTTCTCGCATGGAATGAGTTTTCAGGACAAGGTTATGTAAAGACTAATGCACATAGTATGGGTCTGCTTTTGGATAATTCATTTATAAAAGACTAAGCAGTCTCAGCCTTTCAAGGTTTCCCTCCTTACCATCAAGGGAGTTACTGGCAGGAATGTTAGTATGTCTCAATGTATAAGTAGTGACTGTAGTAGGAAGGGGTTTTTTCCTGAGAAATTTGCATGTAAATGTTTTTCTGGGTGACGGATTTGATTCTTGCGGCGTGAGAAGTTTTTCGGTAGGCAGGATAGCCTGGACTGATATACATGAGCTAACAGAACTTCTGTTAAAGCTTTAGCTTTATAAAGATTTTTTTCATAAGAGAAATTAAACTATGATGCTTTAACCTTTCGTATCAAAACTTGGACAGTGTCAGAATGTTTTGCATGGGAACTTGATACTAAGGAGTTCAGTGTTAAATATTGAAGGATTAAGGAATTTCTGTTAGAACTTGTTATGAGCCTTGTATTTTAGGAATATAAAAGAAGGAAAGACCCATCTTTATGAGTGAAAGGAGCTAGGAAAAAAAAAAATCACTGCATGAATTGAAAAGGTATTTCCACAAGCAACAGAGAGAAATCAGTTCATTTAGGCAGAATGTTCTTTAAAATAAAATATAAATTATTTTAATTCAAAATAAAATTGTTTCTAATCCCAAATGAGATGATTTAGAATTGAGAAGTAGAGTCACTACAAACTAAGATGCATACATGAGTTCACTTTATAAACTGTGGTTGCCTGATACCATAGGCAATGAACCAGTGATTTCTACAGTACTTTCTAAGGAATTAATGTACAGGGGACCACTTAATAAGAATTGTTCATGTTTTCATCCTCATTATTCCCTATATTGCACATTTTAGCTTACTTCTTACAGTTCGCTTTTGGAGAAGGTCTCAGCTCTCTCCATTTTCTTAAAGGCACAGATACATAAACTCAATGGATATACATTCCCTCTAAATTTAGCACCCTTTGCCAGTTGGATAAGATTAGGGTGAAACAGTTTATTTTGTCTTGCTGTATTGCTGAATGGTTTACAACATTGCTTCCTAGTTCCTGAAGGAAAGTAAAAAGCCAAATTCACTTGTCTCTGTAATACAGAATTCACTCTACTACAGCTTGAATTGCCAGGACATATTTTAATGTGCAGAAGGAAACTTTTTTTTTCTTTGATCTCTAGGTGATTAATTATATCAAAATGCATTAAGAGAGTCAAGAATGAAACTTTTAAATCAGGTTTTCAAGTGAATCAGTGCAGTTAAGCATTTATGCTGAACTAATAGAACAGTTGGCAATTTGGGATTAACTTAAATACTAGTACTAGTATTAAATGTGTTTCTTTTGTCCAAACAAATCTGCTAATACGGATGCCACCTATACTTGTTAATGAGAAGATGTCACAAAATTACTTTCTTTATTATTCAAGCACAAGTGTTTACTTGTATAAACACTTAAGTGAGTTAAGTGATCAATCTGCCACTGCCAAGTCCACCACTGTACATATCCCTACAGATCTTTCAAGTATCTCTGGGAATAGTGACTCAGCCACTTACCTGGACAACCTGTACCAGTGCTTTACAAACCTTTTGGTGAAGAAATATTTCCTAATATCTAACCTAAGCCTCTAATCTCCTACCCCCATTACAAATTAAAGTGGTTTCCTCTTACGTTTATGCTTGTTACTTTGGAGAAGAGAACAATAACCTCCTCATTACAAGCTCCTTTCCAGTAGTTATAGAGGGAGATAAAGTCTCCCCTCAGCCTTCTTTTTGCCAGGCTAAACCACCCCAGTTCACTCAATTGCTTCTCATGAACTTGTTCTCTAGACCCTTTGACAGCTTCATTGCTCTTCTCCGGACACACTCCAGCACCTCCATGTCCCTCTTGCAGTGAGGGACCCAAAATCAAACTCTCTGTTTGAGGTGCAGCCTCGTATTTCCACATACAGAGGAACAATCACTTTCCTAGTCCTGCT
This sequence comes from Eubucco bourcierii, assembly GCA_013396675.1. Taxonomy (NCBI): domain Eukaryota; kingdom Metazoa; phylum Chordata; class Aves; order Piciformes; family Ramphastidae; genus Eubucco; species Eubucco bourcierii. Next base: position 957,811 of record VWZE01024400.1, on the reverse strand, counting down.
GACCACGCTGTTTCTGAAATAAGGCAGCATACTGCTGACCTTCTTGGCCGCCTGTGCACACTGTTGTCTTACAATACCCCTGGTGGGGCCTTCCTTTTCCACAGTACATCTTTCCAGCCACGCTTCCTTAAACCTGTAACATTGCATGCCAGACCTGACACTTAGTGTTTTTTGAGCCTCATATCCCTCTGCAGAGCCTTCCTACCCTAGAGTAGATCCATACTCCTGCCCAACTTGTAATTTTCAGACTTACTGTGGGTCCACTCAATCTCTTGTCCAGATCACTGGCTCAACTACTGAGCTCTGGAGAACACCACTCTTTCACAGGATTTGAGTCCATTCACTACCACTCCTTGGGCTCAGTCATCCACATAAATTTTTATCCCATGAAGCTTATACCCATGCAAGCCATGAACAATATAACTACAATGTTATAGCTTACTGTAATCAAGTAGTAAACAAAGAAGCAGCTATAGATAGTATTATTGAAATATATTCTTTAATCCTTAATTGTAACAAAAGGTTTGGAGTCCTTCACCAACGCAGTAAAGTACTAGATGACAAAACATTCCTGACCTTGCTCCATCTACTACTTCCACCAAGAGGTGGGTGTTCAGAAGAATTAAGCAGTAGGAAAAAGATAATTTGGCTCCCTTTCATAAATACCCTGCTTTGTTAAATTTTGAGTATAAGATAATTTATAGACACTGACTTAGTATCCATCTCCATGTGTAACCAACACATGACTTTACTGAAGGCTCAGTATGGAACTTGAAATACATAAAAGAATTATATGCATTGTATTTATAACAGAAAGGCATTAATAGTTACATACAAAGATACTGGAAGTTTCATTCATGACTAGTTTTCATCAAAGCAATATAGATCAAGTCACAAGCTTTTATTTCAGGAAGGAAGTCACACTAAAATAAAGCCACTAAAGCATAAAATATGATTAATCAATGCAGGCTAAACGTAGAGGTCAAGACCCAAATAAAACCATAAACTGTACTGGTCTGTAGGGACAGCCATAGAAAAATTACTATAGAAGCATATTATAGGCATTATAAAAATGTTTAGATGTTGTATATCTGTGTTTATATATATATCTTTAGAGGTGTATACCTACACATATAGATATACCAATCTTTAAGTCTTCTTAAAAGCATAGTCCATTTAAAAGTGAGTTTATAACCAAGCTTGCATGTTGGAAGAAATGGAGTATCTTGTCCTTAATAATACTCAGCACCAACGCTTCTGGAAGAAGTACCATGATTGTGCAAATTAGTCTCCAAGGTACTTACAAATCTTCTCCAGTGGCCTTGGCTTAGGCAGATGGCTGTTGATTCACCTCCCTTTATACTTTTAAAAGCACAGTTTAAAAACATGACTTCCAAGACAACTGTCTTGGAAAGTGTGTTCTGTTGAACATTTTCACCTGAGACTAAAATGGAGAGCTAGAGGGACATTGCAGCTTTTGCATGATTCTATCATGTGAGCTTTGAGAACAGGCTAGCATGTGTGACCCTTTGCTTGTCATCACTCCAAAGCCATGTTTGTAGATCAAAACAATATTGTCTAAAAAACTGATCTTCCTGTCTTATGTAGGAAAACACAAACCAGATGCCTAATAATTTTTTTTTGTTTGGTTTTGGTTTGGTGTGGGTTTTTTTGTAGTATATATGGTACTCAAAGTAGAAGGAAAAAATGAGGAAAGATGATCCTATAGATAACTGTAGGTAAATAGAAGTATGGATCTTGTTGAGCTCTGTAGGATTGCTAAGGTGGAACTCCTGCTTCGCTTCTACCATTTAGTTCTGAAACCTTCCCTTGCCTGAAAGGCAGCGGTTTCCTCCCATCCCTACATGTTTTCACTTGTAAACTCAGCAATATCTTGCTGCTGTGACAGGGAAGACCTCTCTGTTTCCACAGCTTGCTGAGTTGTGGGAGTTGGATGACACCAGGAGATCAGTCTTTCCTGAATGGCATGACCTCCAGGCTTCCCATGAGCTCAGAACTCAGGCAGATCTTGTGTTGTGCAATATTTTGCACTGGTGCTGGTAGCTGGATCACAGGTCAAGGAGGAAAGCTTCCTCTCTTGTCCTTTTTCTTCTTGGTTTTGTGTGCTGTATTAGTGAAAAGCAGCTAATTTGAAGTAACTTTCTCTTCTGCAACAAGCTTTGGAGCTATCGATAGTGCTTAGAGCACTTAAATGGGAGCAGAAATGGGGTAGCACAAAGGGATACAACCCCTCTATTTTTAATGGAAGTAGTGTTTGTTGAACATAGTGATACAGTACAAAATAAGCTGTGATTCCCCAATTTTAATAGTATATATGCATCTAATAAATTTTTCATTTTCCCGAGTATGCCAGTGGTTCAAGAATTGTCAGAATTATGGTGTTATTAGATCTAGTCTGAATTTTGTTATAAAAATGACAATAAATATTTAGCAAAGTGTTTGAGGGACCTTGACAATACCAGATTTGGTAACAATCCCATTCTTAGCGTTGTTCAACTACAAGCCCTCAGTGAGGATTGTCTGGTTTACCTTAAGGTTTCAATATTTGATTAAGAATTTAAAAAATAGCTTCTGCAAGGTACTGAAGGCTTTAATAGATGAGTTTCATCACTTCAATCAAACATACCAATACCATAAAGCAGTGGATGTGGTGCAAATGCCTTATGTCTAACTGAAAACTCATTATTAGAGTGCAGTGACAACATAACAGCATTAGCAAAATTCAAAACCAGATGTGTGTAGAGCTAGATAATCAACTGGAATGCATCTATAACTACTATAATGCAACATAATTTTTTTTTTTTTTGTGAACAAATATTGACAGAAGAAGAACACACAGAAGAAAAAAGGCTCTATTTACATTTTACCACAACAGTTTATTACAACTCACTTTGATTTCTATATGCTTGCTAAAGGAAACAAAAATGAAACTTTCCTTCAAAATAATTTGGTAATTACAACTCATCTTTTGTCTTGAAAGAAAAACCTCATGTTAAACACTCGAGTTTTCTAGTGTTCATATTTCCTCTTTTTGATACTTTAAAGTATTTCACATGTTGATGTTTTGTACAACATCAGAATTACCTAACTAGGCTTAATAAATAGCACAAGAAATTACTCAAGAAATTGCTGTAGAAATTGCTCTTCAGGAATCCAAGATGTACATATTCCAAAATGCAACCATGTCTTAGTGGTTTTTTTTTTTTTTTCCTTATGTTTAAATGAGTTGGGTTTTTTGTTTGGTTTTTTTTTGGAAACTGTGTTGCTGAACAAGTCTGCTTTCAGCTGAAATCAATGCATGTATATGACTCTTCATTAAAGGCTTAAGATTTTCAAATTCAGTATGAGAAATTCTATACTTGGTTGCTATTATTAATGCAAATGAGCCTCCCAAGTAATTGATATTTGTGAAATTGGGTTATTTTCCCCTCCTCAAACATAGTGTTTAAATATAGAAGTAATAGTTTATACTTAATCTAAAATTCCAAATTGCTTTATGCGACTAAAAAGTTGCTTTTAAAAAATTGTCTCTTTTCTGTTAGTTTTAAATGTTTTCAAGTACATTGCATTTCTGTGAGACTCTTTTTTTTTTTTTTGGTGCATGTGTCTCTATGCTGAGACTTCTCACAAAATCAAGATTTTCATTTCAGCAATCTGTGATTCGTAATTATTTTCTCGTTTTGCTTCACTGGAATTAATATAAATAATAGGGCAAAAACTCCGAAATCGTGGTAGAGAGTTTGCTTGAAATACATTTCGCCACTTCAGAAATCCAACTACCCCGTTTTATATATATACTTTTTTTTTTTTTAAAGTCTTGTAGGACTACAAATAACAGTCTAGAGTTAGTTCATAAATTCTAGAACGATTGGGAAGTAATTTAATTGTAACTGAAACTTTTTGCATATAACACTTAATGACCTAAATTAGTTTGTCATGGAAGGCTTTTCGTATTTGCTCTGTAACTTGTGTTCATTTGTACTTTCAGTTAAAATAAATTTCTCTGCTTCCAAGCACAGTATACAGATATATATGAGAACTTCTATCATATCTATGTATCAGGAAATGCTGAAAAAATGTATTTATCTGAACATCTTATAACATCCTGTGTTGAATTAACTGTTGACTGCAAATATATTTTACATCCTGGTTTTCTATGAAAGCCGTGAATGTCATCTGAGAATAAAATAGTATATTGCTCAGCAAGGATATAGCAAATGAAGACTCTAAACAAAACCTCATGGAAACCCACTGGCTTCAGACAGTCTACCTACTATTTGTTAAAGTTCTTAGAATTAAGAATTTCTATCTTAGGTATATGTCAGGCCTCCTATAGGCCTATGACATTTAGAAGAAGTGTCTTGATGTAGGCTGTAATGACTGCTGAAATAAAACTTGCAAATGATAAATGAGCAGATTGCTACTGTGAAAATGTTTAAAGGTTTAGGACTCCTACTGACAAAACCACTGGAGAGAGTTCGTAGAAAATTACTCTTTTCTCACCTTTAATTGCATTGTGTAAGTTGAATGTTTTCTCGACTGAATGGATTAAAAATAATAAAACCTTTTTAATTTATTATGCAAAGTCCTTTACAATTAAAGTATAGGAACTATAGGAGTAAGAGTTACTTTGTTGAATTGACTGTCTGCAATCAAGCGGAAAGAAAAACTGAATTTAACTAAACCAGTGATGTTTTAGGACTTGATCAACTAGAGATGTCACAATAGAGTATCTTCAGGAGAATATTTGGGGAAAAAAAATATTTGTAATGCAAAAATAAGCACTTCCAGCAGAGAAGTAAAAGAAGTCACAAAATGAACTATCCAGAAGTAGTAGAAGAGTTATGCTGAGGAACTGTCATGAATTTGGAATCATAGAATTGTCAGGATTGGAAGGAAACTCCAGGATCATCTAGTTCCAACCCACGTGCCATGTTCACATTCCACTAGATCAGGTTGCCCAGAGCCCTATCCAACCTGGCCTTAAAAACTTCCAGGGATGAGGTTTCCACCACCTGTTTGGGCAACCTGTTCCAGAGTCTCACCACCCTTATGATGAACTTCTTCCTAATGTCTAATCTAAATCTACCTTACTCTAGCTTGGACCCATTCACCCTAGTCCTATCACTAACTGACATCCTAAAAAGTCCTTCATCAGCCTTCCTGTAGGTCCCCTTCAGATACTGGAAGGCCACAATAAGATCTCCTTGGAGCCTTCTCTTCACCAGACTGAACAACCGCAGCTCGCTTATCCTGTCATAGGAGAGCTGCTCCAGGCCTCTGACCATCCTTGTGGCCCTTCTTTGGACATGTTCCAACACAAGTAGTCTTTTGCACCTTGCAATGTAATTTCTTCTCACCAATTTTTTTTTTAAGATTATTTTTTTTAATTATGGAAACTACTTTAGACAGGAAAGACTGATTGTGTAAAAGTATAAAATATTGCCAAGGCGATGCCATAGAAAAAGAAAAAAATATTTCCCATATGCTTATAATCTTATTTATATATTTTATCTTACTGAAAAAAGATATAAACTATGGAATGTTTTGGTTGGTTGTTATGTTTTGGTTTTTTTTTTTCATTTACTCCACCTAGTTTATTTTTTTTAAAAAATCATGATACTTAGAGGAAACATACAATTGGCTTGAATGTGTATTGCATTTTTCAGATTTACTCATGAGTCTTACTCCATTAAGAATACTATGGCATAAGAGAATGAGGTACAGTAGAAAGCTGTGGATAGAAGGATGAAGGACACTTTCTATGTGCAAATGCAGAAGTTTCTCTAAGACAAGGTCTATAAAAACATGTGAAATACATGCAGACATATTAACATTGTATATAATTCAGAATATGACTAGCTATTTCATTGCTTGTGGTAATTTCAGTGTCTTCTTAGCTTTATTTAATGCCTATTGAAGCTTCAGGGAAAGAAATGCAGGGGAAAACAATAGAAACATTTTATTTGTTGACTTTTTTTAACATTTTCTCAATAGTACTTTTGGAATCTTGAAAGAGAAGCTGGTAGGAAATTACTTCATGAAGAGAAATTCTTATTGGACACAGAGGAGAGAAAATGATTGCAAATTGTAACAATATATAGAAAATTCTCCATAAATTGATTAGTCACACTTTCATGTGCTATAGCCTGCACTGCACAGATTCAATTTCATTGATTTTTCTGTAAATGACATAAAATGGTACACTTATTCTTTCAAGTTATTGCCTCTCAATGTCACCATTTTTTTCCATTATGTGACGTACAATCAGTTCTGTTTCGTGACCAGAAACTCTCTTTCTGATCATAAAAATAGCCAGAGATTATATTTTTTTTTGAGTGAGAGATGTTTTGCCATCTAGATAAATGACAGTAGCTATCTCTACAGCTAAATGCTGCAGAATTAAATGCAGAGAAATGTAGCAACAATCTCTTATAATGAGGAAAACCAGCAAAGACCAATAACACTGCAGTCAAAGAGTACTGACTCTGAAATAGGCAAGGTCACATAGCTGTGACATCTAAAAATTCTGTGTCTGATTTAGAAAACAGTTAAATGTGGACATTCCTGTCATATACATATTTTCTTTAGTTAATAACTCGGTGCTTTCTCTCTCTGCTGTTTCTGCTAGCCAAGATCCTCTGGTGCTACGAGTGCTTGAAGTTACTAGGCTTTCTCAGAATTAAAAGTGAACCAAAGAGAAAAACACTGTTTATTTTCAAATTGTGCAAGAAATCTGTCATCTGTAACAGAGTATATATAATTTATTTTATTGTGCTATGTAATTTCACAACCTTGTATATACAATCTTTAAATCAGCTTTTTCTGTTCCAGTGTGGCTAAATTACCCATTTTGTGTAAATTTGTCAGGTATGAGTTGTAACAGGTTAATGCACTGTAAATGCGTTAACCAATCTGTCTCCTCCAAACACAGAAGTGAGGGAGAAGTAACACACCAAAAAAAAGCCTCTGGGCTGAGATAAAGGCTTGAGAGAAGAGTTTACTGAGCAAATCGGATAATAATAATGATACACCATTGCCATAGCCTGTTTGCTCAAAAAGTGCATCAGAAGAGCAGCAGCAGGCAGAAGCAAACGAGCTAAAAACACAAACCAGGGAGCTGCTCCCCAATCCCTCTGTGTCCTGCTGCTAACTGCATGGAAGAGTCAACACTCAAAACCCCAGAACTCAAAAGACACAGATGGAAAGGGATACCTATCATATTACAATCTGAACTTCAAGCCCCTTAACACTTTGCTCCAGCCAGCACTTTCATTTTGAAGCTGGCATGAGGCAGGATGATTTTTGAATAGCAGCAGCAAATATTCAATTTAACCCATGACAGAGGTAAAAAGGGAATTATTTGGTAATAATTATGTAAAGGGATGAGCATAGTTAAAAGACTTGAATGTTTATGGTTTTGAACAGCTTTTCATTTCTTAAGATATGCAAAGATTTGTGATTTGCATTAATTGAGAAAGGTGGTGTTTTCTTTATTGGGGCCATTACAGTCAACATGCCAACACTCATCTTGCTGTATTTCTTTATTGATTAAACAGGCACAGCATTGAGGCAGTCCTGTGTATTACTTGTAACAGCAGGTGAATGTTATTTTAGTCTTTAGAAAGTTTATTCTGAAAGCAGCCTGGCTCATAAGCCAAGATCCCAGACAAATTTACAAGTCTGGTAATAAAGAATGTGCCCTCTTCCCCTGACTCCATCAGCAGCTGATGAGCCAGCTCACGTTGCAGTCTATGGAGCAGTATTAGTGGAAGCCTTCACTAAGGGTGAGGCTTTCTAATGAGGGCACGATGCACATAAATTGCTAGCTGTAGTTGAGGGGAGGGTAGATGTCCAAATGTGCTGGTGAACCCTAATATACTTTAATTTAATTTTAATGCAATATTTTAATCTTTTAATGAGTTAATAAAGCAACTGATATTCTATTTCCCCCCCCCCATGCAAAGGCAGAAAGAACACTGATTATACTAGTAGTAATTATGGAGTACCCAGAGCTACCAAGAACAGTGTCTTATGTTCCAGGCTTCTATGTGTGTTTACAGAGTAAATAGATATGTTTGTCATTGAAAGTTCAAGACAGAATCAACTATTTTCAAGATAGGACAAAAATCAGTGTAGTGTATGAGGAGAGTAATCTTTTAAATGCATATATTCTTTAAAAGAAATACCCATTTATTTTTCTTTAGTAGTCTATTTTCATTTCATTCATATTTTCTATTTTCAGTAGTGTAATTTCATTACAATCTGAAACTAGAGAGTGGGAATGGACTGTAAATCTTGTCTAGTCATACAGCTGTGGATTTGTCCTACTCAGACAATATGTGGACACTACAAAAATGTTATGGTTCCCACCGTATAGCCTTTAATAACTTTCCCGTGTACTGTGGGTGTAATGGAACTGCTGCCCAGAGAATTGGATGATGGAAATGGCACCTTGAAAGCCATTAGTATTTGTGAACTATTGCTACTCGTGCCACACACAAACAGCATAACTCGTCACCAGAATCCAGGATTTGAAACCATTAATGCTTTAATGTGCAAGAATTTACTGATCACACATTATTCATATCTTTCCAGTATCTGCGTTTACTTACCTTTCAGTATGACTTCTTGGAGCTCTTAGTAGGATGGTGAGTGCAGATAGCAAAGCCTTCAGTGAGTGAAGGAGGAAACTTAACTTTAAATTGGTCTGCTCCTATCCAATGTGAAATTGTCTTTTGTGAGGGAACCAGAAGGAATCTAAGACTATTTTATGCTTGCTGATTTTGTCACTTGGGGGGGGCTCTAATAAATCATGTGATTTTTATAACTGAATATTTCTGTATGATTCAGTACAATTCACAATGCCAGAAACTAGCCCTAAGCGAATGAAACGCAACACAAATTAATCACAGTCTAAGTGATAGAAAACTTTCACTTAGTTTCTTTTCCAGGATACAGTTGTAATCAAAAAATCATTCTTTTTTCTTTCAAAAGACTGAAGGAGGTTGTCGGTCTGGGACAACGGAAACAAGTACTTGATGCTTCCTGTAAATACAGATATGGAATGTTGGTATTTGCGAACAAAGGCCAAAGTAATCTATATTATAAATTTTACAGAATATATTCTAGGTTTTGACTCATGGAGCTTGGACCACTGACAAGTGGGTCACTACCCCACTCACCTTAATATTCTGTGCTGTAATTTAAGGCTACTTCACTACCACTACTTTTGACGACATCCGCTTAAAAGATTGCTCTGTTCTTACTGGCTGGAAGCATATCTGTTTAATTATTTGTGTTTCTCAAGGTTTTCTTATGAAGAATGAAGTCTCTTGGAGTTTATACAGCAGCGCTCCTAGGCTTGCTGTTCTTGAAGGGTTCAGACATAGGGGTTTGGTGGTTTGTTTTTGTTTTTTTTTTTTATATTTCACTATCATTTAGCTAGATATTTAATATTCTCACTTGTCCTTATATATTCATCAGTCTGCAATATCTCCTTCTCAAGCATCCTATAAAAATACTTTACACTGTAAAGTTTAAATTTTAGCAAAGGCAGCATGGTTTTGATAGCTTATTACGTTCTGATGGCTTTTTTTCACAGAAGCATACAGAGCCTCTCATCACTGTGACTGCTGGCTCACTCTATTCCTTCAGATCAAAACTTTATCAAAGGAGTTAATAGAAAGTGTGGTTTTCAGTGAAAAACTAAGCAGCCAAAACACATGACAAACAGAAGTCTATGATAACCATACTTTACAAATTTAGTATTTACTGTGCATAAACTGTGTAGACATTGCTAAGGATGCTAATGAGAATTCCTAGAGGCATGCAGCTTGAAATATATTTTTGCAAACAGCCTACATCGTTATACTTTCTTTGTTGTAAGACCACCAGCCTTTCCTGAGCAGCAGGCCCAAGTGCATTATTATGCAAAGCCAAAGAAACTTTTCTTGATTAAAAGCTTGAAAAACCTCAGCTTTTTTAAAGGACATGAAAACTAGGGTGGTTGTACATTTTTACATTTTCCATTCTAAGTGTTTTAGATATCTTCTTCACTTTGATTAATTCCCTTTCTCTTCAGTGACTGTGTTCTTTGGAATAAACCCAGACCAGACTTTTAAACCAAAATTAGTATCTCATTTCATTATACCATTATAAATCTTAACTTTTCCAATTCTCTGCTTTTTAATTATTGTATCATCAGAGGAAAAAAGGTCATAGTCCAGATTTTACTTTTTAATATCTATTGCTTTCGTTTAGAGGCTCTAATGTTGTTTCCAATATCATAACAACTCATGCCCTATTGTCCAGTTAAAAAAACCCAATAAATATGTCATCAACTTTAAACCAGATAGTGTAATCACCTTTTGTTGTGACCTTATCTTTTGCTTTTGATGAGAAACTAGTCATGCTGGTGCTTTGTTTTCTTTTTTTTTTCCATATTTGCAAGCTATTTACCACAGACCTTAATATCTGAAGTTGCAAAGCTGTTTTTTCGTTTGGTTTTTTTGTTTTTAGAGCAGATCTGTCATAGACTTAAAAATAGTTTCAAATTGTCTCTTCTGTATGTCTTCAAGAAAACCATGTTTTTCTTCTTTCTTATTTGTGTAGGATACAGTACTTCTCAAAACATTATGGTTTGGTTCGAGTGTTTTACTGTTGTCTAAACAATTCGAATTACACCTATGAAATGCATCCAACTCACTGCTTATAAAAAAGCAAGTTTCTAAAGCATATATTTCCTGCTAGGCACTTGCTTGATGCACTTAAATTGCGTAGTTTGAATTTTCATCCAACTGTCTGAAGAATTTTTATTCTTTTGGTGCTAAAAACTGTTACATTGTTCTACTCATTACTTTTATTATTCTTATTTTTTCATTCCTTTTGGTGTTCTAATGCCTAGTGTTCAGTAATCTCACCACAACTGGATAAAAATGAAGAACTGCTCCATTCGGTGTCTCAGTTCCAATTTTTTCATTGCGTGACCCACAGCCCTGGTCAGCCCTTTGCTGGGCACACTCTGCATGTCAAGTAACCACAAGATGAAGTACTGGCTGGAATTTAGGAATAGCTACAGATTATCAATATTATAGATTGACAGTAATTAATTTACCTTTATAATATTTACTTTTATCTAATTTCAGAGCTTTGCTTTGAATGTTTTTCATTTCAATTAATTTTATCTGTCAAACTTGCCATAGTTGTTAGATAAAATATAAATTTAGTGAGTATCACCAAGGTTGGAAGAGACCTCAAAGATCATCAAGTCCAACCCATTACCACAGACCTCAAGACTAGACCATGGCACCAAGTGCCACGTCCAACCCCGCCTTGAACACCTCCAGGGACAGTGACTCCACCACCTCCCTGGGCAGCCCATTCCAGCAGCCAATGACTCTCTCGGTCAAGAACTTTCTCCTCACCTCCAGCCTAAACTTCCCCTGGCACAGCTTGAGACTGTGTCCTCTTGTTCTGGTGCTGCTTGCCTGAGAGAAGAAGGTAGCTTCCCCCTGGCTACAACTATCCTTCAGGTAGTTGTAGACAGCAAGAAGGTCCCCCTGAGCCTCCTCTTCTCCAAGCTAAACAATCCCAACTCCCTCAGCCTCTCCTTGTAGGGCTTGTGCTCGAGGCCTCTCACCAACCTCGTTGCCCTTCTCTGAACACGGTCAAGCACCTCAATGTCCTTCTTAAATTGAGGTGCCCAGAACTGGACACAGTTCATCATGACCCTCTTGAAACTGTTGATGAGAATTTAGTGATTTCAGTTCTAGAGGATTATTTCTTTTTTAAATTGAGAAACAGTTTCATATAAATGCAAAACTGAACTCACTAATCTTCCTTTCCTTTTAAGACTGGAGTATTCAAATTACTGAAGATTACAAATCAGTGAATATTCCAATCTGGAGACTGAGTAAAATAGAAATCTGATATAACTTCAGAAATAAATACATCAACCAATTTCAAGCCACAAGACAGTAATAGAAGATGCTGAAAGACTAGTATTTTCAGGTCTGCTCTAACATATTGAATGAGGACCTAATTGAATTTAGTATTTAACTACTTCTTGTCAATTCAGTGTTACAATATGAACTACAAGCCCTCTGATACCTTGTTTCAGTCAGAACTTTCATTTTAAAGCTGGCATGACATCGGCATGATATTGGATACTCATACACAGATTCAATTGGCTAAACCCATGACTATGCCATTATTGAATTTGTTCACCATTGCCCTTTAAAATTACCTTAAAACATAATTTGACATCCTGACTACTTGAAATGAAGCTATCAATGGAATTCTATATTAATTTAAATATATGTATTTTTTTATATATATATCCATTTCTGAAAGGAAATTTCGTTATTCCCGTACTGAAATACCGGTGATGCATCTTGAAAGGGGCTCAGAAAATCTGTTTGGTTGGGGGGGGGG
>VWZE01024400.1:934545-945309 GCA_013396675.1 Eubucco bourcierii | reverse complement strand
GGGGGGTTGTTTGCTTGTTTGTATTCTGTTCTCAGAAGCAGTAAAGAAAAAGGCATATGTTAAATTTAAGTTGAATTAGATCAAAATTGCTATGGTAAACAAAAATAATAGTTAGTGACTACAAAAGTGATGTTGCAGCTGCTATCTCCATATTATCCTTTTTCTCTGATTAGCTATTTATTGCTCATAGAACATAGTATCCAAATACTTAAAATCTCCTGACAATAGGGAGGTGGAAGAAAGGTGTGATGGGGACATGTATCCCATAAGGAAATCAAATATAGTTAGATTTTGAAAACATAACAATGGTTAACTTTCACAGGGCTGATATTAGTTGGTAAAATGTTTTCTGTACCTCAGAATATTAATCGCACAAAAACTCCCTATATAGAGTCTCCTGTCTGTATTTTCTTGAAGCTGTAAGCGTAAATCTTTATAAGCTTCACGTACATAAAGATACATATTATAGAAATTCACAGCTTAGAGAACTGAATCATAGCTGGAGTTGACTGAGGGAGCAAATAATTTCAGTTATAATTTCTTACTAAACTTGAAAAAAGTTAGATTTCTGTAAGAACTGTTACAGTTGTTGAATCCTACCCATAAGAACCACAATTATTTGTCTGTAGAAAGTCTACAGACAAGAAAGAATCTAAATATCACTGACTAATCTGGTAGTATGTAATTCAATCTGTTGAACTCTCGAGGCTTAAATCAATGACAGTCATGGCAGCCATGCAAAGTCAAGGTTAGCATATGTAGAAAGCTCTTGTTAATATACTGTGCTTCAGCATGCTTGCAAAATCTACACTTGCCTTCTGGCATTATGTAATGCAAACAGATGAATTATACATTTCTCATTCTCTAATATTTAACAGTTGCTTATACATATTGTACTCGCATTTCACAACTGTCTTTCCGCCCACACAAGCTAGAGAAGTACAATCCTCTCCTATTTATTACTAGCTTAGAGAAATATTGTATGTGTTTTCCATTCAGGAATACCCCTGAAGCAGTTATACATGGTCCCAAATAACCTGTTCTGGACACCTTCTAAGCTCTGTCTGGTGAGCCCTGGGACACATCCTTATACATATACGATCCAAGAATGCTTATGACTCTTTTCTGCAAATAGAGCAGTATGTGCATGTGAGAGACCGGGAACATACCAGCAGGTAGTCCTTATGGACATCAATAACTAGCAGCCAAGTGTGAAATATTGGTGTGGTCATACAAATGAGCTTTTGAAGATAGGGGAATACTCACTCCTCCTAATAGCTGGCTGTAGAGTAAGACAGAAGGAATTTATTAAATGGTGGAAGGTGAACTATGCCAAAGCAAGAGACAAAGTAACTTTCAGAGTGAATGGGAAGTAGAAAAAGACTTGTAAATTAGCTATGGCTTAGCTGCTTTCTGGGGAAATGAGCTTACAATTCAGTATCTTATCCTGGGCAGACCAAATAATCTGTGTAGTCATTGGCAGGAAATGATACTCTAGTGGTAGACATTGCAGTAAACCCTGCCTGAGAATTTGGAAGTATCTTCTATTGAGGACATGAATCTAAAGTAGCTTATCTTTCCTTTCTAATGCCTTAGGTCTAAATATATTCTGTTTTCCATAGAGAGCATCTATAATTTAAATGATTTACTCTGTGCATAAAGAGTTTGAATTCTCCAAGTGTTCCTGCTTTTATTTCTAAAAAAAAAGCCCTTGGAAAAGAACCCTAAGTACACAATCATTCAAGATGGTTTTAGATCTCTGAAGTACTGCTTCAACTTGAAACTATCAACAGAGAAATACATTTTGAAAACAACAAAGTGACTGTCGAGTATATAAAAAATATTGAGATAGCAGTATAAGATCAGTCACTTTTCCCAGATCTTTAATATCAAACCAAAGACAGAGTTTGACTCAGATTAAGGTGACAACAAATAACAAGATACAAGCATTTGTGTTTTCAAATGGTGACTCAAATTCCTGTGTATGGGGCTATATTTTATATCCACATTATGTTAGAGTAGTATTTCCTTCTGGCATTGTGCTGTACATATTTTTCTTGTGACACGAGTTTTTTTTTTTTACGGTCTGTGCAAACATCTCCCATTATCTGTAACAGAACCTCACTAATTGATGCAACAAATACAGACACTATAAATTAATTACTTCTAGCTATAAATTTTCTAGGTATTGGGGGAAGGGGATTAATAGGGGAGCTGTCAGTAGACCTCTACTAAATGTTTCTTATGGTATTTTGTTTGTTTTTTGTTTCTGTGGCTGTTGAGCTTTCCCCTTCTGTTTTACCTTTTTAAAACGGAGCCACATAGGCACTAGAATTTTCTCAACCTTAATTACAACGCTCCCACAAAAGGAAGACTGTTGCATCATTATTTATATACTGTCGCATCATTATTTATATACTAGGATGACTTCACATTTTTTTTGTTGCTAGTTCTCCCATTACTTTGACAACACATTCAAATCTTATTTGAAGAGTGTTCTGAGAACAAGTAGCACAATATGTCAAAACATTTCAGAAGAAGAGTCCTGAGGATACTGAATTAAAGTGAACAGTGGCAATAATGAAACTTGCAGCAAAAGTGAAGATTAACTCCTCTCCTGGTGCAAGTATCCATCGTAATCCAAAGTGATTCAATCAAAACGTTCCATAAACTGAGGACAGATGAAATCTAACGTGAATTAACCATATTATTAGATCTATCTTAAGAGCCTCAGTATTCTGAGACAAGTCTGTCTCAGTTTACACCACCATGTGAAAATAAGCAGTTTGAGCAGATTCTATATTTCCAAGTATTTTCTTGTATGGTTATCTGCTAGTTTGCAAGCGGCCCTACAATGTAGGGAGCTTTTGTTAACCAAAACATAACTGTCGCAATTCCTGTGTTTCTCCTTACAGTACCCAAGACATTGTTAGCTCACTCTTTATACACTCTGTAGTGGATATCTTTTACTTGTTTTCTTCATCCCCTGTGGAACTGAGATGTGCAGGAAATCCTTTCCTGCTAAACCCAGTTGTAACAAATTTCATAAAAATCCGTGAATAGAGAAAATTATTTTGTACATGAGAAATTATCTTTTACTATGCAACAGATACATTCAACATGGAAAAGTATTTCACATTTTGTCTCATTTATTTTCTGATGGTACGCATGCAAGTTCTTTCCTTCACAGATTTATTCAGTTTCTTACATATGCAGTACATAAACAGGAATGAAAGTGCTAAAAACTTTTCTGTTTCTTTGCACCAAACAAGGCTTATAATTGTCTTTCTTGTAGGGGTAAATTATTCAAAGCATGATTTGAAATATACGTAGAAACTGTACCATCAAACATACAAATCAGAACATTGCTCAGGACAATATGGGAGCAACCAGTGGCCTCAGGTATTCAAATTAATTGCCTATAGTTTTATTTCAACTTGTTAGGACAACGTTTTTGTGGTGTTGTCTTTTTAATTTAAAATAATCTGGTTTTATTTTGTATTTTTGCCATGAGGTGATCTGTTACAGTTATTTAAATAAAAATCAAGGCAATTAGGTGGTACCCTAATGACTTCCACATAATTGAGAGCCAGACTTCAAGGTAAGTAAGGGTCCTTCCTCACAGTTTAGATCTATATATAAACCTGTGTCAAAGAGTTTGCTCTTTATTCAGTGTTTGTCTGATTTCATTCATCCTTAAAATTAATTTTTCTGACTTTGTAGATTTTGTATTTCTGGTTCATATTTCAGCAGTGGTTTTACTTTCTGAGTTAGGAAGTTAAAAAGTAGGCATTTTTATCTGGTAAAAGATTAGGTTTTGTGCTTTGGATTTTTTTTGTGTGTGTGCATGGTTTGTGTTTGGGGTGGGGTTTGTTTTTTTTTTTTTTTTGTTTGTTTTTTTTGTTATTGCTTGTTTTGGTTTAGTTTTTAATTGTTTTAATTTGGTTTAGTTTTTAATGCAATCTGTGTTTCTCTTATTAATAGGGTCCAACCAGGTTTCTTTTAATAATGTGGTGAAACTTTCCTCTGCCATGGTTGTCTTGTGAAATAAAGCACATTAAATTAAAATTTCTCTTAGTAGTCATTGCATATTCAGTTATTGACATTCAAAGTCCAGACAGGTGCCTTCCTGACTATCTTAATACATTCTTTTAAATAGCAACTGTTTGCCTGTTTGTCGTGTATTTTCTCCATTTGTAAAGGCTTTCTTATTTACTCAGGTTCACTGAATAAGCATATGTATCTATGACATTCAATGAGATCTGTGACTTAACTCTGTAGGTAAATCATAGCTTATTCCAGGATATTTCAAGAGAGCCTGACTGAATTACATACTATTTCTCTTGTTTATTTACTTTAATGAAACCATTTCAAATATACCATTTGATCAAAATGTGCAGGCTCTTAATGAAAATGCTATTGATACTAGTGTATTTGAATTTTATATGGAGGAGATTAAAAGAAGATGGTAATCATACTATTTAGATGTAATAATGGATATACAATTATTGCTATTAACTTGTGAATAGTTCCACCTTATTGATGTCCACTTTTTTGGGGGGGGTTTATTGCGTATTTTGTGATGCTATGCCTTTTATTTCGCTACCTTCATAAACTACTCTAAGTAGACCTTTAGTGTGTAATATGCTGTGTATCTAAAGCCATTACTAGCTGTCATGATTAAACAGAATATTCCCCCTTGGAGATAAAAGACTGAGAGGAGTGTGACAGTACAAAAAATATCTCTTATGGTAGTAAATGTCTAATACCGTCAATCACCACATTTTCCTTTCATTTCATTGGTGAAAAGCTGGATATTGTTTTTTTAAGATAATTTAGCTAAGTGCTGAATCACCATGTACACATTTACATAAGATACTTGATTTAAAAAAAAAAAAAACAAACCTAAGGAAAAGCAAAAAAAACCAACCCCATAAAACCCAACAGAATTTATTCTATATTCTCTAATATACTTCAGATGTTCTCACGGTAGCTGTGTGATTGAGTGGGATTTGATTTTTTTTTTTGTAATCTTACAGCTGGGAACACTATGTGAAAAGATAATTGTGAGTAAAAGAAGCATTTTTGAGTTACCAAAGATTGTCGTAATGAGGAAGAATAAAGAGATATTCTATATTTAGTTTCTTCAGATGAATAACCCATTCTAAAAAGTAAAATGATGCTTTGAAGTTATAGTTTTAAATTTACTTTGAAAATGTCCTTGATTATGAATTCTGAGTTAATTTCAAGGGCAAGAAAAGTATCTTCATGTGTTTACATTGTAACATAAAATATTACATATATATTTACATAATATACTATAAAGATATCACTTCTCTTGTTATATTTTAAAATCTATTTCTATTTTATACTTGTCAAGTTTGAATTCCAGGAAATAGTCATAGTAAACTTTAGCAATCATAATACATCAAAACGTTCATCACACAACTCAAACTTGTGGAAAAGGAAAAAAAAAACCAAAAAAACCAAACACAAAAACCCCAACCTAATTTGTTTCTCATTCTTCACTCTATTTTGCATGAAAATTCTGGTTTGGTTGTTTGTGGTGTTTTAGGGTTTTTTTTGTTTGTGTGGGTTTTTTTTTTGGTGGTGGCTGTCACAAAGGTATGATGTCAAAGTCTCCAGATACGTTGTCCATCTGTGCTTCTTCTGCAAATAGGCTAAACTAACGCAATCATACATTGTATTATTACATTAATTATATTATTAGCTAAGATATCGTAATCACAATGCATAATTTCCTTATGATTCTGTGTTATACTAAACTCCTCTCTTTTGTCTCAACTCTGAGTTGTGTGTGGATAGGGCTTGTCAGTAATTCTGGTATCAGATAAAGCCTTGCTGTAGTTTTAGGATGACAATATCCTTGGGTAAGTGTATAGATCCCAGAGATGCCGCATGTGTTCAAAGCCTACAGCTAATGGTTCTCAGCTGTTTTTCAGTTGCTCAAGCTTGCAGTTAAGAGAGCTGAATTATTTTCAAATGTTTACTGACTAAGATCCTGTAGTGTCCAGAGAAGAGCAGCAAGGCTGGTGAAGAGTTTGGAGGGCATGTTGTACAAGGATCATCTGAGGGAGCTGGAGTTGTTTAGTCTGGAGAAGGGAAGGCTATACAACTTCCTACAACTCTCTACAGCTACTGATTGGAGGTTACAGTGTGGATAATGTTGGTCTTTTCTCAAAGTAACTAATGATAGGATGAGTGGAAGTGAGTTTAAGTTGTGCCAGGGGTGGTGTAGATTGGACATTAGGAAAACTTCTTCACTGAAAGACTGGTGAGGCATTGGAACAGACCGTACCTGAAGGAGTTTGAGAGGTGTGCAGATGTGGTGCTTCAGGATATAGCTTAATGGTCATGGTAGTTGGGTTATGATTGAACTCTATGGTCTTCAAGATCTTTTCTATCCTGAACATTTGTATGATTCTATAAGTAATATGTAAAAGAGAGAACAATCAACCATCGTGTCTAAGCTGACTATGATTTATTAAGTGTTTAAAAGGTTCGAAAGTGCAAAGTACCATTTTTGTAAATTATATTAAATGCCCTGAAATATTCCTGTGAAATCCTGTCAGTGAATAGTTTTATAGAAACTGTTTTGTCTCCTTTTCTCCTTACCAATTAGTCTAACTGGATTAGCACAAAAACTAACATTTGTTTCACTGACCTTTTGTAATTCATTGCATTCAGTACTGCTGGGTTGGTTGTTGTTGTTGGGGTTTTTTCCTACAGTAAATGTAATATTGCAGTTAGTGAAGTCAGCAGTTTCAGTGGAAACACTGGTGAACTCATTAAAAAAGCTGCCAGGTGTTGCCAACCCCAGGTGTTAGCATGCTGGATAGTGAGATGTAAATAACTGTTTATGGAAAAATTGCAGTCTAACAAATTACCTATCTTAGAGAAAGCTAGACTAGTATCCTGTGATTTGGTTTGTTACTTACTAGCTACTAATATGTAGGCCAAATGAGAAAAGCATACGTCCTTTCTTAGGAGATACAAATCAGATTGACTGCCTCATTAACAAAAGACTTTGCCACAGGTATTCCACACAAAATAGATTTTAAGTGCCAGAATACACTCCAGTGCTGTCTTGCTATTTCTTTCTTTTTATTTTTATTCCTCTCTATAACCACGCTATTTATTAAAAAATTAGATTCCTTGACTCTCAATGTTCACATCCTCTGAACTTTCTGTATTATTTCCTGTTGATTTTAAGGAGCATCTATATGAGAAAACTCAGAAAAGCAATAGCAGAAAAGTTTCCATGTGGCAACATCAACAAAGTGAGAGAGAAGATGGGAAGAGACAGTATTACTCATCTTTCTTTTTCCTCATAAGTCAATATTTTGGAACTCAAAAATGTGGAAAATATTGCTGTCAGCTAAAAGACTGCATTTTAATAAAACAAATGACATTTGGTAAACTTTGCAAAACATTTCGAAAACAACAATCTTCATGAGTTTTAATACTCTTCAATGTCGTACATGTATTTTTGGTAGACAAAAACTTTCTATTTTTCCTTGAATATTAGTATGGGTTTCCTTACTTTAACTGGCACAGTCCTCCCTTAGGTGTAGTGCAAGACCATTGAAAGAACATGTTTTAAATGTTCCAAGTGATAGATAATAGTGAATGCTTCTGGCAGGCATGATCTTGCAGCAGAAAGAGGCATGAACAACAGTCACTAGAGATTTGAATTTCTAAGAAAGATGAAAGGCGTTGTATTTCAAATAGCCAGAGGATTCATTTTGGTTATGAAACACCTGACATAATGTTCTACAATTAAATATTCCTATAGATTGGAGGCCTATCTGATCTCTATTCTGATCTCAGAAATATGTCCCCTTTAACAGGAAGTATTCTCATACAATTAAGGGATTGTGGTCACACTGAATTACAGGTCATGACAAATTATTTTTCAACAATTTGCTTCTGAAATGCCTCCTTTCCGGGTGGGATTAAAAGGTCTATAAAGGCTGTAAATTACTTAGATGTGTAATATGCTTGAGAAATGTTCTTAAATAGGCTGTCTGAAATGGATGCTTGTGTGGGCTTTGTCTTAGAATAACCTCAGTTGTATCAATATCATTGAAGTCCTTTCCAGCCCTGACCATTCTATGATAATATAAACTATACTTGTGTGGTTGCAGCAATCAGCTTGAGTGCTATCGACTAAGGGATGAACCTCAAAACAAAGAGGGACAAAGTAGATCCAATGTAAGCAGTGTTGCTGTAATATGGAGGGGGGGAGGGAAATTAATTTGCAAAGCATAAAAGGAGTACTATTAAAAAAAATCATAATGTTATCACATGTTGAATAGCAATTTAGAATGTTACAAACTGCATAAATTGCAATGAATACAATACTGCTGTCATTCTTGCACTCGCCTGTTCGCATACTTGTAGATTTTATCCACTGGTTTTAGTACTTGGCTGAAATACTGTTCCATGATTGTTTAAGAGTTTTTGTCTGGAAGATGTTTAACCATATATACTGCTAATTGTCATGGATTCTTGTCTGAGTGACCTCATAGGCTGTTCACTTAAGTTTTCTGAACTTAACCCTGTAAAATTCTATCAGTCTTGTGATAATTGCATTTATACCTGAAAGAGCTGAAGGTTAAGAACAAAATTTACATGTAACACACTTAGGAATATAAAGTGACAATGCTAGTCAAAGAATGTAAAAACTGTATGTGTATGGTCTAGAACTTCTAGAAGTTACCACAACTGTGACAGGACAATAAATAAAGAGCTACAGAATTTTGAGGTTTCAATTACATGTAGGACCAAACAAGACTTATTTACAAAGCCCTCCTCTATTTGTCCATTGATTATTGTAAGGAAAATGAAGCTTTCCTAGGTTCTATCAATATTGTCTGATCCTCAAAATGATCCATTTCTATTGCAGTCTCACTATCTTAGAATTGATAATATACATGCCTTTATCATATATTGTCATGAAGTAGTAAATTAAAGTAAAAATATATCTACTTTCACAGTTCTGTCTGAGGGCTAACGTCTTCCAGACTGACATTTGTTCTCTGTTATCATGGTTTATCTAAACTTTCGAAGTCTTTTGGAAAAGCATATAGTTTTCTTTACCTTTATCATTATAGAGAATAGTTCCATCTAACATCAAGTGCCTCCACCAAGAAGGAGGGACCTTCTAAATCCTTATGCCTAACTCTTACTGCACGTCTTTTCTGAGAGTGATGTTCTGATCACACACAATATTTGCTCCTTTCTTCCAAAGTATTTTCCACCTATTTCGTTATTTCAATCAGCCATCTATTATTGTCTTTGACCCTAACAATGTTTTTGCACTGACAAAATAACAAGCTTTTAAACAAATTAATCCAAAATAAATACTATGTGGTGTTAACGTTACCAAAAATATTTTCAGTTCCAGTGAGTCTGGGAAATGCTTTATTTAGCTTTTTGTACCTAATGTTTTCAAAGTAATTGCACTGCATTAGCAAACATTTCTCAATAAATCTCATTGCATGTGTTAGCAGTTGAAAATTTTATGCCATGGATCTGAGCTACGTTTTTGACAACTATGTCATCTTTAAGGATTGAAATGTGTAGTGAGTGGTGAATTGAATAGTTAGTGTCAGATTTAATACATTATTTCAGCAAAATCATAATTTTTTGAAACTTTGCTAAAAATGTCTTGGTTTTGATTATTCCAATTAACAATGTCGCATGGAATGTTTAGACATTATCCAGTAAAATACAGTTTCAATTAGCAGGTAGGCAGGAGTCAGGAGGTGAACTATATTTTTGTACTTGTAGAAAATTCTTCGCCGCCTGATTTGCAGTGCGTCTCCTAAAACAAATCACAGATGCTAGAATAAATAATTTGGAATCCTTGGCTAGTTTCTGTAGCCCATCTCAAAATAATGTACTCGAATACCTACATACCACATAGGGAGATATAGGAAGTGGGGAAATGCTCAGCACAGGGATGTCTTTGAATCATTATTTCTGAGAAGCATACAGTGACTGCTCTCATGCAAAATATATATTCCATAGCATCCTGCTGATGACAAACACCTGTGCATATTTGCAGAATTGCAAAGAACAAAGTAAGTTTTAAGAAACAGCCATTGTGACAGAGGTGAAAATGATTTGCATTTTGGTTATGTTTCCATAATTCTAGCATAAATCTAGGATAAGAGAAACCAGATTCAGCATCTAAAACTTAAGGGTAAAATTTGTATCTTTCAGCTACTTAGACATAGATAGTACTTCTCTACTGAATGTTGGTGGGTAACAGATATTGAAAGTTTAAAATATCCAAGTAACCAAAACATGGAAAACTTATTTCATTTCTCTATCAGAAGCTTCCATAGCACTTAGTTATTTATATAAGGGTTTATATGCTGAGCTTCATGAAGTACAAGGAGAACTTTTACTTCTCAATCAGATTAGCAGTGCTGGCACTGAGAGTGCTGCAATTCTCAAACCTGATCTCCTTCTGTGATCAGGTGACCGGCCTGGTGGATGTGGGGAGGCCTGTGGACGTGGTCTACCTGGACTTCAGGAGGGCCTTTGACACAATACCCCACAGCAAACTGCTGACTGAACTGTCAGCTCATGGTTTAGATGCCAACACTCTGTGCTGGGTTAGGAACTGGCTGGAGGGCTGAGCCCAGAGAGTGGTGGTGAATGGTGCCACATCCAACTGGAGTCCAGACACTAGTGGTGTCCCCCAGGGCTCAGTACTGGGCCCCATCCTCT
>VWZE01024400.1:917466-927984 GCA_013396675.1 Eubucco bourcierii | reverse complement strand
CAACTTAGATCTGTTGCTTGTGATTCTATCTCTGCACATGGACCAAAAAATACAGATTGTGTCCAGAAAAGCTTTAAGAAATGCAGACAATGTGAAACTTGCAAAACAAAGCTATTATTGAGCAAATAAATTTGATTGGACATGCATGTGCCTGTACATGCTTTTTCAATAGCTTAATAGAAAGAGGTACATTTTAGATATAACTAACTGGATACTCTGTTTGCTGTTCTTGAGAGAAGGAATTATGAAAAAATTCTGAGACTAAGTTAAAAGAATACAGTTCTTAAACAATATTGATGTGTTCCTTCTAGAGCTTTATCTCCACTAAGACCACAATCCCAAGCAAGAGCTTAATTTGGCTGGGATTTTATTCTTCTTACACAGATGGCCTTTTAGTGGCTGCTGAAGATCCACAAGCCAGAGATATGTGAAATGAGAAAAGGACAGTTAACTGGCTTTCTTAGTGCTCATTAAAAACCACAAGACTAAACTGTAGATACTGATAATTTAAAATTCACTTTCCACACACTTTAGACTATAACATCTGAAAATGCCAAACTAGGTTTACATAATGTATGGGCGTTGTTCAAGAAGTGTGTCCAGGAGGTCAAGGGAGGTTCTCCTCCCCCTCTACTCTGCCTTGGTGAGACCACATCTGGAGATTTGTGTCCCGTTTGAAGAGGGACGGAGATATACTAGAGAGAGTCCAGTGGAGTGCCACAAGGATGGTTAAGGAACTGGAAGGTCTCTTATCAGGAAAGATTTTGAAAGACCGATAAGAAGCTGGCTCACATGTGTGTTACATTTCCTCAAATGATATTGTTTAGTGCAAGCATTTTCTTGAATAAGAACTTCATAAAATCAAGTTCTTTCCTGGCTTGGGTTCAAGATTTATCTTTCGCAGGAAATGTGAACATCTTAGAATTTGTCTGAAATTCAGAGGAAAACAGATTTAAAAATCTGTTACCAGCAACTCAGAATTGAATACATAAACACATACATATGTGTATTAAAATTTTGGGGCTGTTTAATGTGGAGAAGAGAAGACCAAGAGAAGGTTACAAATATCAGAATGGTGGGTGTCAAGAAGGAGCAGACAGTCTCTTTTCTCTCCTACCCTGCGATAGGACAAGGGACAACACACACAAACCGTAACACAGAAAGTTCCACGTCAGCATGAGGGGAAATTATTGTAAGGGTAAGAGAGTACTTGAATAGGCTGCTGAAAGAGATTATGGAGTCTCCTCTACAGACTTTCAAGATGTGTCTGGACCTGTTCCTGAGTGAACTGCCCTAGGTGATCTTGTTTTGTTGGGGGGGTGGACTCAGTGATCTCTGGAGGTCCCTTCCAACCCCTACCATTCTGTGATTCTCTGAAAGCCCCATAATTGGTAGGCTTGAAGAATAACTTCCTTTAACAGTTAACAAGAATGTGCTTATTCATATAAAAAGTTTCAAGCAATAGTTATTGTATATTTTCTTTAATTTAAAAATTGCTTATAAAGTATATTTTCTAATTACTTTTAAGTAATTAAATTATGCATACGAAGAAATTAGCTTTTCTAGAGGAATAACTCCCAGACAACATTTTTTTTTCCCTGCAATTTACCCAACAGAAAATGCTCTTGAATTTAATTGACTAGGTTTTTTACAACTTATGACATGAAAATTCTGTTCATAATTTGAGTTGTGCAGATGTTGATCTCATTATTTTATGAGGACAATGTTTCATACAGTGTATGGAAAGGCAAAAATTTGATGAGGGATTGTTGCCACAATTTTTTTTCAGGAAAGAGAATTCAAGTGGCCATCTGATAATAGCTCCTTAGAAGATGAGGCTTCTGCTTCTTTGGTTTGTGAATAATCTTTACAACTAGGGCAAAGCACGTTCAGTGTCACAGTATGCTTGCTGTAATCCTTTTACCAAGGCAAATTCTAGCTAGTTCAAACCTCACAGAGTAACATCCTACCCACACAAGTTGGTGGCAGAAGAGGGTTAGTGGACTCCCACCCACTCTAGAAACCAGGGCTCTGGGAAAAAAGGAGCACGCGTATTAAACTCCAGGGAAGACTCATTCTTGTTTTTATACAAACATATTTTTTTTTTTTCTCTGTGTAAATTATATAGATACCTAACTAATTAGAAACTCTATGCCAACTAAGTGTGACAAAAAATATCTTAAGCCAGCACTTCATCAGGGTGCTGTGTATAGAAGCAGAGTATTTGAAGGGTACATAAAAAAACACCATATCGGACATAACTGATATTCTTAAATCTGAGAAATAAAAAGAAATATAAATTACTACAAGCACTAAAAATAACTGTTTGATCTATCAACTGTATTAGCTTTTCAAATATTGATAAGTAAAATCTACTATGGTTTGGGGACAGCTTCCTGATGACGACTTGTAAGGATGGAAAGCAGCCAGNCTGGATGTTAGGAGGAAGTTCTTTACAGTAAGGGTGGTGAGGCACTGGAACAGGTTGCCCAGGGAGGTTGTGGATGCTCCCTCCCTGGATGTGCTCAAGGCCAGATTGGATGAGGCCTTGAGTAACCTGTACTAGTGGGAGGTGTCCCTGCCTATGGCAGGGGGTTGGAACTAGATGATCCTTGAGGTCCCTTCCAACCTTACCATTCTATGATTCTATCATTTAACTTCCAGCCGACTGAGTGCTAGTCTGGGTCATTTTACAAAAGTGTGGGGGGTGGGGGAACTCCCAAACCTTCACATCTGTGTGAATTATATAGATACCTAACTAATTAGAAACTCTATGCCAACTAAGTGTGACAAAAAATATCTTAAGCCAGCACTTCATCAGGGTGCTGTGTATAGAAGCAGAGTATTTGAAGGGTACATAAAAAAACACCATATCGGACATAACTGATATTCTTAAATCTGAGAAATAAAAAGAAATATAAATTACTACAAGCACTAAAAATAACTGTTTGATCTATCAACTGTATTAGCTTTTCAAATATTGATAAGTAAAATCTACTATGGTTTGGGGACAGCTTCCTGATGACGACTTGTAAGGATGGAAAGCAGCCAGCAGTAGTTCTGGGAGCCAGGAAAAGCTAGTAAAACTATGTATACTTCTTTTAGAAGGCCATACTTTAGCTGTAATAGGAAAGAAAAAAAAAAGTTTCTAACATCAGGAGCTTCTGAAACTACAGAAGATGGGCAGTGTGACAGTTATTTTCAGGGAAAAAGTTAAATATGTAATCAACTTTGTTCTTTGTGACTCAGTTTCGATTTAGACTTGTTGCACATTGTATATTGATTAGTACATAAAAGCTACTCACTTTCTATTGCTTTTTCAGTAATCCATTTCCTACAAAAACAGGATTTTTCTAATGTCAACTGGAATTAAGGAGACAAATGTCATCAGGTTGGGGTATTTACTTCTGTGACACCTGAGATGATGTAAACTGGCATGGTTTGTGTTAAGTGTGAAAAGTGTGACAGAAGTGATTGCATTAGACTTCTCAAGAGAAAAGAAACCTGTTACTGTGCTGCCTTGTATAGCTACTGGGACACAGCATCTGTCTGTGTATACAGTTTTAAACAGAAGAAATACAAGGAGGGGGGAAAGGTATTTTACTGTCCTTTAACTGCCGTCTGAACTAACTAGATTTGCTTCTCCTCTATAGTGCACACAGTTCTTCAGCTCAACTGAGTTTAGCTTAGCAACACTGTCACGTGTTGCTAAACCAGTAAATTATGTATATACCTAAGACTTCAGGCTAATATAGACCAGTGTAAAGAAGAGTTACATCTACCCAAAATAGATTTCGTTACCAAATAATGTAGAAGTTTTCAGTTTTTAGCCTAAGACACGTGATTTTGAGGCTAAGTTGGCATTTGGAAGACATAACAAGAACATGGGCACAGATTATTAAAATGTTGTCATGTAAGCTATTTCATGGGCTTGTAGAGGTGACTTACACATGATTTTAATTTCATTACATACAAATATTTCCATGTTCTTCACATGAAAAAAGTGTGGAAGGAGGAAAGAGCAGTCTTTGATACAAATGTAAAAGTCTTTATAATCTGACTGTTTCTTTAATATTCCTAGATATGTTGTGGGAGGGATCTGTCATAACTGTCAGGAAATAAATAATTTAAATTATATTTAAGTTAAAAAAAGGTGTGTACTTGAACTACTTTTTGAAAATTCATTACTATCAGAATAAATGCAGGATATCCACAAATATACAGAAAAGTCCAAAACAACAACCACCTTTTAAAAAAAAGTGGAAGAATTTTTCTTTACTGACTCAGTGGCTGGTTAATTTTGCATTCTTAAAAGTGATCAATAAGCACATGCACATCTATAACAGGAAAATTACCTGATTGGCTTGTGTGAAGAAGCATTCTTCCATGGCTAGGTAGTGTGCACAGAAATTAATATAAAACTAGTGTTGAAACTCTGTCTATAAAACTTTTTTATACTTTTTTCCTTTTGGTTACTTAAACAACTATTTTTATACTTAGAGGTGAACAGAGTTTAGTGTCTGAAATGATTCATTTTTAGTTATTGTCTTTGATCTCTGTTCTTAAGTGAGTTTTCAGTGTAGCTGGCAGTCCTCCTCATAATTTTCTGAACTGTACAGTCTTGATTCTTAAATCTGAGAAATTGTATTTGCAAATGCTGTTATAAGTTAAATATAGATATATATATATATAGGTATTGGAATGTCCTCTTATTCTTCATACTGTTTCACATACATTTGTACATCTTGTTTACTTCTCTGATTGGATCTACCAACTGAATTAAGATAATCATTGAACTCTTGTAGCATTTCCAGGAAACTAAAACATTAGATATTGTTTGAATAGTTTCTTTTCCTTGCACTTCTGAATTTATCAAAACTTTAATTAAATATTACTTATTAGTAACCTCATAATGCTCCTTACATTTTTGTATATGAAATTGTGGAGTGCTTCTTCTGTGTAATTAAAACTAGCAGTTACAAGGAACAGAGATTTTAAACAGTTGTTTGTAAATTTCTAGTTTTATCTTTTTGGTCATTTATTTTATGACCATCTGAAAGCTATTTTCCTTAAAGACTGTGCGGTCAGTCCCTGGCTGGTCTTGGTTTGCGTTGTTTGTTTGTTTGTTTGTTTTTTCCAGTGGTAGCATAATTCTGAAAGTCTACTTACAGTTTGGCACATAACCTTTTATTAGATAAATGCTACTCTGAAATGCTGTAGTATGTCTTTGGAATTCATGTATTTTCTGAATTTTGCTGAGTTTCTGTATTTAGGCATTATTCCCCTTCTTTGTTTATTGCCATATTTATCGCAAGCCCTATGTTTCCATTCCATTTAAAAGTAAAGCCATCTCCTGCATAAGAAAGGGTTATGAGAAAGGAAAAAAAATGTTACCAACTGATCTGGAAAACCTTTGCAATAGAACATTGTTCACCTGGTGTACCCAGACTGACTCAGCTAATGAATTTATAAAAACAAATAAGCCTCAGCCTGCTTTTAGCCTTATTATAAGCAGCTAAAGGTTACTCTGACGTTCTTCAGAAAAAAATCAATATATTTTCTCACAGGATGCAGGTTCTTGAACACAAACTTAATTATTACCTTTTTATGTCTAGTTCTATTTAAAGCACTGAGAATTACTATATTCTATGTGACCATTTTGCAAAGGAGAAGAAAACGGTATTAAAAACCAAAACAAAAACCCTAAAAAACACCAAACAAATTAAAAATTCCCAACAACTTAGAAAGCTGAGAATCTCACTTTTATAGATAGAAACTTCTGTTTTGGTGGAAGAAGCACTGGATGTCACAATAAACTGTTGTTACTGGAATTTGACAAGGAAAAAAAAATTCCAATAAAGTTTAATAGCTACATGTAACAGATCCAGATACATACAGCATCCACGATGTATTTTTTTTTAAATTATGCTATTTCTATGGATTTATTTCCATTTTCTTTCATATCATGAGATGTATACAATTCAGAGATAATTAGTAATAAAGAAACATTAAGTACCAGAAATTATTCTCCTCAATGGTTCCTGACATTTTTTTTTTAGCCTGGAGGGTTAATTTTATGGCTTTAGAGTAATCATTATTTATCATCTCTTGGTTTACAGGAAAGAATTAGACTTATTAGCTATTAAATTATCCATGAAAATTTGACACTATACTAGACCAAACAAACCCTGGGGCTTGCTGATTTTCCCAGTATGAAACATCTGTGTCTTCAGCTAGAGAGAACTTAACATTGTCTAATTAGATTTCTAAGATTTATAAGGCTCAAATGCTCTATTATTAGAAAGCTGAAAATTGGAGCAAAAGTTGAAACTTATATCCACTGAAGATTATTTTAAAAATCATTTTAAAGAGCACTGTGTGTTGCTAAATACTACTGTCTTGTAATTGGTGAAGATTATGAGATAATGTATTACAGCTGGAACAACAGAAGTTCAGGGGAAAAAGTGCTCTCTACAATTGTAGGAAGTTGCAGTTTTCAACTCCAGTAATTACAAATACTTCATTGAAAATGTTGCACTAATTATATGTTTAGTTTTCTATTCTAATTTCAGTAGAGTTTATAATCTTTCATGTAGTCTACTGAGGCAAAAGATCAAGTTGACCTGTTTTCTGTTCTCCAGTATTATTGCTTGTGAACAGTAAGTGGTAATTGTTGCTCATCAGCATAGAAGAAGTAGTTTCATATTGCCTCTGATTTCAAGTCTTACAGACAGTGAGTTAGACATTGTTCTATCTCTGTCTTGTGAGTCAGTATGTCTTTTTAACATGGCAATTAGATATTTCATTGCATCTTCCATTACTGAATCTCAAAATGCTTCAGAAATTTCAGTCTGTTAAAAATAGCATTATAACATAATCATTATTGCTGTATTTTTTAAAAAAGAGAATATTATTATGTATTGTGTAATTACAAATTTGGAAGGTGAGGATTCAGAATTATTTCTCTACCTTGTACAGGATCCCTTTGTTATTAAGTACACAAATTCTGCTTAGTTAATAAGCAGCTTTTCAATGTTTTGGGTTTTCCTCATTGTTCATTGCATTGCCCTATATGATTTTTTGTAGTCTATTATTCAGTACCTCCTCTAAAGAAGACACTATTAATTTCCACAAGAGTTCTTTGTTGGTGCACACTTCTGTATTATCTCTGTTTTTCACAAACAATGATAATCTTCATAACGTCCTCATGGGAAAGGAGTGAAATTAGCCCAAATTTCTAGGGAAAACAAAACAAACAAACAAACAAAAAACAATTACTGAGAGCTTAAGTTCGTAGATCTTCATAATGTGGACAATGTTTGCTACTTATTTTCTTAAGTCCAAAGTAATGCACAAGGCTTTATTAATAGAAAATATCTATCAATTTTCATTTCATTGCTGAGAAAGAAAATTTTCTGCTGAGGTGTCTATATCACTATTATGGTCATTATAATAATACAATGGTAATGCAATTTAAAAAACCACTCTGTGGTATTAATTAAGCAAGAAAAATCTACTTTCCTCAATTACTGAAATCTCAGGAAGAAAATCTGTTTCCATAAGATAAATTAAGCAGTGTGAGCTAGAAAGCCATATTGTTTTTTCTTGGTAAAACTGTATTTTATGTAGTATATAGTTCCCATTTCTATAATAAATCAGAGTTCCTACAGTGAATAGTCTCCTTCATTAGTTAACTTTAATTCCATTGCAGGTCCAGTATCCTGGAAAAACTAAAGCGATTAAGAAATAGTATATGTGACTCTTGTAGTGTAAAAGTACATAATAAACAGAGCGGTGTAGCTTAGTTAATTTTGTGGGGGCACTCAGAGCCTCAGCTTGAGTGCTTCAATAATCACAGTATCACCAAGGTTGGAATAGACCTCAGAGATCATCAAGTCCAACCCATCACCACAGACCTCAAGACTAGACCATGGCACCAAGTGCCACGTCCAAACCCACCTTGACCACCTCCAGGGATGGTGACTCCACCACCTCCCTGGGCAGCCCATTCCAGCAGCCAGTGACTCTCTCAGTGAAGAACTTTCTCCTCACCTCCAGCCTAAACTTCCCCTGGCACAGCTTGAGACTGTGTCCTCTTGTTCTGTTGCTGGTTGCCTGAGAGAAGAAAGTAACCTCCTCCTGGCTACAACCACCCTTCAGGTTGTTGTAGACAGCAAGAAGGTCTCCCCTGAGCCTTCTCTTCTCCAGGCTAAATAATCCCAGCTCCCTCAGCTTCTCCTCATAGGGCTTGTGCTCAAGACCTCTCACCAGCCTCATTGCCCTTCTCTGGACATACTCAAGCACCTCAATGTCCCAATGTTGTTTTTACTACCAACTTTGTGTACATCCCTCACCATGTTAAAAAATAAAAATAGATAAAAAAGTCTCAGGAATTTTGACAGGAGAATATTTTCTTCTGCAGCCTGAGATTTTATCACTGCGGTGGTAAACTCCAGGTTCACAAACTGCTAGCATCATATTCCTTCCTCGGTTGGTGTATCTGGGAAAGACTATCATGGGAACAACGATTGGCTTGCTTAGAGCATTCTTCATTGCTCCATCAGTTTATTTGTTTCCTCTTGCTTATCTAGGTAAGGATTTGGTGAAGGAACTGAAATGAGATGTTAAGCTAAATATTACAGTTTATGACCATTATTGTTATACAAGCATGTGACATAGGTAAATTCTGCAGAATTTTGCAGCCTGGACAACTTCTATGTAGATCAGTCCACATGGAGAACCTTAGCACAGAAGTTATGTGCCAAGTTTCAAGTCTTTGATTTAAAAGTTAGGGGTTCTAATTTAATTAACATTGTTTGTGTAAGCAGCGTGTGACATTTGTATTACTTTCCTATGAGAACTTTTTAAAACTTTTATGACTAAGTATTTCTGGAAATTTTAGCTTGAATTAGCCTTATTGTATATAATTTTCAACCAGAATGAATTATGTTAGTAGAGCTTAAAGGGATTGAAGAGTCAATCTTAATCTTACAAAAGGGACGTATGATTTTAATACCAGGTGGTAATTCCAGGTCATTTACCATTACATTAATGAATATTGGAAAAAAATGGCAGACATAACTTTTCTACTGCCTCATAGTGAATCTTATTTTCAAACTGTAGACAAGCTTAATCAGATCTCGTTCTAAACGTAACCCCACTGCTTAAATCATTAAGGCTTTTTTTTTGCTTACAAAATGCTTTTGTCAAAGTACACTTCCCAAATAGATAATGTACCATTCAGACCTTGTGAACTTACACTGCCCTTTGTCTATCTACAAAAATTCCATTCTTTGGATTCAACTGCATACATGGTAAATCAAATTTGACAGTGGCCTTTGACATTCAGATCACATCTGAAGTGCATGCACCAGGGGAGTTTTAGGTTGGATATTAGGAAAAAATTCTTTACTGAAAGAGTATTCAGGCATTGAAATAGGTTACCCAGGGATGTGGTAGAGTCATTGTTCCTGGAGCTGTTAAAGAAGTGTGTGAGCATGGCACTTTGGACATGGTAAATGACTGTGGTAATGTTAAATTGAAAACTGGACTCAATGGTGTTAGCAGTCTCTTCCAACCAAAACAGTTCTATGATATGATTCTTATAAGTAGGAAACAACAAATATGAATGGTATCTTCACCTTAAAATCTCACTATTTCAAGCAACTTTCTATTTACAGGATTTCTTGACATTTATGTGTCTTGAGAGTAAGAAAAAAAATTTTGACCTTCACAAAACCACAGAACCGCAGAACCTTAGAGATTGAAAGGAATCTCCAGAAATCATTGAGTCCAACTTCCCTGCCAAGGCAGGATCACCTGGGGAATCACTCGGGTTCACTCAGGAATGCATTCAGGTGGGTGTTGAAAGTCTCCAGAGGAGACTCCACAACCTTTCTGGGCAGCCCATTACAGTGCTCCGTCACCCTCACTGTAAAGAAGTTTCTCCTCATGCTGAGGTGAAACCTATGCTTGAATTTGTAGCCTTTGCTCATTGTCTTATTGCTGCTGACCACTGAAAAGAAATTTGCCCCATCATCTTGACAACCACCACTCATGTATTTGTACACATTGATGAGATGATCTCCCAGTCTTCTTTTCCCTGGACTAAACAGCCCCAGGTTTCTCAGTCTGTCTTCATAAGGGAGATGCTCAAGTCTCCCAGTCATCCTTGTGGCTCTCCACTGGACTCTTTCCAGCAGGTGCCTGTCTCTCGTGAACTGGGAGAACCAAACTTGGGCACAGCATTCCAGATGTGGTCTCACTAGGGCA
This sequence comes from Eubucco bourcierii, assembly GCA_013396675.1. Classification (NCBI taxonomy): domain Eukaryota; kingdom Metazoa; phylum Chordata; class Aves; order Piciformes; family Ramphastidae; genus Eubucco; species Eubucco bourcierii. The sequence goes on along the minus strand of VWZE01024400.1, from coordinate 917,712 downwards.
GAGCAGTGGGCAAGAATAACCTCCCTAGAGGTTGAATGTAATCTATACCAGACTATGATTACTTTATGTGCTAGTGCTTTGCTATTGTCTTCTAGATGCATGTAGAAATACCTGTAAAATCATTGGTCTCCCTATTTTCTGTAAAATTAAATTACATGATTACATGATTACATTCCCACCTGGAGTACTGTGTGCAGTTCTGGAACCCTCAGCACAGGAAGGACATGGAAGTGTTGGAGCGGGTCC